>CM077510.1:7202230-7772236 GCA_039654745.1 Houttuynia cordata | reverse complement strand
AATATCCTTCAACGAGTTACATGTTCATAATTGTAAGTTCAATCATGAAGAAGTTGTATCTAATTTAACTGCTATAAAATGCACCACCTCTATTCTGATTTTTTTACCGGATTTTCCAGCCAATGACCCTCTATATATTATTTAAGGCTGATTAAGTTTTAATTATGATTAGATTATTTAATTTATTTGGGGACAGCCATGGTATTTCACAGAGGACGAGATAAAAGTCCGTGTTGTGAGGGTATGTTTGGTAAATAATATAATTAATAAATATAATTAAAGATTAAATTTGTGGTGATTAAATTACGTGTATGAATTGCCTCAAATGATGTTGATTTAGTGGCTATTCATCTTCCATTATTGGCCACCAGAATCAGGACATTCATTGCTTTATTCATACTTAATTTATGAGGTTCATATTATGTACATCTCATTAATAAACTATCATTATATTTATGCCATGTCGGCGATGAGTCATTTTGCTACCCTTCGGTCGAATATAGCCTTGCTACATGCAATGTGAAGTTTACCTGTTAAAAAGATTGGGTTGCAGGGGTATGTTTGGCAAAGTAAATAATTACATACGGTAATTAAGAATTTGGCTGGTGCGGATTAAATGACGGATTATGAAGTGGTGCTTGAATTTCCATTTTGGCCACCCGCGATTGGGTTATTGATTGCTACAGACGAGTGCGTTGATCAAATGCCCTTTGGAGTTTGGACCTTCCTTTTAGTGTTTCCACCTCTAACGTCACCATCTGTTTAAATCAAGGTTTTCAAAACCGGACCGGCCATCGACCCGGATCGATGGCCGGTCTGGTTAAATCGCGGTTTGACCGCGGTCAAACCGGATTGACCCGGTTTAGGTGTGAGAATGATAGAAATATAATAAATATACGTTTTTGTAAAGTAATAACATGAAACCACCAGTAGCCCGGGTGGTTGAGGCGCAGGTAGGGGGGGGGGGTTCGAATCCCCCATCAAAGAAAAAAAAAGATTTCAACCGGTCCAGTTTAGGAGAAAACCGGCCGGTTTACCAAACCGGGGTGAACCGGCCGGACCGAACCGGTTTACCGGCCGATTCCGGTTCTCCGCGGTCGGACCGGCCGGTCCGGTCCGGTTTTGAAAACCATGGTTTAAATGACTGGCGTTCAAATGTCAGAGATTTATGTTTTTGAATAAGAGATTATGGGGTAGTTTGGTTAGTGATCGTTTAAATATAAATCATTGCAAGTGCACAAGGCAATTGTACTATGAAGAGTATAGAAATGGTTGTCGAACCTCAGGACAGTTAAATACTTTATCAAATTCAAGAGAAAAGTTATAGTTTTTAATTACTCTAAAAAAGCAGTGAACTTTAACTAATGTAATATCAATATTTGAAATAAACCAAGGCTCCGAATCCACCACAATAAACTAGTGTATTGTTTCTCTCTCTCTCTTTTAAATAAAGATTTCTAATTGGCTAGCATATTCCTCTCAGACATATACTTGTCAACTCAAAATATAGTGCTCTCCTCTCAAACGTAACAAATAAAACGATTAAAACATAGAATTCTGATCTATCTCTCTCGAGTATAAATCAATGAAACTTTATTAATATATAACACCTCAGTCTACTCACGTTCCTTTCGGACACACAAGTATTCTCCGAATTAAAACTCACAAGAATTCACTCTTGTTTCTCTCGAGTATAAAGAACAAACCTTAATGAATTAACAGTGTTTATAAAATAAAATCCTAACTAGAGTAAAAACATAAGATGAGAGAAAAGAAACTACACAACCAGATTATTGGGCTTCATCTTTGCCTTGAAAAAGTGTTTAGCCATGCATTAGAAGAGAAATCACCATTGTGTTATTCATTTTCTTCTTGTCTCTTTCGCTCTAGCCTCCAAAATAGGTTCTCTCCTCATCAATATGTTCCTTTTAAGGCCTATTTATAAGGTTGGGAAGGAAAAATAAAAGACCCCTTCAAATTCCAAGTCAAAATAGGTCAAAATCCGTATTTTGCACACGACGATCGATCGCCATTTCGGGATGATCGATCGTTCTATCGGTTTTGCTCTCAGCGGCATAATTTTTCAATGGTCATAACTTTTTACTCCGAACTCCGAATTGCGCGTGGTCAGTGGTGTTGGAAAGTTGACTTCTTGAAATTTAACATGAAGCTTAAATAAGTTAAATCAGAGATATACACACGAAGTTATGAAGATTCAACCAATAGGGTCATTTTTCACCTCATTTCTGCATCTTACTCTTATTTTCTTATAAAAATCAAAAACTATATTAAAGTGTCACTAAATATAATCAAAATGCTAACATAAACATAAGTTTAATGCCTCATAATATGTATAATTTATGTGTAGACCAGTTAGTGAATTTTAATAAATATAAAATTTAATTAAGAGATAACTTATTTAAGCTGGATTGATATAACATGGGAATGTCCTTTGGTTGCTGAAGTGAAAATTCACAACTTATCTTAATTTGATGAATATCCACATGAGAAGATTCACAAATTAAGCCTAAATTGAGGGAGAATACTCTTTTCGGCTGAATTTATAAATTCATCAACCAAACATGATTCAATTAGTTATCTCTAAATTCAGGTTGAATTTACTGCCAAATTCATGTACCAAACAACCCCTATATTTGTATGCCCATTCCTTCTGTAGTAATTCTTACTGGAAAAAATCCTTCCTTGTAACTGCATAACAGCATTATGGCAATATGGGGTGTCTTTCTTTTGGTACCGAGAGCATATGGTGTGTCAACAGTCTGCTGGCCTCCTTTTTGCCTATGGCAGTCGAGTCCCAAATTCCCACCCACTCCCACTTCGCTCCTATTGTCATCAACACCATGACAAAAAGAGGGAAGTATGGGATTCTGTTGCACTCCTTTTGCACCAACACCATGGTGGTGGACTTAGCTATTTCCCGATGTGTGCGTGGGTGAAGATTAGGGAAGCAATTACCCTAAAAATAGAAGAAGGGTTTATTTATCCAAATCCAAAACTATACTCTCTCCATTCAAAATTATTATCACGATAAGGTTTTTAAGATTGAATTAATTTTAACTCGTTTTAAAAAACTTTATGGTGATAATAATTCCAGACATAAGCAGTATAAAAAAAGATGAGATGTTTACTGTGACTAGATTTGGCCAATGGATCCTCGTGAATGTGTAGGGTAAGGGTATGTTTGGTAGAGGATTTTAGGAGTGAGAAATCTAAATTTTAGAGAATAAGCAGGATTGAAGAATCATGGTATTTTGTTGGGAAGAAGTAGTTTTTAGGGAAAAAATTAGGGTTTTATGACATGCTTTGTAAATAAACATGAAAGGTAGGGGTAAATAATACTAAAAAATATATTTTCAAACACGTTTTCAAATACAAATGTGTTTATTATTATTATTTACCCTCAATTTTTTTTACAAAATAAAAAAAATATCATTGAGAAAAGCGAATGAAGTAAAAGCTGAAAAACTAAGTAGCTGCGGCCAGATAAGCCGTGGAAGCTCATTATGCTATAGACCAATAAATTTCAGTCGTTTTCAAATACCGCCAGTTTTATTTGGACAGAAGGACTATATATTGTTTTTGACAAGCTAGAATAGCGGAAGGAGATAAGGGGAGAACTCAGAACAGCGCGGTTTTGGTTTTCTTTCTTCCCCACCAGTTAGTTTACAGTAGTGGCTCTCCTCGGCTGGTGCCATGCGCACGCTAACCTCTCCTCCCCACTTGGTGGCCACTCCCCTTCTCCTTCCCACTCCCACCCCATTCTCCTCTCGTCTTCTTCCTTCCCAATTCTCTCTCCTCCCCACGCCCACCGCCCGCCGCTCTCACCTCTTACACTCTCAGAGAGGACCCGATAATGTAAGCCTTTTTTGTTCACTTCTTATTTTTGTTGTTTCTTCTGTATATTGTTCTTCTTTATGTTGATTTTTTTCTAAAAACGAAACCTTTGATGAACTATAGTTATGATTAGCTAATTCAATGTAATTTTATTAGCTTGAGATTTTGTTGTAAATAGGTAATTTTATCTTTTCTTTAGTCATCTTTGTTGTAATTTTGTAGTTTCATTAGATGAGGTTCGAAGTGTCAAATTTGTATGGATGGTAGTGTCGATTTTGTAATGGTCGATGTGCACTTTAATCTTTGTTTTAGTCAACTTTATTTTGATTTTGTCGAGAAAGTCTACTTTCTTTAGTCTGAATTTCCTATAAACTTTTTGGATGCCAAGTGTGAATACTCATCTTTTGACATCATTTCAAGGGGATGGAGAAAATTCATTGACAGTTCTTTCTTTTTCTTTGTTTTTTTCTGGGAGAGAACTGATGTTGAACTTGCATTTGATAGTAAGAGGACCTTCTAGTGTTCGTTTTGCTATATCAAATATGTTCCTACCATGAGTAGTAGTATTCCTCATTCTATCTAGTGATTCACCTGATATGTATGACCATTTTCTTATAGAGTGCCAGGGATGATACTGATGAGGCATTCGATGATTTGTTAAGAAAGCATGGAAAGGTGGTATTCAGAAGAAGTGATCAAAAGTCTCTCACTGCCGAAGCAGATGATGATGCTGAAAGCCTATCATGTGAGCCATTTTTCACTCTATCCCTCTTCTATATGTTGATGGATATTTTCCTCAAAATCATGTGTTACTATCACTAATTGAATCTTTGTCAATATGGAAATTATGTACTGCCTCATCACATTGTCCCTTGTGTGGGCCAGTGGTTGGATGAACTCCTGTACACGAATATGGTGTCTAGATAATGCCTTATTCTTTCGGCCTTGCTTTGATATGTCATTGATGAGTCTCCGAAAGATCATTTTCATTCTCTACCAATGATTGCAAATGCTGTGAACTTTGATTATGAAATTCTGGACAGACTATAAACTTTGGACATATTTACTGAGCCAAAAATAGTCATAGACAAGTCAATGGTAAAGTTTGCTCCTTTCAATTTGGAGAACTTTCATTGTATCTATTTGCCATGCTGTGCAAACAATGATTTTGGCCTCCTGAAAAAACTAGTTTGCTTGATATTTGGCCAACTTACTGTCCTTTGGCTTTGTAATGGAAACTGCAGGTAAACTCTGGTTGTTTCTGTTTAGTGTTAACATGAACTTGGCTGTTTTACTGCTTGATGAGTTCTTTATTGATATTAGTCATTGTATCATTGGACCAGTTGCTGTTGCCTTGGCCAAGGTGGCAAGCGAAGTGAAAGCTGGGGATATCCGAGTGCTGTTTGTGAAGCCTCTGGTATATTGGACTCGTTTCTTTATTATTGCCACAGCCTTTTCACGCCCCCAGATTGATGCTATGGGGTAACTTCTCAGTCTTCATCTTTGTTAAAGGTTTACTTGTCTTTTCCCTATCTGGAGATTCTCCTTGGTGCAGATGCCGCAATACTCTTTTTGTATTAAGTAAACTGTAGTCAAATCATTTTGCTAGATAGCACCTTCATATTGTACATGAAAAGGGAAGATTGAAACAGGGATATATGAATAAGGGTGTTAGCAAATTTGTCCATCCAGAAACTTTCCTTCTTACTGACCCTGCATAATTTTAGCCTTTCATCTTTAGTGTTTCTCATATACTACAACTACTAAGAATTTGTATGAGAGGCTGAAAATTGGGAGCTTGTTGGAGTGGCCCACATATCAGAGTGGACCAAAAAATTTAGGGCCACTGTTGCTGTCTTCCTCTTCTAACCCCACTCAGTGCCATCTCCATTGTGCGCTTTTGCCCACAATGCCACAAACAAATAGTTCAAGGGCCATATATAAATAGTACTCCGCTAAAAACTTTCGACTTTTTCCTGATTTTATTTGTGCATTCAACTCACTGAACATATTAAAGATGGCAACTATCGTCATACTTGAAGAATTAGAAATTTAAGCTCGTTCATCACCTTTATATGTAGGTCTAAAATCAGAGATACAGCTGAGAAGAAGTTCAGAAGGTTTGCAACTGGAGATACGAAACCCAATTCCTGGACGCTATTAGATTTTGGTAAAACTTTGTGTTTTTCCATATTATGAGTGATTAGTACAATGCAAGTAATCTGTCAACTGTGACAATTTTAAAGTGTTTGATTGGCTGTTAAATGCTAACCAAATCACTTTTTTTGTTCTTTCTTTCTCAATTAGTTTTCCATTTTTTCTGATAATTTCTATTCATTGTGTTCTAGGTGATGTAGTTGTACACATATTTCTTCCTCAACAACGTGAGTTCTACAATCTGGAAGAATTTTATGGCAATGCGACCTTGATTGAACTTCCCTTTGATTCTCAATCATCGTCATTTGCCAATTGAGAGGGATCTCACCTTGTTCATGGAAGGAATTAGTGGCTGGCACTGTTTGTGCGGTTAGATTCTTGGATTGGTCCAATGTAATCATCAGATGAACTTTTCACACAGCCCAATACCATGTTAAATATGTGATATTGACGGGCTTGCAGTGCAGTGTCAAAGTGCTCTAAATTGAGCATTTTAACCGCCATCCTTGTATTTATGTTCTTTTGTTAGGTCCATTATTTGTGCATGGCATTTCAAATTTTTGTAACCTATGAGTCGTTATAATTTTTCGATGATAGATATGAACGAAGAAAAGTGGACAATAGAGACGAATGTTTTCTTTATGGGACTCTTCTACTCTTGTTACCATGTCCAGTGTTAATTATATATCTTGATGTTTAACAAATGCACTTCTATTTTGAATTCCCATGTTTCGTAACTGTGGAACACAAAGTTGTTTGCAATATTTTTATTGTCATCAGTATATTGAATCGGTAATTTTTAAGATGCTAAATTAAAACGGCAAGGGCGAAGTTGCTTTCTCTTAAAACAACTTCTCTACAAGAGATATGTCAGTCCTGTGCACGGAAATATAATTCGATTCCTACATTTGACTGTTGCTAGTTGTTTTCTCATTTTTCCTGTGGCATTTGTATCTGTCACCGGCTTGGGCCTATGAGTCTCAAAGATGTTTATTTGCTACATAGCTTTGCAGCATCCAAGTGGTGGTTCATTAGATTACTGAGTGTTCAGGAATACTTTTGTTTAATCCATCATATATTAAGGGTTTTCATGGATGCTTATTTCCGGCCCGATTGTTGAAATTCCATCTCCTTGTCAACAGCCACTAGCTTGCCTTCCGCTTCTCCTTCAAAGGTAAAAACAGCTCCTTCTGTTCTTGATGTACAGCCCTTGGCTTGAAAAACTTTCTCCATGTGGAACTTTTAGCAATCGGCTACTTCCATGGTGTCAATTAATCCTTGAAGCTGGGAGGTCATCAAGTTTCCCAATGTAGTTACCAAAAAAAAGTTTCCCAATGTGGCTTAAATTTTTAATTGTGCTTGGTTTTTTGTGCATGGTTCACTTCAGTCAGTCCTGCTATACCCTATTCGCATGAGGTAATGTAATAGCCTCAAAGAGTATTCCCTTTTGGATGAGTAGTCTTCCACCCCTGGCTTTTCGCCAGCCCACCCACCCTATACAGTATACACATTTCGGATTTCCACAGTTGGGATATAGCCAGGGGTGGCAGACTACTCATCCCTACCCTTTTACTAACTGAAAGGAGGTACAAGGAGAAACAACAAACATGAGTGAATACAATTGCAAAATTCGCAAAAGCATCTGCTACTTCATCGATTTCTAGATGGGCAATGTAAACCACAAATATTACTCAATATCGTTCACGAACCAAGTTTAAGTCAATCCTTCAAGTCTCATCCAATTTTGAAAAGAGGAAGTCACGGGATTTGGCAAAATATAAATAGTATCTTAGAACAATGAATATTTTTTAGTGTACATAGTATTTTGGAACTAAGAGAGTAGCTGATTCTAATTCTATCACAACAAACAAAAAATGCAATAAAAAATCACTGAAAAGAAGTTTTACTAGGATGATAGAAGGACAAGAATTACATTCTTCGTCCTTTTTTAGTAAGGTCCGGTTCAACAAGGTGGCAAAAAATTTCCGGACCCGATTTGAGTTAAAATTCTTAAAACTATTTTATAAAATTCGGATCGTTACATCCACCATCCACTAAAATTCAGCATTTTCTTATATGGAGGTATTAAAACATGTTATTCGAAAATTGGGAGGATAATGTAATTCATCGGGTAACTCGGGGTTTCTGTGTAACTTCATTTGAAAACCGATGGCTTACACGTAAAATTTGAAAGTTCCCTCGTGCACAAACAGAACACATGAAAACCCTTGGGATCCTGCTTGCAGCAGCAGGAACTCCTCTCTTCCAGC
The DNA here is from genome assembly GCA_039654745.1 of Houttuynia cordata. Taxonomy (NCBI): domain Eukaryota; kingdom Viridiplantae; phylum Streptophyta; class Magnoliopsida; order Piperales; family Saururaceae; genus Houttuynia; species Houttuynia cordata. Next base: position 7,763,954 of record CM077510.1, on the reverse strand, counting down.
TTTTTACATATGACCTGGCGCCAACTTTGACTTTCCCATATCACCCGGAATCTTCCTCTTTCTTCCATATGACCCGGAAAGTACCTAAAATACCCTTAGGTTTAGGTATAAGCACCCACACTCTTCGTTTTTCCATATTACCAGGAATCTGAGGAGGTACCCGGAGAAACTCGTGTTCAATCGGAGAAGAAGGTGTTCCGTCCGGCATCTCCGCCCATATCATCGCCGGCGCCGGCGCCGTCCAAATCGGAAAAGGTAATTTTCGCGCCAAAAAGCAAGAAACCGAACGGGATGAAAGGATTTTGATGTAAGAGCAGTGGGGAAGCCCTCCAAACTACAAAAATTATGATCTACATGTAAAGAAACACATATAAAGATCACTCATTGGTATTGGACCGCTCCTGGACATAAAATAAGAGGATAAAAATAGGCAAAAACGTGAAATACTCTTCGGCGAGTAACAAGTTCAATTTATATATCTTTCTGTGATCCTAATGAAGGGGAAGAGGAGGAAAAATAAGGAAGAACACAATAAAATGGGCAAAAAACAGATGAAAAATGAGCGAGTTATCAAATTTTGAAAATTCTTATTTTATCGTGTCGTCGAAAACACGAAAAATATCCACTTGCAGTATAGTCGTGTCGTCGTGTACACGACTATACTGCAAGTCGTGTCGTTCAAAACATGTTTTTACTGAAATTTTTAAAATGTCATAACTCACTCATTTTTTATCCGTTTTTGCCCATTTTTTTTGCGTTCTTCCTTATTTTTCCTCCTCTTCCACGTAATGAAGATATATTAGAATGAAAGAAGAAGAAAAAAGAATAAGAAAGAAAAAAATGGAAGCTTTTTAGCGAAGAGCTTCCACTTTATTCTTTATTCTTATTTTTTATTCTTCTTTTATTCTAATATATCTTCATGAGGTGGAAGATGATGAAAAATAAGGAAGAACGCAAAAAAAATGGGCAAAAACGGATAAAAAATGAGTGAGTTATGACATTTTAAAAATTCCAGTAAAAACGTGTTTTGAAAGACACGACTTGCAGTATAGTCGTGTCCGCGACGACACGACTATACTGCAAGTCGTGTCGTTCAAAACACGTTTTTACTGAAATTTTCAAAATGTCATAACTCGCTCATTTTTTATCCGTTTTTGCCCATTTTTTTTTCATTCTTCATTATTTTTCCTCCTCTTCCACATCATGAAGATATATTAGGCTGAGAAATAAAGAAAAATTATAAGAAATAAGAAAGTGGAAGCTCTTCGCCGCAAAGCTTCTACTTTCTTCTTTTTTCTTCTTTTTTCTTTATTTCTTAGCTTAATATATCTATATGAGGTGGAAGAGGAGGAAAAATAAAGAAGAACAAAAAAAATGGGCGAAAACGGATAAAAAATGAGAGAGTTATGACATTTTGAAAATTTCAAAAAAATCACGTTGCATATGACACGACTCAGGCTCAAGTCGTGTTGTCGAATACACGACTTGAGCCTGAGTCGTGTCATATGCAACGCGATTTTTGTGAAATTTTCAAAATGTCATAACTCGCTCATTTTTTATCCGTTTTCACCCATTTTTTTTGCGTTCTTCTTTATTTTTCCTCCTCTTCCACATCATGAAGATATATTAGGCTGAGAAATAAAGAAAAAATTAGAAGAAAAAAGAAAGTGGAAGCTCTTCGCCGCAAAGCTTCTACTTTCTTCTTTTTTCTTTTTTTTTCTTCATTTCTTAGCTTAATATATCTATATGAGGTGGAAGAGGAGGAAAAATAAAGAAGAACAAAAAAAAATGGCCAGAAACGGATAAAAAATGAGCGAGTTATGACATTTTGAAAATTTCAAAAAAATCACGTTGCATATGACACGACTCAGGCTCAAGTCGTGTTGTCGAATACACGACTTGAGCCTGAGTCGTGTCATATGCAACGCGATTTTTCTGAAATTTTCAAAATGTCATAACTCGCTCATTTTTTATCCGTTTTCGCCCATTTTTTTTGCGTTCTTCTTTATTTTTCCTCCTCTTCCACATCATGAAGATATATTAGGCTGAGAAATAAAGAAAAAATTAGAAAGTGGAAGCTCTTCGCCGCAAAGCTTCTACTTTCTTCTTTTTTCTTCTTTTTTCTTCATTTCTTAGCTTAATATATCTATATGAGGTGGAAAAGGAGGAAAAATAAAGAAGAACAAAAAAAAATGGCCAAAAACGGATAAAAAATGAGCGAGTTATGATATTTTGAAAATTTCAAAAAAATCACGTTGCATATGACACGACTCAGGCTCAACACGACTTGAGCCTGAGTCGTGTCATATGCAACGCGATTTTTCTGAAATTTTCAAAATGTCATAACTCGCTCATTTTTTATCCGTTTTCGCCCATTTTTTTTGCGTTCTTCTTTATTTTTCCTCCTCTTCCACATCATGAAGATATATTAGGCTGAGAAATAAAGAAAAAATTAGAAGAAAAAAGAAAGTGGAAGCTCTTCGCCGCAAAGCTTCTACTTTCTTCTTTTTTCTTCATTTCTTAGCTTAATATATCTATATGAGGTGGAAGAGGAGGAAAAATAAAGAAGAACAAAAAAAAAATGGGCAAAAACGGATAAAAAATGAGCGAGTTATGACATTTTGAAAATTTCAAAAAAATCGCGTTGCATATGGCACGACTGAGGCTCAAGTCGTGTTGTCGAATACACGACTTGAGCCTGAGTCGTGTCATATGCAACGCGATTTTTCTGTAATTTTCAAAATGTCATAACTCGCTCATTTTTTATCCGTTTTTGCCCATTTTTTTTGCGTTCTTCCTTATTTTTCTTCCTCTTCCACCTCATTAGGATCACAGAAAGATATATAAATTGAACTCGTCGCTCGCCGACGTGTATTTCACATTTTTGCCGATTTTTATTCTTTTATTTTGTGTCTATGAGCGGTTGAATACTAATGAGTGGCCTTTATATGTATTTTTTTACATGTAGATCTTAATTTTTGTTGTTGGGAGGGCTTCCCCGCTGATCTTACATCAAAATCCTTTCATCATATATTTTTTTCGTCTTTCCCGCTATTTTACAGTTTTTTGGCATGAAATTTTATTTTATTTCTGAGTTAGACGGCGCCGGCGATGGTTTCAACCGCGATTATGGACAGACCTTTGCCGGAATATCTTCTTCCCCAACTTCATGCTCCCGTAAATCACTAATTTTGGGAAGAATGAAGCATTTGGGATACAAAAGGCTTAAAAACGTAAAAGAATGGTATTTTCGGTACTCTAGGTGCCGATTCCGGGTCATATGAGAGAAAGAAGAAGATTCCGGGTGATATGGGAAAGTCAAAGTTGGCGCCAGGTCATATGTAAAAAACTCCCTCTCTTCCTATATTCTTGATTCTATTTCCCCCGAAAAGGTGGGAAATGCACACTTCATCGCCTCTGATTTTCGCTCCGTTCATGTCTGATCGAGTATTTTATATCCATTTCCTTGTTTCTGCTCTCATATCAGTCTTTACTTCATTCTGGCTCATGTTTCAAAGGCTTGTTAAAGATGTCTTTTTTAGTTGGTTTCAGTTGGAATTTGGTGATCTAAGGAAACTCTTAGTCATTTTTAGTTTTGGGTAGGGTTTCAGCCGAATGTGGTTAGAATTTCTGTAGTGGGGAGATATTTGGTTTGTATTGCAGGTGGTTTTTTTGTAGTGTTTGGAGAATGTTTTGATATGACCCAGAAATAATGAGTTTAGGTGATGGAAAACAATTTTGTAAATGATATGTGGTTCTGGTTATGATGTTTAGCGGATATTTTACCATTGCCAAGACGTAATGAGTTCACGTGACGAAAAACATTTTTGTAAATGATATGCGGTTCCTGTATATATATATGAAAGAAAGGCTGTTTGAAGTATGTAGCCACTTAAATTGAGCCAAGTGGAGCTATCTATATGGTAACACCTAAGAGAATAAAAAACTTAATTTATGTTATCTGTTTGAAGTATGTAGCCACTTAAATTGAACCAAATGGAGCTATCTATATGGTACAAAATTTTCTGTGAATGGAGCTATTAATATGAATGGAACGATTATCATAGTTGAAATGGGTTAAACACTTGAACCTTGTAATTGTGCGTCCTTCCTCCTTGTATACTACTAAAGGGGATGGTTAAATTATTCACTGATATGGTATACCAAGTTGTACTACAGATATGCCTACTATGATTTTAGTAGAAATCTTAATAGCCTATGCGCTTCTTGGTAAGTCTTCTTCTATTATAGTCTGTCTAGTAATGGCTAGACAAGCGAAGGTGAAGAACTTACCTACTGATCCAGGCAGACATTTGTGTCAGGTTTGAGTCTATCAACAACTTTATTCACTTCGCTTTTAAAGATCATTGCCAGATGGAGTAGCGGTTGCAGATATTAGAGTTAGGAATGTGCAATAAAGAGGCATTTAATTTGCTTTGTTGGCTCATTACTTGGAAGATGAGATGAAAGCTTCCGAAAGTTATAATAAGGGAAAATTATATAATAAATCAAAAAAAAATTCCATTTTGACGTAATGTAGCAAATATTTTTCGAACAGGTGATTTGACAAGCCATGCAGGCGCCAACGCTGTGTGGCTTATTTTATTTAAAACCAACCCGAACTGACGCCTTTCCTTTTCAACCGAAACCGAAAGGCGTCGGCCTTGAAATTTTTTTGTATACAGCCTGAAGGCGTCGGTCTTTATTTATAAATGAAAGGCGTTGGTTTGGTTTATAACCTTGGCCTCGGCCCGTCTCCCCGACCTTGACCTCGGCTCCTCTCACCCGACCTCGCCTCCGGTGCGCTCTCCGGCTACGATGTCACCACCGCCTCCCCGCGCTTGCCTCGCCACGACCTCGACCACGCCTCGTCTCCCTGACCTCGCCTCACCTCGGCTCTCCAGCAATGACCTCGCACCGCCTCCTCGCTCTTGCCCTGGCTACCACCTCGCCTCGACTATCCGGCAATGTTCTCACCACCGTCTCGGCCAGATCCGTCTCCCCGTGCTCCTTCCGGCCACCTCTCGGCTCGCGTCAGCTCCGCATCCGCCTCCCCATCCTTGTCCAGGCCACCGCCTCGGCTCGCCTCGGCCAACACCTTGTTCGGCCACCTCCTCACCCCCGTCGCTCGCCTCTCTATAAGTAATATATGTTTAATATCCGTTAGAAATACGTATTGATGTAGCTTTTGCATTGTATGAAATTGATTATGTCATATTTGTGTAGTATTTGATAGTGTTTGTTAAAGGTGTTGTGAGAAGAGATGGCGGGAGAAATAGTTCCGTTTGTGCTAATGTATGGTGGTAGAATTGATAGAGGTGAATACGAAGGTAGTGAAAGCGTAGGATTATTTATTAATAAGCCAAGTACTTACGAGGAACTAGAGATGCAAGTGATCAATAAAATGAGATTGGACCAAAGATTTTGGAAAAGTCGTCTAAAGTACAAGATGCCTATTTTTGGAACAAGGACTACCGTAATACTAATTGATGATGACAACTCTATGCAACAAATGCTATATTTTGCGCCTTTTGTGTTTAGCTTCGAGCTATTTGTAGAAAAAGAGGCGCGCATGCCTAGGTTTGCAAATGATGGTGAAGGTGGAAGTAGGAATGCTCGCAGAAATAGGTCGAGTGGAAGTTCTAGAAGAAGGCATGTGGAAGATAATGAAGAAGATGATTTGTCTATATCACTACCATGCTACGAACCCCAACTTTCACCTAGTTTGAGGTAAGATGATGTGTTAGCGCAGTTACCTAAAGTATGTACGGATGGAGCGCATGTGTGGCTATCTAGGTCGCCACTTATATTTGTTGACATCGTCGAGATGCATGTTCCGGATCGGGTCATGTTGCAATTCGGATTAGAGCAAGTTTTCCCCCCTCTTGATGTGGAGTTCATTGAACGATTATCGTGCCGAGGCCGAGGGAGTTTTGATTGGAGGTTGCATCATGCGGCCTACATTACTAGATGGGATGACTAGATGACCACTCACTTTTCAGGGGGAGCCTGCTATGATGGAGCGAGATGCGGATAATGCACACATGAGATGGTACTTGAGGATCACTAGGAGACTTATCATGCCACCCGTGCATGAAGTGGAGATGTTATATCAACTGAGGGGCGACACTGAGCGGGCATTGGTGAGTATCTTTGACTTCATACTTGATTTAATTCACTATTGTTCTTTGACTTCCGAAAGACCATTGTGAGACAAACATTCGCTCAGATTGAGGGAGCTTTGGTGGACCGATCCTATGAGAGCTTACTAGTGGCATGTCAGACGCTACACGATATCTCTGGACATGTACTTGCGAATTTGCCATTGCTTCAGCCAGTTATGACAAAGATTCTAGGACCAGAGGTTGTTCTACGACCTTTATCAGCTTCACCCGACGTTGTTACATCATCAGCCGACACGACGGGTTTTACCCCATCACCAATTGTTCCAGATGCCCCGCTGGAGCAAGTTGAGAGGCCTCTTTATTCGAAAGTATATACACGGCGACATCTTGTTCGCCACGGTGACAAGCCACGTAGGCGCCAACGTGACTTTTTTTTTTAAATCGACCCGAAACCGACGCCTTTCTGGTTCGCATAAAGGCGTCGGTTGAACAAACGCCTTTCTCTTGTGAATGGTCCTTTTTTTCAAGTGCCTGGAAGGCATCGATTGAATCGACGCCTTCCTTTATAAATGAAAGGCGTCGGTTGAACCAACGCTTTCCTTCAACCGACGCCTTTCAAGCACTTTTGTGTTTTTTTTCTTACGCCTTCCAAATCATTTCTTTCAAACTCCCCCCGTGCTACGAAATCCAAATTTTCTTTAACACCTGATAAAACCACAGACATATACATTACACAACTGACAACATTAAACGTACACAAACAATTTAGACTATTAGAAAGACTAACAAAATATCAAATTATTACAAAATTATACAAAGTATTACAAATTTACTCATAAAATTACAAGTGTTCAATCAACTCTCCTCAATCTATTCCTACCCCGTCCTCGTACTCGAGCTGGAATATCCTCAGGCTCAACGTTAGGTATAGCATCTGAAGACGAATGTGCCTGACGTAGAGCACGAAGTGCACGCTGTCACCGAGTATATACTTTCGAAGAAAGAGGCCTCTCAACTTGCTCCAACGGAGCATCTGAAAAAATTGGTGATGGGGTAAAACTCGTCGTGTCGGCTGATGATGTCATTATGTCGGAACAACCTCCACTCCTAGAAGCTGATAAAGGTCCTGGAACAACCTCCAATCCTGGAATCTCTGTCACAACTGGTTGAAGCAATAGCAAACTGACAAGAACATGTCCAGAGGTATCGTGTAGCGTTTGATATGCCCTTAGCAAGCTCTCATAGGATCGGTCCACCAAAGCTCCCTCCGTGTAAGCGAATGTATGTCTCACACAAGTAAGCTAGAAAGGAAAAAAATATATGTTATCTACTCACCAATGCACAGACCAACAGTGAATTAAATCAAGTACGAAGTAAAAGATACTCACCAATGCCCGCTCAGTGTCGCCCCGCGGTTGATATAACATCTCCGCCTCATGCACAGGTGACATGATAAATCTCCTGGTGATCCTCAAGTACCATCTCATATATGCATTATCCGCATATCGTTTTGTCATAGCAGGCTCTCCCTGAATGAGAGTGGACGTCCAATCGTCCCATCTAGTAATGTAGGCCACATGATGCGACTTCCAATCAAAACTCCCTCGGCCTCGGCGCGATAATCGTTCAATAAACCCACAACAAGAGGGGGGGAGAAACTTGCTCTAATCCGAATTGCAGGATAACCCGATCCGGAACATGCATCTCGACGATGTCAACACATATAAGCGGCGTCTTAGATAGCCACACATACGCTCCATTTGTACATATTCCAGGTAACTGCGCTAACACATCATCATGATATGGTTGCCATGTTACCTACACAACATATGAACATTGTACTTAGCTTTTTTGTGAAATGTACATTCGTCATATTCATAACACGTGCAATAGAAATGACCAATACCTAGCCGGATTGTTGATAGTCTAATTCCGATCTATACATCGCCAAGACACTGTGAGGATTCACAGTTTTTGTCTTCTTCGCAGTCCACCTAACATAACGAAGATGAGGAATAAATTATCTAAAATGTCAATACAAGATCATCAAATCAATAAAATAAATAACACATACCGAACTCCAAACGGTGATAAACCATCTAGTGGAGTGTTCATAATGTTTGGATGACTGACATGCAATCTCTCCCACGACCATAGCTGTTTGACACATACACACCCAACATGAATCAAATGGTATAGTTATGATAAATATAGTAGTCAAAGATTATTGATGGTTTACTTGGATGAGGGTGACGCACCCGGCAATCCTTAATGTGCTGGGTTGACAAGCTTTTCCCAACTCTCTGTATGCGAGGGTGGCACTGCCCCATGCATACTGTCCCGCGGTGTACAAATCCTCTAACAAAAGGAGATACATGGGGTGCACATGGCTGCTGCTGCTATCGGCAAATATAGTGCTACCAAGCATATAGAGTAAATATGCTCGTGCATGTTGCTCGACGTCAATCTCTGTGGCATCCTCTGGCAGGCGACTGAACTGCTCTCTCAACCACAAAAGACTTACCATAGTTCGTCCTTTCAATGCTTCACGTGGAGGTACCCGTCCAAGAAGGTGTTCATATACCTCATTCCAGTCAATGCCCATAGTCGAGCAACTCACCGCAATGCCATCAACGCGCAATCCGAGTAATACAGCAACATCCTGTAATGTTATAGTCTTCTCCCCCAAATGCAAGTGAAATGTCTGCGTCTCTCTCCGCCATCTCTCAACTAGGGCAGTGATGAGAGCCCTATCAATCCTGATATACTGTAACCGGGTAAAGTGCCCAAATCCTGCCATCTCTATGTACGGCAAAATGGGCACATCAACTAGCCAATGGCGCACATTTTGCCAGTGCTCGGTGCATTCAATGCACCCGGGATCCTATACACATGAAAAGTACTTTACAATTAGAAGATAATGATATATGCAATATTCAAAACTAAGGAGATAATGATTATGCACATACCTCTCCGTTCCATATGCCATCCGATCTGTGCGAGCCCTGCTCTGTGAGGACGGAGGGATCAATCGATCCTGGGTCCATAATATCTACACAGAAACTAACAATTAATAATAGCTTCAAAGAATATATAAACAAGTTAATTTACATGTAAAGATCATTGTATATAAGTACCAATAAGCAGAAGGTGTGTTTTGGCAATGGCGCCTGTTATGACCAACTTGGTTGCAATTCCCACAATGGTAGTGAGATCGACCATCTGCACACATGCCGGCACTATCCATCGCATTATGTATTCTCCTACTGCGTGGACGACCGGATTTTCGTGTCACCCTTGGGGGCTTCACCACATACTCAGGTGACTTTTCCTCTCAAGCTCGTCGATCTGGAGGAAAGAATTCGGCTGCATACACCTTTCTATATGCATCAGATGTATACCAATATCCAACTAAATCGCCGATGGGTCCTCTTCGCCTCGATTGGACAACAATTAGATGATGACATGGATGTTTGTACACCTGAGGGTAATTGCAAGAACATATATGATCACTTGCATCTACCACATTTTCTACCACGCATTGTTTTCACTTCATACACGTGATGATTGATTTGGTCAGCCCACATGCTGCCAATCAGGCGCCTTTAGTCTTCGAAAGGCGTCGGTTGAACCGACGGCTTTTGAGTCAATTTAAAAAAAAATACCACGCAGGCGCCTGCGTGGCTTGTCAGATACCCTCTTTTGCAAATATTTGCTACAGTATGTCATTTTTTTTAAAAAAAATTTTCATAACTTATTATACAAATTTCCCTATTTCCAATTAGGGTCATTTTTGTAGCCCAATACAAAAGCCTTAACTTTCATAAATAAGGGTAGACTTTGATTCAAGGGAAAAAGAAAAACCAACACAAGTTCTTTAAGAGAGCTTGCTATGATCGGTGGACTCTGACCACGAGTGCCGGTGGATTCCGATAGCTTCCCATCCAATATTGGTGGACTCCGAGGTTTGATCCCCTACCCTCCCTATGCCCCTTGATTTTCCTTTTTTCCCTCGCTACAACTCACCATTCAGCATCACCCTTTATCAGCCTGGATTGTGTCCTAATATATATACTCCATCCCGTATTAGTTATCTGGATATGTAATAAAAAATTGGCCCACAGTAATTGTCTTATTCTTCTGATAGTAATTAGTGGATGGAGTAAAAAGGGTGAGTGAATGGAGTAAGAGGGATAATAAATTGGCTTCCTTACATATGAAATGGTTTGCAAATGTGGACGACTAATTTTGGGTGGAGAGAGTAATTATTTTAGGGCCAGACTCGAGTGATGGTGAAAAAGTTTTCTAAAATGTTGTTTTATGACCATCAACTTTCAATGGTGATTGTAGCCTCTGGGCTATATAGGTACTCATGCCTCTTAGCACCAGTTCTCCCATGCCTGAACCATGAAAATTTGCCTAATGGCATCACCCTTTTCTAAGAAGGCATGCATTTCCTATCATTATTGTAATGCCTTATTATAACACAATAATCCTAAGCAATTTTCTAAACAATTGTGGCTTAACATCGAACATTATATGTCTCCATCAATTACAAAATTCATCACGTGAGTAATTCACTATATGCCTGAAGCACATTAAAATCAAAACTTGAAACATGCTTATATAAGGCTTTATCCAAATCATGATATCAATCGCCTTAGCTAACCCATGCATTTCTAGCTTGAAAGTCAAGGATACAAAGTCCAGAACTTTGTCTGTACATGATACTACCATCTCACTCTCTCTCTCTCTCTATCTATCTATCTATTTATATATGTATGAGACCGATTTACATGAGATCCTTCTCATATATAAGGAGCATGAGAATAGTCTTTTGGGTTGTTGGATTCCAATCCGAGGGTGGGTATAAAATCACTGGATAGGTGAGGATCACCCATTTAGCCGTTTGTAGCTATCAGATCAAGATCCAATGGCTAAGACTTAAACTAGCCTCATATAAGCCAAATGAGAGCGATCTCATTTAAATTTTTTCCTATATATAATATATTACCTAAGCAAACATTTCCTTATTCATGAGATCCTATGCAACCATCACGAGCAAGGTAAATCCAAGGCCTTTTATTTACTTACCTTATGTATAACTTTTGAAACAAAATTTTCCCATACCTGCTCAAAGAGCGCATAGCTTTCCAATGGACTCTTATCCCAGATTTTTACTTTAAAAGAAAGCTTCCTTTCAAATTGTTAAGCTCTACTCAAACTAATTTACTTAACTTAATTTGCCCTTAAATTCAACGATTTTCTCTTAAAAACCTTTCCCAACCCTTTTTCAATCTCGCCAAGGTCTTGGCAAAATCTCAGTTTTTCAGGCCACCACAATGATGACTCAAAATTATATTACTTCTCTAGCATTTGGGTAAAGAAGAAATTTTAAGTAGTTCGGTTGTACGATGCCCAGTAATAGGGGTATTTTACTCTTTATCCATCTTGAGTTTGGGGCAACAGGTAATTACATTCATCAAAGGTTTCTTTTCCACTTTGTCTCAATTTCTACATATCAATGATTCCCATTTGCATCTTAATAATGTGGCCTTGAGATCATATCAATCTCTTCAGATCAAATTATATTAAGAGGGAGTACCTGGCCTGTCACGTCATTCCCATAGAAGTTTCTGCATGTTAAAATAATATAATGAATATTCATATATTTCAACAGTCAAATATTACTTAAATTGCACCAACAATCTAAACACACTAATATAAAAGGAATGACGAAGTAGCTAATGCAGCTCATTCAACAGGAACCCCAAGTGATGACGCAAAACAAATGTGACAGCTTCCTGGTCTGTATTGCATAATGGGTCTATCAAAAATTTAAAATGAATTATGATTGTTGTTTCTGACAGGCTAACGTGGAAGAGAAAGGGGTGTCACCATCCCCGTATCAATGATTAGCTAGTTGATAATTTTCTGCTCTAAGCATTTAACCTTGTTTTTAAGTCAATCTACTGAAAAAGTTCATTGCCCTCCAGATATAAAAAAATATGTTTCCATTGTAAATATATTCATAGTTAAGAGAAATAGTCACCATATACAAAAGATTCAGCTTCCAATGAACTTCCAAAGATTCCCAGAATTCAAATTTTGAAGCACTTGCTAAGATTTCGTTTCAGCTGAATGATGATATAAAACGGTAAACCAAACTCACACCACATGGTGATGGTCCCCAAGCTCCCGAATGCTATTGACTAACACCATTCTTGTTTCAATGACTTACCAGCTGATAATTTCCTGCTCTAACAGCTAAAGAAGCATTAATCTATGTTCTTCTAAGTAGATCTATTGAAAAGTTTATTGTACACCAAATAATATACAAATTCTAGTACGACTCTAACCATATTAAAAGTTTCTAAATTGATAGTCACCAACTACAAAAGATTCAGCTTCCAATGAACTTCTATAGACAAACAAGATTCAAATTTAGAGCTCTTGATCAGAATCCGCTCAGCTGAATGATGATATCAAATGGTAAATCAAACTCACTCCCCATGGTGATCCTCCCCAAGCTCTCAAATGCTATTAACTAACAATACTAAAATCACCCAATCCCCCACCCCCTCCAAGCACGCCCCTACATAAAACTCATACTCCAAAGACACAAAGAGAGCCACACGAGAAAGAAATTACACATCTAAAATCCTACCTTAACCTTCCATTAATCAACAAACTAAAAGCAGCACCCAGCTTTGGCAAAACAAGAAGCAGCACGCAAGCACTTGTTTCGCCTTTTTCTTCGCGCAATGGCCTTCGAAACTTCCCCGACTTCGAAGCTGTTCGGGAATTTTCAGGCGACGTTCCTCAGTTGACTTTGAAGCACTCCTAAGCATCATCGACGAAGTTGGAATCTTCCTTGGTGGATTCCAAAGTCAGTAGATATTCCATTTTAGACTGTTCACTTTTACGCAGTTGGGCCCTTGGTGCCAGTTCGGCAGCCGGCCCACATAAAAGTTGTTGGGCCTTTTGACGCCCACCTTCGAGCTTGTGTCGGCCGTCGAGTTTTGTATACAGTCCAGTCCAGTCCAAACTTCAAAAAAAAAATCCTTTTTTCCAAGCGCAAAATGGTTGGGCCCAAAATGCCTCAGATCTGAACCATGGGCCACGGTCAGCGGCGTATACGATATACGGTGCTCCTATAAAATCCAATAAAACCCTAAGCACTCCCTCCCCAAGCCGATCCAATCCAATCCTGCAAACCCTAATCCCGGAAGAAGGTCGCGGCGGCAGCCATGGTTGGTTCTTGCTCCAAGCCTCTCTCAAATCTCCATTGTTGGTTTCATTTGTATTTCTTGCAAGTTTGATATGCTGTGTTTTGTGTTAGGCGGACGCGGAGATGGAGGTGGCAGGAGCGCAGCCCAAGAGGAGGACGTTCAAGAAGTTCTCTTTCAGGGGCGTCGATCTCGACCAGCTCCTCGACATGGGAACCGACGAGCTTGTCAACCTCTTCACCGCTCGTGCTCGCAGAAGGTATATCACGGAATCGCTTTTGAATTTATTTATTGATATCTTTGTTTTCCTTACTTTTGTCGGCTTACGGTGTTTTCTTTCTAGGTTTAAGCGTGGTTTGAAGAGGAAGCCGATGGCTCTGATCAAGAAACTTCGCAAGGCAGTAAGTTCTCTAGATATCTTGTTGAGATTGTTTTTACATTTGGGAATCTGTGTATGTACCTTGTTTCTTGTTATTGAATTAAATTTAGTTTTAAAAAGGATCCTTCTGGGGAAATGTTTGTCAATTATCGCTTGCGGTGGTTCTTTGCCTTTTGGATAAAAACTATTAGCAAAGATGGGCTAAGTTGTTGTTGAATTATGTTAATTTTAATTGAAAAGAGAACAACTTATTTGGAAATGTTTATCTTTGTAGTTTGTGGCCGTTCTTTGCCTTTTGGATCAAAACTATTAGGACAAATGGGTAAATGGGTTAACTTGTTTAAGAAAAGAACGACTTATTTTGGAAATGTTTGTTGTTTTTGAGGTCGTTCTTTGCCTTTTGGGTCAAAGTTATTAGCAAAGATGCGCTAGAAATGCTTATGTGTAACCTTTCTTTTGGAACTTGAGGCGCAGGAGCCTCTGAAATGGAAAACATAGTAATTTCTTTTATGAGAAAGAGGATTTTTTGCCCATCAAAGTTATAAAGTATCTTTGCAGTGGAAAGATTTTAAATTGGTTTGGATGATGCAGTTTGTTAAATAATTAGTTTTTTGAATAAATATCACTTTGGTTATGCTAGTTGAAAAATTAAGTGTCTGAAATTGGTCTAAGTATACAATTTTGTTTCATTGATCATACGAGAGTAGAAGAAGGAGGCCCCTGCTGGTGAAAAGCCTGAGCCTGTCAGGACCCATCTGCGAAACATGATCATTGTGCCTGAAATGATTGGAAGCATCATTGGTGTCTACAACGGAAAAACCTTTAACCAGGTTGAAATCAAGGTATGTCAACCATGAATTGAAATTTCTTTTGAATTGGCATCCAAGGTGTATGCTTCTCGTACTCATATCTATTTTATTCGCTATGGGTGTGATTTTTGTTTGAAGATGTTAGATTGTTTTGTGGTTAGGGTGTGTTTCTATCACGTGCTTTATAGATTTAGGGACTATGACTTTGTATTTCAGTTTTGTTAATCAAGGACAATTATACTGAGAAACTAGAAAACAGAAACAATGGAGCGTTATAGATGCATCAGATCATATGTTTGAGCTGATTTAACAACACGAGAGAGATCATCTCTCAAGGACTTGGAAGCTTCTTAGAACTTCATTTGGCGAGTCAGAAAGTGAGCCATTTGGTTGCCTTCCGGGCAAACATGCTGGAAACTATAACAACAGAAGTCAGAAGAGTTTTAGCTTGATAAAGATGTGCCCGCAGGGAGAGTGATTTAAGCTAGACAGTAGAGTAGCATTTATCACAGGTATAGAATTCCCTTCAAGTAGAACGTATTCCCAACCCTTCTCCACAGCAAAGCAATATCTCATACTGTAGCCAGAGCTTCAAGTTCATTCACTCCAGAGACAAACTGCCAGAGCTCCTTCACTATCACAAACCACAATCCCTGCACCGGAGCTTGTGAGCTTATTGGAGATGTCCACATCAAAATTTATTTGACCATACCTTGCGAGGGGAGGGGAAGGGGCTACAGCCTTGTAATTGGTTGAGCTAACATATACTAAGGCCTCTGATTATATTCCAGCTATTGAAATTACTGTATGCTTGATAGATTAAATGGTAGTTTAAACTTTTGATTTGGAAAGCACTTTTATGTGTTGTAGGATATATTTCTTTATGTAATTGCTTGCTTGGGTGTATTGTTCTTTGTTTAATTAGATTCACTGGTCACATGAATTATGCAAAATCTTTATTTTTTTTGGGTAAATATGTCGTTCATAGATTTGTGTATCAGCCTATGTTGATATTTAATTTGTTGGCATTTATTACTACTTGCAGCCGGAAATGATTGGTCACTATTTGGCTGAGTTCTCCATCTCATACAAGCCGGTAAAGCATGGGAGGCCTGGTATTGGTGCTACTCACTCCTCCAGGTTTATTCCTCTCAAGTGAGCTGCCTGTGGAAGGACAGCACTTTTGCATGTTTTAATGATCTTTTTTGCAGACTCGTTCTCTCTTTCGGAGGAATCATAGTTTACTGTTTTGCTTTTTGTTCTTTTAAATCTTTTAGCTGAGTTTTTGCAATCATTTGGAAACTTTTTCAAACTCTATTATTAAAGGCAATGTCTAGACCTAGTTGTGTATGTCAATTTGAATTTATCATGGATTTGCGGCTTGCGATAGTGTTCCGGATATGTTCCCTGGATCTCTTGTTGGAAGTCAATCTGACCCTTGGGTTTAGTGAATTTG
Source organism: Houttuynia cordata (assembly GCA_039654745.1). Lineage (NCBI taxonomy): Eukaryota > Viridiplantae > Streptophyta > Magnoliopsida > Piperales > Saururaceae > Houttuynia > Houttuynia cordata. Next base: position 7,747,956 of record CM077510.1, on the reverse strand, counting down.
CTGAATCAGGAATTTATTTAGAGGCTGATTAGGGCACTGATGTTGAGCTAGGCGGCTTGGGCTGTACAGGTTATGTGATTAGGCAACTTGTGATACAGGGGGGTAACTTTTGTCCCACAGCTCGCCTTCCCCTCTCCTTTCAACTCTCCCGCAACCTTCTAATTGGAGCCCTGACTTTCCTGTGATATTAGCTTTATTTCTCTAATTTTTCGAACTCAAATTGTGGATGTGTTATATTAATCGGAATGGAAACCTGCCTAATATGGACGGAATGTTTCTTGTAACAAGCTGGTTAAGCTAATGAGTATCTTGCACATGGCGATGTCAAAGTAGCCCTTTCATCAATAGAGTGACATAGACAAGCGATTCAGCCCTAAACATAATTAGGTGAAGAAGATCCCTAGGGAGAAGTGAAGAGAATAACTGATGATGGTGCACCAGCCCACACAAAACCTATAAGTGTTTTTTTCCTTTGTTTTTTAGGCCGCCAAAGAATTGAAGCCTAATAGTAACTTTTCGAAAGGTTCCACTGAAGCTTGAGGTGGTTGACTAATTTGAGAGGTTAAAACTAAAATCACTGGGCAAAGTGATGAGGGAAAAGGAAAAGAGAGAAGACCATAATGAATGCAGGGGAAGAGAAAGATGGACAACAAAAGGTGTTTGTTGGACACCAGGCGAAGATCACAATCCAGCAGCGGGGAGAACACAATACAATCAAAGCAGAGGGGCGGAAGGAGATGTTTCTATGCTGGCTCATGCTATATCCCCTCCAGTCCGCGTACAATGTTTGGTGGTTCATGATACATATACCTAATTATTAATTCAATTTGGTATTTTTTCCATCTTTGTTAAGATTTTTAGAATTAACTTTTGGGTTGTGCAGACCAACGGAACGATGACTTCGATTTGCACCAGAGATTCTCAGACCCTGGCCTCTCTCCTGGGTTTTTAACCGAGTGAAAATAGTGGTGGTAAATATAGCTGTTGTTGTTGCTAATATAAAAAAATTATAGCTGTTGTTGCAGTGACGACGGAAACATAGATCCGGCCATGGGTCCATGACTAAAGGCAAGGTGGAGGTAGATGGCAAGCCACTTTGGGGGCTGTTTGGCCACCCTCTAAGTTTTAAACAAAATGAGCTTAAAGACCCTTTCTACCTTAACCCTCCTCGTGAGGACGGTGCCCTTGTAACAAGGAAAGTACTGATGGCACATTGGCTTGGATAAAAAACCTAAAGTAAATCCTTTCTTGCTTAAAGAGGCTGCCGAATAGCCCCTATAAGAACCGAATGCTGGAGAAGGAACTTTCTGAAAAGGTTGTGAGCCATGACAAAATAAACTAAAAATTGCCAAACCAAATTAAAAATTGGTGAAGCTGCAAAAAAATTGGGTGAAAGTTTGGTATAGAAGGCCAAAAAAATGGCCACATTCTGAATAGTCCTCATTTTTTAGCCAATTAACTGAATTTTGGGTAATTCTGCTAAACCGTCCTGAATGGAAATCTTCGACTCGCGAACAAAGGATTTTAGGGTGCATTTGGAAGGGTGATAGTTGCCAACAATCAGGCAACTATCGGCAACTATCAGGCTGAAAATCTTTCGTCAGCCCTAAAAATATTTGTTTGGTGAAAGTGGACAAAGGGGCTGGCAAGGAATTTTCAAGATTCACTCCAAATTGTCAACTACTATCAGGCCTGAAACATTGACACTCAATGGACTAAGCATCAGTGTGACGAGAATCTTCACCCTATTTTTAACATTTATTTTCGTAACTTTCTAACCGAAGTGATTAATTTTTGAGTTGACGAGAATCGTCACCCTTCACGTTTTATACCCTTCATTGCACAATTGCTTGTAGTCTTGTACTGATCAATTAGAGCCAACAAAAATCATAAACCAATTCTAAACACATAGAAGCAATAGTCTAAGTAAATGGTAATCACAAATCGATCATTGAACTTGCAGAGTAGGAGGAAGTTGGTATGAATTATGAGATGTGAGAGGATGTTGGCCAATGCTGTGACCAACACTGCAGCCCACAACTGTCTTATTATTGGTCCAACACATGCCTTTTACATGGATTATTGGCTTCATTTTGTGCATTATCCACATTCATCATCCTCTGCAATCAGCTGACTCCTGGATTTCATGAATCAATGTCAGCTTCACCAGGAATAGTTATAAGAGACGGATTCTTCTAAAGATGCACCATTGGTTATTTGGGAGGAGAAACTACGGTCAGATGATAAACGGTGTACTCTAAGTGTGTGTAGTAAGTTCCAATGACCGTGAAATCTACCATTGTAATTATCCAAAAAAAAAAGAAATCTACCATTGAAAACAATCATGGATCTTTTTGTGTAAGTTGTGTGTTAAGGAAGGTCTCTAGTAAGAGAAAGGAAGCTTTCAATTATCAGAACCACCTTTTTTGAATTTCTAGAGGCAACACATCTCAATTGTTTGGTAATAATGTCGTCACCGGTTTTTAGTTTCAACTACAGCACCTCCTTGATGTGGGTTCTAGGGAGGAGATGTCAGGAGGCTCCCTGTTATAGGTCCCCAGAGGGAGGGAGAGAGGAAGGGGCAAATAGGCACTATTCTATGAGAAGGGAGTTGATTGGGGACAAGTAGAGAAGGAATTGTTCAGATTAGAGGAACCATTTTAAGGACCACTGTCTTTTGATTGAAATATAATTAGAAAAAAGGGTATCTGTTTGAAACAATTAGAATGCAACACAAGAGATACTGTCTTTTGGTCATCTACAGATACTAACTAAAAAGTCACTCCTCTGGCCTTCACAAATTAGGTGCCTCTATTCTTGATTTGAAAGAGCTTCTTCAAAATACCCTATCAAAATTAAAATACCCTATCAAAATTAAGGAAGAACCAACCAAGGAAGTGGTTTCTTGTCTTACCATAAATTTCAAAATCTGAATATGCTTTAGATAAAATAAATAGTTTCCTTCCCAATTTATCATTATCCTGGCTTGGAGAGCTGGAGAATAACTTCATTCCTTGATTTCCAAGAAAGCACATCAAACCCATAAAAAGCTTAGATGAGATTACCAGCTTCATCGCAAAATTGATATGTAAATTTCCATGTCCTGTTGTATATGTAACCGAGAGAACCTGAACTAGAGCCCTTAAGTGAAAGGGCATTCTAAAAAATAAGCGGCTCACAGATTCATAATGACAGGAGCAAATCTTCTTGGGCTTGTTTTTGTAATAAAACATAAAGTGGCCCAACTATCTCAATTGACAGTGTTTTGGGCTTTTAGAACTGTCTGGGTAATGGGTCTGAGTCAGAATACCCATTAAATTGTGGTTTTGAGTGGTAGATCTGAACCATTGGATGACCTATGGATGGACGGTCAGGATTATAGGGTTCTTTACAGTGGTGTCCTAGTTTAGTTATAAATATACCATTAGCCATCCTAATATGGTGTCTTAAGTGAGATTGCTCTCAGCCGAGTTCTAAACCACAAACACGTGGTTCTGAAGACGATTAGCAGAGACTCCATTGAAGGTTCAGTTCTAATGGCTACAGGTATGCCTAAGTCTTTGTATTAAATTCTATCAATTGGTATCAGGAGCACTCGGTAGATTCTGGTACGCTTCCGCTATAGTTTTGTTGCGCATCATGCGCATCTGACTGTGATGACGGCCGTACGGGTCGCATATACGTCGGACAGCCCGGCACCGCCGCTGCGAGCAGACGCACCGGCCAGAGCCGCCGTCGCCAGGCGTTGGGCTCTAGCCGGCGCAGCGGCAACGCTGGATTCGGCCGCACAGTCCGACAGCGTATAAAAAATAAATTTTTTTTTCATCGCACCGACCAGAGCCGCCGCCGCCAGGCGTTGGGCTCTGGCCGGCGCCGCCGCTGCGAGCAGACGCACCGGCCAGAGCCGCCGTCGCCGACGTTGGGCTCTGGCCGGCGCAGCAGCGGCACAAGATTCTTTCGCGACGGTGGCGTCGGCCCTCCACGCACCGCCGGCCTCGCCGTAAAAGAAAAGGCGGCCCTTTTCGGCAGCCGCCGGCGACTGTGGCGACGGATTTAAAAAAAAAAAAAAGGCGGCTTTCTGCCGCCGCCGGCATCGCCGTAGGAGAAGAAGGAAAGGGCAGCCCTTTTGGCCGCCGCCAGCGACTAAAGTGCCGGATCAAGATCATTAAAAAAAACATTACCTTTTTGGCCGCCGACGGCATCGCCGCCTTAATGGAGCCCGTGGCGGCGGCGTCCATGGCCACTGCCCTTGATGCCGTCGCCATCGCCGCTCTGGCTGCTCCCGCGGGCTCGATCGCCGTCGCGATTGCCGTCGCCATGAAGTCACTGGCGGTGGCGTCTGTTCAGGCATCGATGCCCGTGGCGGTGGAGGCCGTGTAGGCGACTGTTGCTGCCTCTGACGGAGGAAGCGGCGGCGGCGGCATTCACTGCCGTAAGCGATTAGGGCATCCTCATGAAGAGGATGACCCGGTTCGGTTTATAAACCGAACCCGCCCATAATCAAAACCGAACCGGACCGACCCAATTTAATATCCGGTTCACTGTTCAAAAAAAAATAATTTTTTTTACAGTTATGATTGCATGTATGTTATGGATGCGTTTTAATTATCATGATTAAGGCTTTATTAATTATATGGGCCGGCCAGGGGATTATATTGCAATCGTATGTTTTATCAATTTTTTTTTTAAATTATTGAGCGCACCACTTATGTAATTTTGAGAGAAAGTGTACATTATATCTATTGTAAGCGACACCAGACTTCAAGGACCACGTCTGGAGGCGGATGCAGTCATGAAGAATTAATGTATTTTTTTTTCTCTATTACAGGGGCTTATAGCTTCCACCTTGTACAATTCTTTTTTTTTTAAAGGACTGTATAAGGACTTTGGACTATATTTTTTTAATTTGTGGTGTGTGGTGATGGATCCCCTGGCCGAGTCCCAAAAGCCTGATGACAAAATTGACATTAATGCCCTAGTCAATTTTGTATATGGATATTGCATGATTGTCTGACAATTGCATTCATTTTGTTATTTTACAAATGGTGAATAGCACAAATTCAGTTCCCACGTCCGTTGAGATGATTTAGGAATGGCCAAAGCATCCTAAGTCATTTGTCAACGTGTGAATCATATAGAATGCTACCATGGGGTGCATAGATTCACATACATAAAAATATTGTGCTATCATCAAATTTTGATTATGTGACAAAGATTGTCATCCGGCCCCAAAGGTTGATAGTAGTTAGCGTTATATAATTAGGATAAGGTGGAGGGTTATATATTTTAACATGGGTGAATCCCTATGCCCAAAGGTGTGGGATTTTCCTATAATATTTTCTGTATAACCCACTAGCCTTATCATGAGACAAATGAACATTTGTTTCTATACGGCTTAGTAAATTTGATGCAGATTGCAACCTTTGCCCAAAGGGAGGTTTTCAATTTTACTACATGATTTTAGCATTGGCTATTTTCATACTTATGTTATTATGTCTTGCCCTCTTTAACGTTTGCATGTATTTATTCCTTTATTGCAGTTTATCCGTCTTTCATTTCTGACCTTAATCAGCACCTTCCGTTATTGTCTGGGGACAATTTTAAGGATTGGAAGGAAAAGTTACTTTTACTATTAGGGTGCATGGACTTGGATTTTGCGTTTCGTATGGATGTACCCACCACTCCTACGGAAAAAAGTACGCCAAGTGAGGTAGCATCTTTTGAAAAGTGGGAGCGGTCTAACTGCTTAAGTATGATGCTCATGAGGTCTCACATAAATCATAGCATTCGGGGATCCATCCCAGAATGCGCTGCAGCCCAAGAACTTTTGAAAGCTATTGAAGCTCAATTCAAAAGTTCTGATAAAGCCTTGGCCAGCACCTTAATGTCCAGGTTGTCATCCATGAGGCTAACAGATGACAAAGGGGTGAGAGAGCATATCATGCAGATGCGTGATATTGCTAATCAGTTGAACAACATGAAAATAAAGATTGATGACATTTTTTTGGTCCACTTCATTCTGAACTCCCTGCCTGCACAATATGGGCCATTCAAGATCTCTTATAACACACATAACACTCAGTAGTCAGTTAATGACCTTCTGAGTATGTGTGTACAGGAAGAGGGGAGACTTAAGCAAGAGAAGCTAGAGAGTGCCCATCTAGTTTCTCATAAAGGACAAAAGAAGGCAAATCATGGTGCTCCTAAGAAGAAAGCTGGTAAAGGTGTGCCAATAAAGTCTACTGGTGTCACTAAGGAAACCAAATGCTTTTTCTGCAAGAAGATAGGACATATGAAGAAAGGTTGCCCTAAGTATCAGAAGTGGCTTGCCAAGAAAGGAGGTAATTTCATGTCTTTAGTGTGTTATGAATCTAATTATGTTGATTCTCATCATAATAACACATGGTGGATTGACTCCGGTTCTATAATCCATGTTTCTACTATCATGTAGGGGTTTCTCAGTCTAAGGAAACCAAAATGATGGGGAGCACAACATCTATTCTGGAAATAAGATGTGTTCGAAGGTTGAAGGTGTGGGGACATATAGACTCGTTCTCCATACAGGATACACCTTAGATTTAGAAAGAGTTTTCTATATTCCAAGTTTTTCTAAAAACTTAGTTTCTGTATCAAGACTAGCACCTCATGGCTTTAATTTTCAGTTTATGAATTCCTCATTTCTGATTCTTAAATATTCAGTCACCATTGGTTCTGGTTCTTTGATTGATGGACTATATAGACTCTCTTTGCATGTTTCATTTGAACAATCTATGATGTCTGTGCAAGGAAGTGTTATTAAAAAGAACTCCTCTATGTTATGGCACAGGCGTTTGGGGCATATCTCCATGGACCACTTAAAGCGATTAGTAAAAGAAGGAGTTTTAAAAACTCTTGACTTTACTGATCTTGAGACGTGTATAGACTGCATAAAGGGAAAGCAGACTAACAAGTCTTCTAAGGGTGCCAAGAGGTATGATGAGAAATTAGGCACTATACACACTGATATCTGTGGACCGTTTAGTACTCCCTGTCTGAATGGTCAAAGGTATTTCATTACCTTTATAGATGATCATACACGATACATGTATCTTTATCTCTTAAATGAAAAGTCTGAAGCATTTGATGCTTTCAAGACTTATAAGGCAGAGGTAGAGAAACAATCTGGATTGAGTATCAAAATTGTTCGATCAGACAGAGGAGGGGAATACTATGGCAGGTACACAGAGAGTGGACAAAAACCTGGACCATTTGCGCAATTCCTGAAGGAACATGGTATTGTTGCACAATACACAGTACCAGGCACACCACAACAAAATGGTGTTGCTGAAAGGAGGAATCGCACTTTGATGGATATGGTGAGGAGTATGATTAGTAACTCCTCTCTTCCTCTCAAAATGTGGAGTGAAGCCTTAAAGACAGCCGTGTACATTTTAAATCGAGTTCCATCTAAAGCCGTTCCAAAAACACCCTTTGAGCTATGGAATGGATGGAAACCTAGTTTAGATCATGTGCACATTTGGGGTTGTCCTGTTGAGGTTAGGGTGTATAATCCACTTGAGAAGAAGTTTGACCCTAAGACTGTCAGTGGTTTTTTCATTGGCTATGTAGAAAGGTCTAAAGGTTATAAGTTTTATTGTCCATCTCACACCCCTACAGTAGTCGAAGCACGGAATGCACGTTTTCTTGAGTATGGCAACTTTAGTGGGAGTATTTCTCCTCAACACATTGTGTTTGAGGAAATTCGGGTTCCAGTTATTATACCCACTTTTGGTGGAGCATCAGATGCTGTATCACCTATGGTGATTCCAGAACAGCCTATCCACCCTCTACTCTCACCTCCGGATCAAGTTGTTGAAGTTCCTATTGCACAGGCCCCTCCGCCTATTGATGAAATAGGACTTCGACTATCCTCAAGAATAAGGAAACCTGCACTCCCTTCTGACTATGTTGTATACCTCCAGGAGTCTGACGAGAATGTTGGACTCATTCAAGATCCTCTTACATATTCACAGGCCATGTAAGGAAATAACTCTAGCAAATGGTATGATGCCATGCAGGATGAGATGAAATCTATGGCTGATAATCAAGTTTGGGATCTAAAAGCGTTACCGCAGGGCGCCAGGGCTCTTGGTTGCAAATGGGTCTATAAGACTAAATTAGATCCATCTGGTAACATTAACAGATATAAGGCCTGACTTGTAGCCAAAAGTTTTCTTCAGAAAGATGGTGTTGACTATAATGAAACCTTCTCTCCAGTTTCTACGAAGGATTCATTGAGAGTTATTTTGGCCCTTGTAGCTCATTTTGACTCGGAGTTACATCAAATGGATGTCAAGATGGCGTTCTTGAATGGGGATCTTGAGGAGGAGGTATATATGACTCAGCCTGAAGGTTTCACCTCAGATAAAGGTAGTCATCTGGTTTGTAGACTCAAGAAGTCAATATACGGACTGAAACAGGCCTCCCGACAGTGGTATTTGAAGTTCAACGATGTTATTACTTCATTTGGTTTTAAGGAGAATATTGTTGATCAATGCATATACCTTAAGGTTAGTGGGAGCCGTTACACATTTCTGGTCTTGTATGTTGATGACATTCTACTTGCAAGTAGTGACTTAGGGATGTTGCACGAGACTAAGCAGTTTCTTTCTCAGAACTTTGACATGAAAGATTTAGGAGAGGCATCCTGTGTCATAGGGATTGAGATCTATCGTGATAGATCCAGAAGGATCCTTGGGTTGTCTCAACAGGCCTATATCAATAAAGTTCTGAAACGGTTTAATATGGAAAACTGCTCACCTAGTGCAACCCCTATTGTGAAGGGTGACAAATTTGGCTTGTTCCAATGTCCAAAGAATTCTTTGGAATTGGAAAGCATGAAGGAAATTCCTTATGCATCGGCAGTTGGTAGTATGATGTACTTGGAGGTCTGTACAAGACCTGATATTGCCTTTGCTATGGGAATGTTGGGTAGATACCAGAAAAATCCAGGGATGGATCATTGGAGAGCTGCAAAGAAGGTTATGAGGTATCTACAAGGAGCGAAGGATTACATGCTTACATACAGACATTCTGATCATTTGGAACTGGTTGGATATACAGATGCAGACTTTGCTGGTTGTGTTGACTCGAAAAAGTCAACATCGGGTTATATTTTCCTTTTGGCAGGCGGTGCTGTCTCTTGGAAAAGTATTAAGCAAACCCTTACAGCGTCATCGACTATGGAGGCAGAGTTTGTTGCTTGTTATGAGGGCACGTCACATGCTACTTGGCTGATGAATCTTATCACAGGACTTACTATTATGGATTCCATATGTAGGCCGTTAAAGATGTTCTGTGATAATAGTGCTGCTGTGTTCTTCACGAAGAACAACAAGAGTGGAAGTCGAAGTAAGCACATCGACATCAAGTATCTTGTTGTTCGGGATCGTGTTAAAACAGGGACAGTTGTTATTGAGCATATAGGCACTGAGCTTATGGTTGCTGATCCAATGACTAAGGGCTTGCCCCCTTCTCTGTTTAAGAGTCATGTGGATCATATGGGTCTTATTAGCTCATCGTGCATTTGATTTTGCTTATGTACTTCTGGACTTTACTCATTTATCATAGCAGTTCCAGTTTCTTTTCTCGCGGTGTGTCTCATTTTTCAGTGCACTTAAAGTATGAGACAATATTTGCAAAATGAGTGGGAGCATGCATTCACTCATAAAATATTTTGCCACATATAGCACTCAACCAGAATGAATTAGTTGCATTGTGATACATTGAAGGGAATGTTCTCCTTAGAGGACATAACCGCCTTGATTCATGCGATTATGACATTTTGATTGAGTATAAAGTTACCACATACAGTTCGAAGGGTATTTTGTATGGTTATGATTTTTGTATGCGCATACGAAAATCATTATTAAAGTTTCCCATTACTCACTTGGTTAGTTTAATTGAGCAAAGTGGGAGATTTTCTTCTTTATATGGCTCAATTGAGAAGTTGTGCCAAGTGGGAGAATGTTGGGCTTGTTTTTGTAATAAAACATAAAGTGGCCCAACTATCTCAATTGACAGTGTTTTGGGCTTTTAGAACTGTCTGGGTAATGGGCCTGAGTCAGAATACCCATTAAGTTGTGGTTTTGAGTGGTAGATCTGAACCATTGGATGACCTATGGATGGACGGTCAGGATTCTAGGGTTCTTTACAGTGGTGTCCTGGTTTAGTTATAAATACACCATTAGCCATCCTAATACGGTGTCTTAAGTGAGATTGCTCTCAGCCGAGTTCTAAACTAGAAACACGTGGTTCTGAAGACGATTAGCAGAGACTCCATTGAAGGTTCAGTTCTAATGGCTACAGGTATGCCTAAGTCTTTGTATTAAATTCTATCAAATCTACATAGATTCCGAAAAATATGAAGGCGATTATATAAGACATGAGCTGTTGGAAGACCTTCCAACAAGCTTTTCACCCAAAATGCTTAGCACATTCGGAATATATCTTTTAAAAAAATTGGTTTCTAAGAACCCTGTAGGCTGAGAACACAGTTTTCCATGAGACGTCATCGTCCAAATAAAGCTATCTGCATTATCTCGATAACAGGGGTAACAATAGTATTTTCAGCAACATTATATAAAGCCAGAGAGTAATGATGTAGAGTATTGACGTAGACTCTCATGACTCATCTGCAAGAACATCTACAACATTAGAGAAGAGCGAAAGGAAATAGAAAAGCTAGACTAGAATAAAATAAACAAGATAAATTAATTTGTATTTGTCTTCTGTTATCCCGTTTTAGCCATAGGCTTCACATATTTAAAGAGTGAAAATAACCTAATCCTAATACAAATAGTAATCCTTATCTATGAAATATTATTATCTAAAGAATCTTATTCATAATAGAATTAAGAGACCTTAATTGAGTCCATAACATTCCAACACGCTCCGCATCGCCTTGTCCTCAAGGCGATAACCAGGATACTGTTCCAAAAAATCATCTTCGTACATCCAAGTATCATCTTAAGGAGAACGGTGCAACCACGCAATGAGAACCTCAGTAATAACATGCAAACGGCGACAAACACGACGACACTCAAGGATAGCATGAGACACTGGCTGAGACTCATTGAGCGACAACGGTGGCAGAATAGGCAGTGGAAGAGCAGAAGGATCACCCATAAACTTCCTAAGCTTAAAAGCATGAAACACAGGATGAACCTGAGCCTCAGGGGGTAACTGTAAGCGATATGCTACTGGGCCAATACGCTCAAGAAGAGGATACGGGCCATGGAAGCGATGAGAAAGCATCTTATTGCTCGGCTTATGTACTGAAGTCTGTCGATAGGGCTGGTGGCGAAGATAAACAAGATCACCAACCTCAAACTCATGATCGGCATGACACTTATCATAAACTTGTCGCATACGGTTCTGTGAATCTGCCAAGTTAAGGCAAAGCTGACGCAACAACTCATCTCAGGTCTGAAGTGTAGTGTCTACCTCAGCGATAGAAGAGCAAAGACACACATAATGAAGCACTGTAGGGGGAGGCCGACCATAAACAATCTGAAAGAGTGTATAACCTGCTAATGTATGAAAAGTGGTGTTATAAGATCACTTAGCCCAAAGAAGAAAAGATAACCAAGTGCAGAGCCTATCCCCTTCAAAACACCATAAATACTGCTCAAGGCAACGGTTAACCATCTCAGTTTACCCATCCGTTTGAGGGTGATAAGAAGAACTCATCCGAAAGGTAGTACCCTGCAAAGGGAAGCACTCTTGCCAGAAGGAAGAGATGAACACCTTGTCATGATCACAAACAATAGACTTGGGCATCCCATAGAGGCGAGCTATATCACTCACAAAAATTTCAGCAACACTTTTCGCCGTATAGGGATGGGAAAGAGCGGAAAAATGTACATACTTGTATAGCCTATCAACCACCACAAGAACAACCGATTTACCTTGAACTTTAGGCAAACCCTCAATAAAATCCATACTAATATCTTCCTGTATCCATTCAGGAAGAGGCAATGATTGGAGAAGGTCAGAGGGGGTGGTAGAATCACTCTTAGTTCGTTGACAAACATCACACTGGGCCACAAAAAGTTGTACAGAATGTTTGAGACCGCGGCATGCAAAACTTTGAGAGACCCTTTTATAAGTACGAAAATTCATGGCCAACAGATGGAGTAGAATGAAAAAGATGAAGAATATCCTTATGTAGCCACTCAGAGTTAGGTGCCCACACCATAACACAAGACCATCCTGCAAAATAAAGCCTAGAGAAGAAGAAGGATCGGCCTGCAGGTGGGTAATAAGATCACAAATATTGGAGTCTGCCAAATAAGCAGCACGCAACTCATCCATAAATGGAAAAACAGGAGAGGAAAGGGCATGTAGGGAAGAGTCCTCGAACTGTCGAGATAAGGCATTGGCAGTGCGGTTCTCGGAACCCCGCTTATAGACAGTCTCATAATTATATCCCAGCAACTTGGAAACCCAATGTTGTTGAACGGGAGTAGCCACTCGCTGATCCAAGAAGTACTTGAGCGGCTGGTGATCAGTCCGTTTGATGAAGTGACGACCTAAGAGATAGGGGCACCACTTAGTCACTACATGGACAATAGCAAGCATCTCACACTCATGAGCAGATAGAAGTAAAGACCGTCTCGACAAAGCCTTATTGAAAAAGGCAATAGGATGCTCATCCTGCATGAAGACTACTTCAAGACCAACATCAGATGCATCACTCTCAACAACAAAGGTCTTGACAAAATCCGATAAGGCAAGTACAGGGGCAGAAATAAGCGATGCTTTGAGTGCCTCAAAGGCGTTCTCTGCAGTGTTATACCAACCAAATGCTCTCTTTTTCAACAAAGCAGTCAAGGGAGCAACAATAGTGCCATAAGAGGAGATAAAACGCCTATAATAACCTGTATATGGGAAAAAGTTTAAATTAGATCACTCTCATATAGCTTATATGAGGCCAATTCAATTTGCGGCCATTTGATCTTGATCTGACGGCTAAAACAGTTACAGAGAACTCACCTAACCACTAATTTGAGACCTACCCTCGGATCATAATCTAACGACCTAAAATATTAACCTCATGCTCCTTATATATATATATATATATATATATATTCCATTCTAACTAAAGCTTCTAATAAGTCAACTAATATAGTTACTGATAATTGCTACTTCCGTAAGGTCTCTCTTTTTTGCGGGCATGTGATTTTAGTAAGATTTTGTAAGTCATAATCGAAAAGGCGCAAGCACAATGTTCGAAAGCATAAAGAGATCAAATGCATACCGCCGTATCGTGCATTTGAGCAAAGCCTTTTATGTCGCTTGTATGGGGAAAGCTTGTGCTTGACCTGACTTTATTTACTTTTCCTGCTGCTTTCCTATTTCACCAATTATGATACCACTTAGAGCACTTATTACACAACATAATCTTCAGGAAAAAAAATGTGTTTTTTTGCATAATATATTTAGGTTTTTTTCTTCCTATCTATACTCTATAGAGACAACCAAATGTTAAAAAAGGTCTTCCATCAATGTTGTTGATGAAATCAGAATTGGAGATTTAAATCATTTGAGTTTTGCAAATGCAGATAACAAGGAAAATGCTCTCAGATAAGTGCTGAGAACCTTCAAAGGAGGAGCAGGGTATATGTGTGACAGCAAGGATTCCCCAACAGCTAGGTCAAAGACAATCGGAAATGTACGTCCTGGCCGGAATTAGAAAGAGGATTCTAGGAAACATTACAAGATCTAACAGTCAACCAAAAACTTCTGGAAATGAACATTTCAGGGTACTAATCTTAAATTTCAAAGACAATAATGTAGTAATGTGTTTATTGTACTCATAATTAGGTGCGACTAATTTTGTAATCTTATCCAACTGATATGAAGTTTATAACATCAAGCTAAGAAGATGCGAGGGATGTGTTATCGAATTTTAAAATACTATAATAATAAAGAATCGTATTGTGTACAAGGGCTTTATGTAAGTTTTTACTTCAATTGTAAGTGCAGGAGATAACATTCGATAACCATTGTGTTGCGTGCATAATTGTTTTAACAGATCCTGCATCTGGTGCCAGACATTTAAGTCTTCTGCCATGTATAAAATATACGCTTATTACATCCTAAAGCATGTGTCTTTTCTCCCACAATGACCATAACAATTTTCGCAAATCGTGTGAACATATGGGGACACCCTTATTCAAAATTGCCCAGCCAATGGCAAAACATTTCGTTCGCTACTGGGGCTATTGACTCATTTTCTGCTAAACAGAACCTTTCATATATATAAATATTACCTCTGAGTCATATCTATCTCTCACTATATAAATAAAAAAACTGCTTCGCCTATATTTAAAAGGTCTAACTAACATGGTACAGTATGCAAGAATTGGAAGGATTTCTCTGTTGGCTGTTATTCTACACATAGTTACATGCTTCTGCACCGCCAGATACAGTCAGAAACAAGTTTTCCGCAGTTTTTCTGATTCACGTTTAATATAAGTTCATTGGCTAACCAGCGGGTACCATGATAGTGAAGAGATGGGAATTCAATCTCGACAAGAGTACACATGACGTCATTCTAAAAGGAAAGGAAATTAACCTATGTTTCTTAATTCTGTTTGTTCTTCCAGTAGATCGGCATTCTTAAAACAACAGTCTTAAGAAGTTAATGTTTGGATACAAAAGATCAAATTTAGCCAGCCATTAAGATCTGATTTCATTCTAGAGAGTCTATAAAATCTATATCAGTGCAGTGTAGAATAAGACTCTTAAGAGTAATCAGCAGATAAGTATAAAATCTATATCAGTGCAGTGTAGAATAAGACTCTTAAGAGTAATCAGCAGATAAGTAAGACTGTCAATAGTGAGTAGTAAACTATATCGGTGAACCAGGACATCACACATAAGACTGTAAAGCTGTTTCACTCCAAATAATTTTCTTGCAAAGAAAGAGGCCAGATTGTTTCTGAGAGAGGGAGAGAACGGTTTACATGAGATTGTTCTCATATAAGGAGCATGAGGGCAATATTTTAAGTTGTTAGATTCCGATCCGAGGGTGGCTATTAAATCAATAGGTGGGTGAGTGTGTCAAATTAATAGGTAAGTGAGTTCATTGTAACTATTTGTAGCTGTTAGATCAAGATCCAAAGGCTACAAATTAAATTTGCCTCATATAAGCTATATGAGAGCGATCTCATTTAAACTTTTCCTATATAGAGATGAGTTTACGTGAGATCGTTCTCATATAAGGAGCATGAGGCCAATCTTTCTTACCGTTAGATTCCGATCGGATGGTGGATATCAAATCAATGGGTAAGTGAATGTGTTACATTAAGGAGTGGGTGAGATCATTATGAATATTTGTAGCGGTCAGATCAAAATCTAACGGCTACGATTCAAAGTGGCCTCATATAAGGAACATGAGGCCAATATTTATAGCCGTTAGATTTCGATCGGAGGATGGATATCAAATCAGTGGGTAGGTGAATGTGTCACATCAGGAGTTAGGTAAGATCATTATAGCTATTCATAGCCGTTAGATCAAGATCCAACGGCTACAATTTAAAGTGGCCTCATATAAGTCATACGAGAGCGATCTCATTTAAACTTTTCCCATATATGTACTTGTGCTTGAACAAACTGTTGAGTGATCATCCTACTCAAAAGACATATAGATTGTCCTTCAAACAATGAAAGGGTGTTTGGTATTCATTCTCGAAGTAAGCTTATGCTACATGTCACACACAATTCATTCCCCAGTAAGTGAATCTAAAACCTGGTGAAGATATTTTTATCAAGCAATTAAGGTGTTGCCTGTCGAAGTTCAAAGAAGGAGATGACAGTATTGAGAGCGTCAGTCAATAATTTTGCGCCTTTCAACGCGTTCCTTCCTTTTCACACAGTTGACATGAAAAAAGCTAAATGTAGTGTCATATGAAGAATATTAGACTGGCTTCAAGTTTTGCCATTCCTATGACAAATGTAATTAATAATTTGACCTTTTTAGTTACTTATATTCTTCGGCCATCTAATTTTTCCATGTACGTTGCTTCATAGTCCTTTGGAATTTTGCACAAAACATAACTTCATCTACCAATGTAAGCCTGAAGAGAGTTAATCCACGACGGAGTGCAAGTGTAGATGGTCAGATGATAAACGATATACTTCGAAGTGTGTAGTAAGTTCAATGACTGAAGTTTACCATTGGAAACAATTTTGAATTTTTTTGAGTTGTGTATGTTAAGGTCCCTAGTAAGAGAGAGGAAGCTTTCAACCAGCACCACATTTTTTGAATTTCTAGAGGCAACACATCTCAATTGTTTAATAATAATGCCATCATCAGTTTTTAGTTTCACGTATTGAGGAAGGAATTGCAGGTGACACGTAACAAAATCAAGCTAAAATTTCAAAAACATAAGAGCAAGGACCACTTTAACATAGAGCTTACTTTTTTTTCTCTCTCTCACTAACTTTACTCGTCATAGACTAGTATCAGCTTGAATTCTACCAGAGAAAATGCAATATGAAAGCAGTGGTTATAAGGTGAATGGCATCTGTGATAGCTTCATTACAAATCCCTCAAACAAAAGTACGGGTTCTCGTAGTAGGATCTATAATGAACCTGGATAGGTAAATGTTTAAACAAGTTCAACCATTATATTTAGCAGTGTTTAAAGTCTTTTTATCTGTCTTACCTGCTATCTGTCATTACTTAATGAGAAATAGTTCCATGGCTAATACTATTGATCTTGTCTAAGAGCAAGCATAGGGCACATAATTCGACTTAAAATTGATATTTGAATACAACAATTGCACGGGAGAAACAGCTACGTAGTACAAGTGATTAACAATCGCCAAGCGATTCAAGATCTGTCTCAAATATCAATAAGAATATCAGTTTTCAACGGCCTATCTCATAAACACGACACAAGAGACAAAGTTTGACAATATTATAGTGTCCTTAACAAAATTAAGAGGAAGAGTAAAACCTTCCGAACTGGATACAACAGACAATCCAGATCAAGAAAAACAACATGATGCATTCTTCTTATCTACTGTTATCATGATTAGACTGAAAACTGATGTTAGAATATACATGTAGCGCAGGCAATTAACAATTAAGGCAAAGCAACATAAAATCTGTGTCCAACATCAGTCAACAAAAGAGAAACAAAAGAGAGCTTTCAATTCAAGTAACCAAAGATAGCTTAGGACATGTCTTTGTAAAGCCAGGTTGACTACACTTGTGTTTTGGGTATATTTCCCACTCCCCGTTTGGTTCACTTTTTGAGGAAAACCCGAACCTATTTCAAGTTAATATTGGTAACTTTTCAAGTTAATATTGGTAACTTTTCAAGTTAATAATACTTACTACTCCCTCCGTCCAAAATTACCTGTCTTCATTTGGGAGGAGAGAGTTTATGAATAGAGATGGTTTACATACATGAATAAAATTGAATACACTAACCATCCTATGCTTTTTTATATATATAATAATACTAACCATCCCATGGTAGGTAGTTGTTGCCAACAAAAACAAAAACAAATCACAAGTTAGCACGTGCATGTACTTTCAATAGTAATCCCCAAACTTAACTGCATAATTAAACCAACGTGTAGTCAACCCCGCTGATTTTTTTTTCATTATTGCTGCTTATCACCAATAATTACGAATCTATTGGCAGTATTACTTACGAATCTCACAAAAAGTTCCTGTGCAAAAAACACAAATTCACGAGAAGTTGAGTTGGACTATTACACATTCATTAGGATTGTTGATTAAACTCAAGAATAAAAGGGTATTATTTGGAACTCACTCGAAAATTTCTGTTCCACCCCTTTCACTTTCAATAGTAGTTTAGATTCTTCTCTCACATACCATTTCATTCTTCGAGCAACAGAGTCTGCAAAGCCCCAGGCCTTACCAAGAAAAAAACTAAGAGGGTTAATTTTATAGAGGCCAAGTATGGGCTAGATACATATAATATAATCAATTAGGATAGGGATAGTAAGGACTGCAGGTAAACTTTGCGTGATGACCAGCCTGTATTTATGAATGTCTTTGGATTGTGCAGAGGGATCATGTGGAGAGATCCACGCGATTAATATTGCAAGTATCATGGTCATGCACCAATATACATGACCAATGGGAGCTTCAAGTTTGATTAACAGAAGGCACAATGCGACATCATAGAAGGACTCAAGAAAGAAAACAAAACAAATACACCAGAGAGATCAAAAGTAAAGAACTCACAAAAACATTAACGATAAGCCATAGAGCAATTATCATATATCAACAGACAACAGGACAAGGTGTACTTGACATAGTTGATCAAGGTTAGGTTAATTTCCACACAAAAACGGCAAACAACCGGTGGATTCTCAAAGAGTGAAAGCATTAAGATCAAAACTAATAGGCAAGGGGCATTAAACTTATAAAATTTAAGGCCAAGCAAGGTCTCTGTTCCCTTCTTTTCTGCTCCTCCCCCTTCTATAATCGATCTCTGCATCAGATATCGACATGCCAGATGAACGGCTTCTCTTCATAAGTTTGGCATCCTCCATTTTTGATATGAGATCCTCTTCACTCACCTGAGGATGATTGCTTCTCCCAGTTGACTTGCGAGGTTTAGAATCTGAAAGTATGCAAAAAAAAAAAAAAAAAAAAAAAACTCATGTTAGCTTACAACTAAACGGTTGACAGTAGTATGTGTACAATCCTCTGGGTTGGTCGTGGAATGTAAAGATACAAAGTTGTGGAGACTGAATCAATATGGCCAAGGACACATACATAAACAATATACACTAATAAAAAAGCAGAGCTGCTACATGGTCCAAGGCTCTCACTTAAGACAGTATAATCTATCAACAAAATATGAGAGGATTATCTTTCCATGTGAATAAACATATGGACCTAGAATAAACATATATGCCTAGAATAATTTTCATCAGCAATTATTCTGAAAACCTTTTAGTATGTCCAGGGGGATGGAAAAGGTAGGCTATGAAATTTCAACCCTTTCAGCCTCCTTCAGCGGGTCCTAAAAGGGGTTGTTCATATTAATCTCTTAATTCCCTTTTGGAGAAAAAAGTTTCTGTTTTCCAGGAAAGTATGCTCCAATGCCTAATGGTTTTATCTCAGAATTACCCATGCCATGTCAACGGTCGTACCAGTACCGATTAACAACCATATTGCTTATTGGTACAAATCAAACTTTGTCATATCTTTCATTACTAAACACAATAATTTGATCAGATTAAGTTTTCCCAATCTTGCACAGTAGTAAAATGACCAAACTAGAAGGACATTACCGTTAGGTGAAGTGCATGTTTCATCTTGTGCCTTCTTTTCTGTACCATTAGCATTTGCATAGTTTGATATTGGAGAGAGAACAATTTTGGGAGCCTCGAGATTTCTGTGTCCTCCAAAAGCCTTTTCAGTCATTAAATATTCATCCAGGACCAGCTTGTCAGAGGCCAAGGGGGTTATGGTGAAGGAATCATCCATAACATCAGAAATTTCCACATAATGGGGTGTACTGATAATTTCATCTGCACTGAACCCAAAAGAAGCTCTGTAAGCTTCGATCTCCTCTGCATCTGCCACACAAGCTTTACTGCTTCTACTTTGATGCGCATTTCCCCCATTATACGCATCTCCCTCACGCGAAAGACTCAGCCTGCCTCCACAATGTGCATAAGATGGGAAAGACTGTTGAGCCTGGTCTAGGTAAAACTGAGCAGATGTTGCAGGGCAGAAGAAACTAGAATCCTGAGGCAGCATGAAATTCTTCGAACCAGAATCAAGTGCAAATAGACTGGAAGACCCACTTCTTGAATATGAAAGAGGGGCCTCTAGGGTAGACTTTGGAGGTTTCCATTGTGAGTATTCACGATCATTAATAGATGTGGATAATCCATCAGAAGCACCGGACATAGGTGAAATGAGACTACTAGCAGGGCTTTCAGGATAAAGGGGATAAGTTGATTGAAGGTCACTAGCTCCATAACTGGATGATGTAAAAGGCCCTCCACTCTCTTTGCCAGTTGCTTTTAGATCTGCAGAAGAAGAAAGGAATCGTGCATATGGGACATCTGGTGACGATGGAGTTGTAAGGTGAGCCAACTCTGGTGGAGGGGTGAGTGGAGCGGTAGATGGCTCTGTTGTGAAAGTTGAGAAGACAGGAGGAGAGACTAGTTGGGTTTCATGGGCATATGGGCCTGTTGCAAAGACATTTGCAGGGCCACTAGGAGGGCTGGCGGACAAGAAACAACTTGGTGATTGAACTGTAGAAGGAAGAGCCGAGTTTGTAAAGGATGCTGGTGAAGATGGAGGAGCAAGAAGAGATGGTGTTATTGTTGTAGTTTGGTTGGACAGCCCCACAGGCTGAGATCCATTTGCTCGATTTGCAGAGGGACTTCCATCCGGGATACGCGATGCTGGCACAATGCGTTTTGCTCTTTTCTGGGATCCAAAACAAGATAACCCAGCCCAGCAACCTCCCCATCCCCTCCTCTGCAAAAGATAATAAGCATTACATTATGTTCTAATAGCTTAAAGCACAGCCAATCAACCATACAAACAACAGAAGAGCCAACAGAATACTACAGTACCAACTCTAGCAGATACAATACGCTTGGCTAGCCTGTGTCATGTTTACGCATTCCTATGCATCTTACATATATATACGAAAGCTGAATTTATCAGCAGAGATTCATGACATCCAACTGAATCACATGTTGGCCGCACAGTCCAAAAGGAAAGTTGCATGACAAATTGTACGGCTAAAATCTTATTAACATTCCACCATATATTCAACATCTAGCTAATGTTATATAAATATGGAGAATGATAACGGTCCAACGAATTTTGTCAAAAAAAAATCAAACTGTTACGTGGTGGGTTTTGGTTGGACAAAGAAAAGGTGGACCATGTGAGGCTCACTTTCTCTGTCCCCACAACTCGCCATGTCACAGATGGAGGGTTTCAATAGACAGATTAGTTGGATGTGTATCAGCTTCTGACATATATAGGACTTCAGTGAAAGGAAAATAAATAGTTCATTAACTGAGATGAGTCCAAGATTGCATGATTGGAAGGGGACATACAAATAGCAGGTCAAAAATAACCAGAGAATAGTAGTACAGGATGTCTCCATAAGAAATAACATAAATTTATCCTGGTGATGTGCGTGTACTAGTTTTAAAATATAAACAACATATTGTCCAGTATATTCATAAATTTTCAAAACGTAACATTGATGAAATAATCACGATACTGCTAAGTATTATTGTTTCATTATTTGTAAATCTTATCTAAGCAATCAATTGAAAAAAGATATCTTTTTGAAGGATACTCTTTACCATATGCTAACACAAATTGCAGGTTGCAAGCTTGATTACTACTACAATTATACAAGCCATTACATTTCCCTCCCAGAGAGAGAGATAGAAATTTAACAACATTTGAACACACAATTTGAAACAACTGAAAGGAAAATATGCGATTCTGTCACATTAATTTCCTGGAAGAACTTCACCTGAGAGTGCTCATTGCTCACACAGATCGTGTGCTTAATCTTCAACTAACCTCATATGGAGAATTCACAAAGATTCATCAGAGTATATGCTTAACATTTTCTGGACCCACTGGATCCATGAGCCCTCTCATCCAACTTTCTCAGATTACAGAGAGCAATTGATTGAAAGTGCACAAAACTTAGATAGAAGGGGGGCACAGATGGGAGGATCTCCACATTTTATCGGCCACGTCATCTGATGAAACTTCTAATCAGCCTAAGGGCCACACTGCCACTCTAGGTTACTTATAGGGCCTACTATGCAGGGTAGACCAGCAAAGGGACATTGGTGTGCTCCAAGCTTTTGGGGTATCTCTGATATACATTTAAGTTTAAAAAGCTCAATTAGTGGCCACAACCCCTCCCCTCCCCCCCCCCCCCCCCCCCCCCCAACACACACCCCACCAAATTACCACACTGGCAAAGCCCTCCACTTGTGGCTGCCTCAGGAAATTGACCACCCTCATTCCACCCTGATACCCTGGATTTCAATATCAGATGTGTTTTTTGTGTGTGTCTTCTTATTTCCAAGGCAACATTAATATTTAATTGCTTGAAAAAATGTAGATATTAATGTTTGATGTCATACTATACAAGGCAGGAGAGGGAATTTGCACCTACTTGTAGCTTTCACAATGTAGACATAGTAATTTTAAGTCAGATACGAATAACATGGACAGAGAAGTAAAAGATAAATATTAATCAGTCATAAAATCACCATGATAAATTTTATAGAATTTCATAAATTACCCCCGATGCATGCCAAAAATCACACCATAAGAAAGTAAACTTAGACTTTTGGCACCACAAAGATAATATAGAAGTTACCCAACTTTGGATGAGACTCAAAAGTAAGAGGAAGAGGCAAGGACTTCCTGTACTTATAGATAGAAGTCACTTGTATTCACTTAAAAGCTAATTTAAATTTTAAACCCAGTATAATCAATAAACCTGTGAAGAGATAAAAGAATGAGTGGACAAGAAAAGTGTGGGAGTAAAACGAAAAAATAAACAAAAATCAGTATCAAATATAATCAACAGAGTAGGACTTTGTTAGATCAGATAACCAAAGAATAAGTGGATAATGCCACTACTAGAACTAGTAACCCTAGTTTGAACAAATCCCTAAAACGCCTAATCTAACAAGATAGAATTATCTCGTCGGGATTATAATTGAATCAGAAACATTCAATCAAATTGAACAAAAATCTCAAACTGGTCCTCTTAATCTTGTGTGTAAATCCTCTCTCTACAACCCCGATAATACTTTATCACCGATTTCAAGAAAAAGAGAAATAAATTCATCTCCACTTAAAAATATTGACATTTATTTATATGATTACACATTGAAACGACCAAGCTGACAATCAACCAAGCCCATGAAATTACCACTTGAGGCCCTAGATCTACAACACTACAACACCAAAGTCCAACGCGCCTTTGCAACACTATACCTCCAAATCTAAAGGGTTAAGGAGAGAAACAACTGATCTCCACAAGCAATCGCAATATTCATCAATTTAAGCTACACGAAATAATAATTTTTTTTCAAAAAAATAGAAATTTTACAGTTTGGAGATACCAAAGTCGAATGCGCCTCCGCGACACTATACCCCCAAATCTAAAAGTGAAGGAGAGAAACAATTGATCTCCACAAGCAATAGTAATATTTAAGAAATCAAGCCACCGAAAATAATAAATTAACCAAACAATACAAAGTTACCGTTTGGTGCCCTAGATCTAAGGCAGCAAGCAACTATCATGACAGTCACAATCACTCACATCACAATCCAACAACAAACAACAGAAGACTATGAAAACCATTCTGAAAGCAGCTGAAAAGGATCATACCCCCTCCGAAGGCCGAAATCTCGACTCCGCCGACCCGACCGCTGTGGCCGCCGCGCTGATCGACGCGCCACCGCTCCGGCTGCTGCTCCCCGCCCCATTCCCCGCCATTTCAACCCAATCCCTCTTCACATTTCCACCTCCGCGCCCGTTGCAACAACCACGAATCCTCCCCCAACCAAGATTCCCAAAGATCCGCAATTACCAGCAACACCGTCACCCAAAACCCTCAGCCCACTTCAAGAAACTAGCAATGCGCACTCACCACTCACCAGCGCCTACGACGACCCCCCTTGAAGCAGAATTCGAGCTCCGAGAGCTTCAAGACCTCAAGATCCTGATTCTTGACGAAGGTGTACCAGAGGCGCAGGTTAGCTAACGTGCGCCGCCGGCGCAAGTCAACCAAAAACCCAGCGAGATCTTCGGCTCTTTGAAGTGGAGCTCGTTCCACTGAACAAGAACAAAAGAAGAAGAAGAAGAAGAAGAAGAAGTGCGCAAATTAGCAGAAGGTTGCGTCGGCTAAGAGACAAGGGTGTGCGCAGGTTAGCAGCAGCAGCAGCTTTTGTGCTGTGAGCTGCAGCAGGAGCAGATGCGGAGGAATAAAAGGAGAAGAAGGTGTGCGCAGGTTAAGGGAGGGTGTGCGCACGGCGCAAGTTAGCGGAGGGAGGTGTAGGCTCGGTGAGAGGCTCGGGAGGGAGAGGGGTGTACTTTTTGGCTTTGCTTGTGTGAGGTTACGGAAATGACCTTGCTTTAGGAGGGGTGGTTTCTTTTTGACAAAGCGTCGACTGTCATTGGTGGCTCTTTTTGCCTTTGCTCGTCTTTCGATCTCGGCTGGTTGGGTTGGGGGTTCTTCTATAATTGCGCTACTGCCACTTGTTCGACCTTCAGCTGTTCTTGTGTTTTTGTAACTTTTTGGGTTGGATTCTATAATTTGATGAGCAAAAAAACCGATTAATTTTGTAAAATATATTTTATATTAGCAAATATGTAAATAAAGAACATGATTAATTTTGTAAAAGAATTTTAACTTAAACAAAAGATAAGTATGTGTTTTGAATCATTTCATCAAGGGGAACATGAAATCAATTGGATGCATTTTGATAAGGTACAGTTCGTTCCCATCAGATTGAAATGCTCATCTTGAGACCCCAATTTCGAAGCTAGCTTATCATTACAGCTTTGCCCTACCCACAATTAATGGGCAAACGTATTGCCCGATGCATTGCTTGTGCTCCGCTAGATCAGATTATAGCTTTCTTATGTGGTATTCAGTGGCACATGGGACGATGCTCAGTTTCTAGAGAAGGAAAAATTACTAGGTAAATTCTTGTTGTGTTCACAACTGGATTGAGTTTTCTCAGGGAACACTGAGAAGTTTAGTAAGTGCCCCTGTGTATCGATTGGTACCATGGATATGTTGTTCTGGAATTGTAACGGAGTGGGAAGTAAACGTACTCGATCTTATCTGAAAAGATTAGCTGGTAAGCATCATCCTAAAATCATTTTGCTATCAGAAACTAAAGCAAAAAAGGTACGGGAGCAAGAGTCTGTCGACAGCTAGGCATTTTTAATCACTGCAAAAATCCAGCCATTGGTCGACATGGAGTTATAGTAAAGTCAGTTCTATTGTTGATTGTTCAAGCTGGATGACTGTCGTTCAGGTTCAATCTTCAAAATTATTGTAATACCAGGCATGCATTGTAGTAATTGTTGAAATTTGACTTGAAATTAAACAAATAGTTAAAAAATGCAGCGATCGATCGGTAAAATGACGTGATCGATCGTGTGACGATCGACCATGATAAACCGATCGTTCGTAGTTATTGTAATTTTCTGCAATTTAGTTTCCGCATTAGCCCAATCGATCAGTATAAAAACGATCGATCGTAGTTACTGGAATTTTAGGATTTGTGCACCGTGATAAAACGATCGATCGTAATTTCAGGCTAAATAAGGCGATCGATCGGCTAAGCGGTTACAACGAGTAAATGACCTTTTCTCTGCGGAAAATTACGTCTCTTCTTCCAGAAAAGGTCCAACAGCGTCCTTCTATATATAGAGAACGATTTTTCACAGAATAGGGTTACAGAAAACAAGGAAAAATTTGTTCATCTTCTCATTTAAGCTTGAGAAATTTGATGGCAAGAATTTCATGCGATGGCAAACAAAGATGAAATTTTGGCTGACTCAGTTGAATATATTCTATGTGATTTTTGATGCTATTGTGGATAAAACTGTCTTCTGAATCTGACAAGACTGCTAGTTCGTCTGATGTTGGAACAACCAAGCCTGTTAATAATGATACATTCAAACAAGATGATGAACTGTGCCATGGACAAATATTGAGTGTCTTGAGCAATGAGTTATATGATTTGCATGTGAATACTAAATTTGCTAAAGAACTATGGGATACCCTTGATAAGAAATTTGGAAAGGAGCATGAAGGGGAAGAAAAATATGTTGTAGGCGAGTATTTTGACTATAAGATGGTCGATAACAAATCTGTTAGAGACCAGGTTGTTGAGATACAGAATTTGGTGGCTAAGATCATTGGGAAAGGCATTCCCGTTGACGAGATGCTCCAAGTTCCGGCGCTTATAGACAAGCTACCGCCCTCATGCCAGGATTTCCAAGTTAACTTGAAACAGAAAAGGGACGCAATATTCATTGATGATCTTATGGTGGCCATACAAATTGAAGAAAAGCATAGAGGTGATGAAAATCTTACAAGGCTCATCTACTGGGGTCAAAGATAGTGTTCAAGCATATGTTGTAGAAGGGAAACCAAAGTTTTATGGTAATAAGAAGAACAACAAGAAGTTTAAGAATCGGTCTTTCAAACCTGGTTCAAATATCCATAAGGACAAAAAGTCGAAGGTTTGCTGGGTCTGTGGGAAACCGGGACATTTTGCAAACAAGTGCAAAGAGAAGAAAGGTCAGGACCATAGTCATGGTGGGGCTGCATCTTCTGCTCATGTTAACATGGTTACTTCAGATGACAAGTTAGTATTAACTAATTCTAAAATTAACTTGGCATGTGATTCTACCGATTGGTGGGTTGATACAGGGGCAACTGTTCACATCGGTGTTGATGTTTCTTCTTTTTCTTTCTATCAGGAAGTAAAGGATGGGACTGTGACGATGGGGAACTCCTCTGAGGCTAGAGTTTATGGAGTTGAAAATGTGGACATCCGGTTTATATCGGGGAATACGTTGACTCTTCGTAATGTGATGCATGTGCCTAGTGTGAGGAAGAACCTAGTTAGTGGAGTACTTCTTAGTCGAGAAGGATATAAATTAGTGTTTGAGTCAAATAAAGTTGTAATAACTAGACTTGGTATTTTTATTGGCAAAGGCTATGTGTGTAATGGCCTCTTTAAACTAAATTTGGTTTCTTGTAATAACTCTTTATTTCAAGTTGATGAATCTTTGGTTTATCATGTTGATTCTTTTGATGTGTGGCATATGAGGCTAGTGATCGTTTAAAATTAAACCCTTGCAAGTGCACAAGGCAATTGTACTACAGTGAGTATTAAAGGGTTGTCGAACCTCAGGGACGGATTAATGTTCTACCAAATTCAAGAGAAAAGCAGCAGTTTTTAATTAATCTAGAGAAAAGCAATGAACTTTAATTAAACTAAGCTGAGATTAATCAATAGGAGAAGTACCAAGGCTTTGAATCCACCACAATAGACTAGTGTATCGTCTCTCTCTCTCTTTTGAATTCAGATTTCCAGTTGGCTAGTGTATTCCTCTCGGACATACACTTGTCAATTCAAATTATAGTGCCCTCCTCTCGGATGTAACACATAAATCTATTAAAATATGGAACTGTGATCTATCTCTCTCGAGTATAAACCAATGAGACTTTATTAATATGTAACACTTCAGAGCCCTTACGTTCCTCTCGGACACGCAAGTGCTCTTTCAGATTGAAATCCACAAAGATCCACTCTTGTCTCTCTCGAGTACAAAGAATAAACTCTAATGAATTAACTTTTATTGCATAACAAAGATTCATACACCAACTAGAATAAAAACATAATATGAGAGAAAGAAACAATACAACCAATCAGTTGGGTTTCATCTACGCCTTGGAAGAGAGTCTAGCCAAGCATGGGAAGAGAATCCATCAACAAGTTCTTCATCTTCTTCTTCTTCTTCCTTTGCTCTAGCCTCCAAGGTCTCCAAAAGAACTCAAAACTCTATTCTTGCATACCCCATACGTTCTCCCTTAAGGCATATATATAGGGGTGAAGGAAAGCCCTCAAATCCCCTTCCAAATCCGAGTCAAAATAGGGTTAAATTGCGTTTTCCGTATGCACCGATCGATCGCCCGTATAGAACGATCGATCGCCTTGCGAACGCTGCCGAACGAAGCCGTTTTCCTTTGTTAATTGCTTCCGATCGATCGTATTGCGAACGATGCCGGACGAAGCCGATCGATCGTTTTTACTGTCTTCGCAAGTCCAAAAATTCCAGTAGATACGATCGATCGTTTTGGTGTCCGATCGATCGTTTTCTCCAATGTAGTGTTTTCGCGGAAGACGCGATCGATCGCGTAAGGATGCGGTCGATCGTTTTTACTGTTCGGAATCTTTAAATGGCTATAACTTTTTGCTCCGAACTCCGAATTGCACGTGGTTGGTGGCGTTGGAAAGCTGACATCTTGAACTTTAACATGAACCTTGAATCAGTTCAATCCGATATTTGTACACGGAGTTATGATAATTTGACCATTGAAGTCCGTTTTCGCCATATTTTTGCATCTTTGCTCTCATTTCCTACAAAAACCAAAAACTATATTAAAGTAGTAGTTATCCTAACCAAACACTAGCATAAATATAAGTTTAGGAGATAATAAAATGCATATTTCATGTATAGATCAGCTAGGACATGTGAATTCAAATACTATTAAAAGAATGATGAATCTTGATTTGATTCCAAAATTTCATGATGTAACTAGTGATAAATGTGAAATATGTATTCAAGCAAAACAACCTAGGAAACCTTATAGGTCTATTGGTAGGTCTACATGTTTGATTGAATTAGTTCATTCGGATATATGTGAGTTAAATGGATTAATTACTAGGGGTGGTATGAGATATTTCATTACTTTTATTGATGATTACTCTAAGTTTTGTCATGTGTATTTGTTAAAGTCTAAAGATGAGGCTTTTGAGAAGTTTAAGGTCTATAAGATGGAGGTTGAGAATCAAACTGAGAGGCGGATTAAAAGACTAAGGTCTGATCGTGGTGGGGAGTATTGTTCCCTTGAATTTTGTAAGTTTTGTGAAGATCAAGGAATAATACATGAGACCACAATGCCTTACTCTCCTCAATCTAATGGAGTGGCAGAAAGAAAGAATAGAACTTTTATTGACATGATTAATTCTATGTTTTCTTCTTCGGGTCTACCGAAGAATTTATGGGGAGAAGCAATTCTTTCTGCTTGTATGATCTTAAACCGTGTGCCTTATAAAGGACAAAATACAACCCCTTATGAATTGATGAAAGGAAGAAAACCGAGCTTGAAGTTCATTAAGGTTTGGGGATGTCTTGCCAAAGTGAAAATCCCAAACGTGAAAATGGATAAGCTAGGTTCAAAAACATATGACGCGGTGTTCATTGGTTATGCACAAAATAGTAGAGCATATCGGTTTTTAGTAATTGGGTCTGATCGACAGGATTATGCACCTAATACTATTAAAGAGTACGATGATGCAACATTCTTTGATAGTGTATTTCCTATGAAGGAAAAGAGTAAAGCTTTAGTGCATAAAGAAGATGGATCATCATCTTCTATTCCAAGAATTGAAGATTAGGATACCAATATAGAGGTTAGAAGATCTAAAAGAACCAGAATAGAGAAGAATTATGGAGATGACTTTTATACTTACATGGTGGAGAATGAGGATCCTTTGACTTTTAGTGAGGCTATGTCAACTAGTGAATCTCCTTTATGGAAGGAAGCGGTACAGAGTGAGATGGATTCAATCCTTGCACATAGGACGTGGGTTCTAACGAATCTACCTCCAGGGTTTAAACCCATTGGGTGCAAGTGGATCTTTAAAAGAAAATATTATCCTGATGGATCCATTGAAAAGTACAAAGTTAGATTAGTGGCTAAAAGGTATAGTCAAAAGGAAGGTCAAGATTTCTTTGACACGTATATTCCTGTGACCATGATAACTACAATTAGAGTGCTTATTGCGTTGGCAGCTCATTATAACCTCGAGATCCATCAAATGGATGTCAAAATAGCATTTTTAAATGGTGAATTGGAGGAGGAAATCTATATAGAGCAGCCTGAAGGTTTTGTAGTTCTAGGTCAAGAGAGAAAAGTATGTAAGTTAGTGAGATCTCTCTATGGGTTAAAACAGGCTCCTAAACAATGGCATCAAAAGTTTGATAATGTTCTTCTTTCTAATAATTTTGTTGTGTGTACATCGGATAAATGTTTATATTGGAAGTCGTTTAATGATTGTTTTGTGATGTTATGTTTATATGTAGATGATATCTTGATTTTTGGTAATAATGTGGATCATATCAATAGGGTTAAGGGTTTCCTTAATTAGAATTTTGATATGAAAGACTTAGGTCTTGCCGAAGTCATATTGGGCTTAAAAATTGATAGGACTTCTAATGGAATAGTTGTGAGTCAATCACACTATGTGGAGAAGATTCTGAAGAAGTATGGTTACTTCGATAGAAAACATGTCAGTACGCCGTATGATTCAAGTGTAAGACTGAAGAAAAATCTTGGGGAAAGTGTGTTACAATTTAGATATTCACAGCTGATAGGAAGTTTGAGTTATCTGGCAAACTGCAGTAGACCGGATATATCCGATGCTGTAGGAAGACTAAGTAGATACACTAAGAGCCCTAATGAGTCTCATTGGATTGCCATTGAGAGGGTGTTCAGATATCTGAAGGGAAGTGTAAATTTCAGTTTACATTATTCTGGGTTCCCTGCTGTCTTATAAGGATACAGTGATGCTAATTGGGTATCAGATTCTGATGAAACAAAGGCCACGAGTGGTTATGTATTTACACTTAGTGGTGGGGCAGTTGCATGGAAATCTTCCAAGCAAACTGTGATAACAAGATCTACTATAGATGCTGAATTAGTAGCTCTTGATAAAACTGGAGGAATGACGGAATGGCTTAGGGATCTATTAATAGATATACCTTGGTTGAATAAGCCAATTCCTGGAATTTTGATTCACTGTGATAGCCAATCAGCTCTTGATAAGGTTAAGAGTAAGAATCATAATAAGAGGTCCTCTAGGTATATTGAACTAAGGTATAAAATCTTGTGCAAGTTGACTACATCGGGAGTCATTACCTTAAATTTTATACGATCAGTGGATAACTTGGCTGATTCGTTTACTAAAGGGTTGTCGGCAGGGCAAGTCCTTAACTCATCTAGGGGAATGGGGCTTAAAGCCTATGATTTAAGTCATCGTTAATAGCAACCCAATCTCTCTGAGTGGAGATCCCACGACGAAGATTCAATGGGTAACAATAAGCTAATGCATGACTTGGAGAGCACTATTATAATAAATTATATGCTCATTCCCGTGTGATGATGAGAGTGCTCTACTGCATATGAAACAGGTTGACGAAAGTCTTAATGAGGTCAAGGCTTAAAAGCAGGGTATTGTTATGCAGATTACCCTTGGAGACTGTCACCTATATGAGTGCCACTGAGGTCGCAGTTAAGAAGAACGAGGGCTTGTTCTCTAATATGTAACTCATGAAAAGATACAAGGCGCATGGCCGTAAAGCGCTACCCCGAATGATCTCGAAAAGGAAGTTACTCTAACTGTTAGGTTTGTCAAAGCTCTTGCTCTAAGGTTCAAGTTCAAGACTTAGTTCACTTCGAACTTGTGAGAGTGGCGGCTTACCAAACTAGGTGTAGGTTCAAACCCGCAAGGTACCTATCGCCGAAAACTTAGAGTACCATTGCTCAATGTCTCATTCATGTGTCGTATGCATTTTAGTGTGTAGACTGGTTTAATATCAAGTCATGGTGGGGATTGTTGAAATTTGACTTGAAATTAAACAAATTAGTTAAAAAATGCAGCGATCGATCAGCAAAATAACGCGATCGATCGTGTAATGATCAACCGTGATAAACCGATCGTTCGTAGTTACTGTAATTTTTTGCAATTTGGTTTCCGCATTGGCCCGATCGATCGGTATAAAAACGATCGATCGTAGTTATTGGAATTTTAGGATTTGTGCACCGTGATAAAATGATCGATCGTAATTTCAGGCTAAATAAGGCGATCGATCGCAAAGCGATCGATCGGCTTATGAAATGATCGATCGGCTAAGCGGTTGCGATCGATCGGCTTATGAAATGATCGATCGGCTAAGCGGTTACAACGAGTAAATGACCGTTTCTCTGTGAAAAATTGTGTCTCTTCTTCCAGAAAAGGTCCAACAGCGTCCTTCTATATATAGAAAACGATTTTTCACAGAAAAGGGTTATAGAAAACAAGAAAAAATTTGTTCATCTTCTTATTTAATTCATCATCCATCATTGAGCAATAGGGTCTCCTCTGATCGAGATCCTGTCAGTTTGATTTGAAGTGCAACTTTAAACTGACGGTGTGGTTCGTTGTATCTCGGGAACGGAACGCTATTATTCGCCTGTGCACGGAGGGCGGCGTATCTGTTTCAAGGACAACGCATAGCGTGCCTCGAACCTGGTTCTAATTCTAATACTCTTTCTTGTATTTTATAAGTATATTTGTCAATTTTATGTGCATAATTTGGTAGTATTTTAGCCCCCTTTTATGTGACAATCCCAACAGTACTCTATCTGTTCCAAAATACTGTGTACATTTAAGAAAATTCTCATTCTCATTTTTATTGGACCATGAAGCTTGTCACATGATTCCTTTTCCCTGATATCCCGTCCAACTTTTATGCTCGTTCACAAATCAAGTTCAAGTCAATCCTTTCAAGTCTACTCCAATTTCGGACAGAGGAAATCAAGTGATTTAGCAAAGTGTACACAATATTTTGGAACAGTGAATATTTCTAAATGTACATAGTATTTTGGAACGGATGGAGTATATAAAACCATTAAATTGTACTTTACTTTAAGGCTAGATCAAGCAAGTAAAACTCACTTGGGGAGTTAACTTTCTAAATTGAATTGAGACAATAGACCCTTAT
This sequence comes from Houttuynia cordata, assembly GCA_039654745.1. Classification (NCBI taxonomy): domain Eukaryota; kingdom Viridiplantae; phylum Streptophyta; class Magnoliopsida; order Piperales; family Saururaceae; genus Houttuynia; species Houttuynia cordata. The sequence continues at coordinate 7,715,317 of CM077510.1, read as the reverse complement.
TAAGATGGAGAATAATTGGCAGTTTCAAATAGGGAACATGTTAAGTAATTTAACTTCCGTTTTGGGGTAATCCTTACTTCGAAAGAACTTGACCAGAAGAATTACAACCTTAACTATGGAATTTAAGGGTTGCATTATGAACTCTAGAATTAGATAAATGAGAGAAAATCAATGTTTTCATTAAAGCAAGACAGTTCAACTCTTTAGGGTGAGAAGTGACCGGAATAAATACGTTAGGAAAGAGAATCAACTCCATGCTTCGCTGCTTCCTAGTTTTACATGGGACGGAGAGGGACTCAGTTTTAAGAATGAGGATGAAAAGGGCAAAGCCGTTTGCTAGGCACTGAACCAGAGGTAGAAAAGAATGATTTAGACTCCTTGTTGTATCATATAGAAGGAGATCAAGGTAGGAGTTTCAGTGACTTCAGGTGGTTCATATCGGATTTTGTTTTATGCTTTAATTTATACTTACAATTATTAAGTAGATTTGTATGATGCTTATGCTGCGTATCCATTGGTTGGAATGTTCATATAAGCGCATGCTTTCATCAAATTTTTATACGATTGGACTTGTAGAATTCGACACATAGCATTTATCATTGAAAAGCCTAAATGCATTTATTATGTTTGATTTCTGTATAGAGATTTGTCCCAGTAATTTTAATGTCCCTTGTCGACCATTAGTTTTCTTAATTGTGGATCGGCCTTTATCGTTTAAATATAAAACCCTTGCAAGTGCACAAGGCAGTTGTACTACGGCGAGTATTGAAAAGGGTTGCCGAACCTCAGGGACGGATTAATATTTTACCAAATTCAAAAGAAAGCAGCAGTGTTGATTCTAGACTAAGAAAGCAGTGAACTTTAACTAAACTAATTGAGAATTAATCAATGTGGAGAAGACCAAGGCTTCGAATCCACCACAATAAACTAGCATATCGTTTCTCTCTCTCTTTTGAATAAAAATTTCTAATTGGCTAGTATATTCCTCTCGGACATACACTTGTCAACTCAAAATATAGTGCTTTCTTCTCGGACGTAACACATAAAACAGTTAAAACATAGAATTGTAATCTATCTCTCTCGAGTATAAACCAATGAAACTTTATTGATATATAACACCTCAGTCTACTTACGTTCCTCTCGAATACGCAAGTATTCTTCGGATTGAAACTCACAAGAATTCACTCTTGTCTCTCTCGAGTACAAAGAACAAACCTTTAATAAATTAACAGTGATTATACAATAAAATTCATACACTAACTAGAGTAAAAACATAAGATGAGATAAAAGAAACTACACAACTAGAATATTGGGCTTCATCTGCGCCTTAGAAAAGTGTTTAGCCTCGCATTGGAAAAGAATCCATCATCATGTTCTTCTCTTCTTCTCTCCTTCGCTCTAGCCTCCAATTTAGCTCAAATGTGGTCTCTAGATTCTCTAAGGGTAGCCCAAAATGTTATCCCATAAGGCCTATTTATATGTTTGAAGAAAAACTACGAAGTGCCCTTCTAAATCTGAGTTGAAATAGGTCTTATTTCGATTTTTTCGCACACGGCGATCGATCGCTATTGCCGATCGTTCGCCTATCAATCGATCACAATTCCTTCGTTATTTTCCTCCGATCGATCGCTTTGGCGATCGACGACGTATGATACCGATCGATCGTAGTACTATCTTGTGTGGATCAAAAATTTCAGTAGATACGATCGATCGTTTTGGTGCCGATCGATCCGTTTCATTCAATAATACTGTTTTGCGGCTCATGCGATCGATCGCGTTGAATGGCCGATCGATCGTGGTTACTATTTATGAATTTCAAATGGCTAAACTTTTCGCTCCGAACTCCGAATTATGCGCGGTTGGTGGCGTTGGAAAGCTGACTTCTTGAACTTTCACATGAAGCTTGAATCAGTCTAAATCCGAGATTTGTACACGAAGTTATGATGATTTAATCATTTAAGTTACTTTTCACCTTATTTTTGTGTATTACTCTCATTTCCTATAAAAATAAAAAATTATATTAAAGTAGTAGTTATTATAATCAAACACTAGCATAAACATAAGTTTAGGAGATAATAAAATACATAATTCATGTGTAGATCAGGCCTATGCTACGAAAGAAAAAAAGAGAAAATTATATAATAAAACAAAAAAAATTCAAAAATGATGCACTGTAGCAAATATTTCCCGAATATGTGCTCTGACAAGCCACGCAAGTGGCCCGCGTAGTTTTTTTATAACTAACCCGAAATGCGTCGGTTCAGTATCGGTTAAAAGAGAAAGGCGTCGGTTCAACCACGCCGTCAACGCCTTTCGGTGCTATATTCGTTTTTGTTTCATTTTAAAGGGGCAATCACTTCAAAGATGCATATCTCTCTCATTTTAGATATGTTTTTGCTAAAAAAAGTTTATTCTTCCCTATTTTTAGTGCTCTTTCTAGTCATCATGATATTTTGAGCTATCACATGCTATTTATCAAAAAAATACCATAAAAACTATGATAAATAGTATGTGATGGCTCAACATCTTTGTGATATCATGATGACTAGAAAGAGCACTAATAATAAGGAAGAATGAAAAAAAAATGGACGAAAATTAATCAGAAAGAGATAAATATGCATCGTTGAAGTGATTGCCCCTTTAAAATGGGACAAAAATGAATAAAGCACCAAAAGGCGTCGGGGCGTCTGTTCATTCTCTTTTAACCGAGCCTTTCGGGTTAGTTTTTTAAAAAAAAACCACACAAATGCCTGCGCGCCTGCATGGTTTGTCAGAGTACCTATTCGGAAAATATTTGCTATAGTGCATTATTTTCGAAAAAAAAATTATGATTTATTATATAATTTCCCCATAAAAAAGGAAGAATTACTTGTGGCATTAAATGGTTCACGTAGGTTTCATTTATATTACGTGTTAAGTCCAGGATGGTGTGTGGGTGTGAATAATTTCATAATGCATGTCTTGGATCTAGAGTTACACGTGAGTAGTATAATTATGACTTTGGTTTTGTCGACTTTTAGTTAATGAATCCATGTACTTAATTTAATGTATTAGCAAAATTACAATAAATGATCTCCTTTATTGCAAAACAAGAATCTGTAATCATAAAGATCATGTAGATAAGGATACAACATATTGTATTAGAGAGTGGCGATCCTTTAGGTTATTTAGTTGGCCTTTTATGGAATTAAATGGACACAAGTTTTAGAGATCAAACTTATGAATGGGTATGGCTACCTTGAATGTATCAAAACTCTACGTATCTTGTAATATTGATTACGACACAAGTGGTAGAATTATACACTAGTAATTAGAATGTAATAAATGATAGATGCGTAATATTATTTGATCCACGTACTCGTTTCTTTAAACTGGACTGTATAACCTGAATTATATTTATTGGATGAGCTCGAGGTTATATTTTTCTTGTATTTATGTTAGCAATTTATTGTGTGATGGATACCCAAGAGCTATTAGAGAACTGATGAAGTCACATAACTATACGTGGTGCAATTTGAATGTTATTGAATTGCCTTCACAACAATTTGAATTATGCTCTATTAGATATCTACTAAAGCCATTTTAATGTTTATGATCGAAGTATCGTAGTATATGTTATGTATGTATCATGATGTGTAAAAATGAGACGTGAACTTGGAAGGCTTTGATATAGTCTTGCAAATATTTTCTCTTCACTTATATAAGCTAAGATATTCTGGCATTTTATTTCAGGAAGTTCAACAAAACTGAGTTTCATAGCTGTTCAATCAGAACATCATGCCTGCTAAAATTTACGTCTCCACAAAAGACTATATCGTTCTTATACATGATTGAACTTTCCTTATGCTTTCTTCAATTCTCAAAGACATCTTCTCAAGAAGTGAAATAAAAGTTATGTTACATGCTTTTGGCATGGAAACAATTGAAGTTAGACTCACATTCCCGCATTCTTAGGTGAATTTGCCATAAATTTTGCAGTCCACATGTCTGTGGTGACCCTGCCTGTGTGGAGAAAGTTGCAAAATCTGGCTTAAATGTCTTTGCACACAACATATAGCATAGTGCTAGACGATTGTGCTAATTTGAAGCAGTCTTCTGATCTCCTTAATTGGGAAAAGGCTGTGCTCCTTCAAGCATTCTGACCAAAGCATCAATAATGCGGGCTTGTGGGGAGACACCTGAGAAGATCGTAAGAACTATGGAGAATGTAAGGGATGCCGGGGGTGGATATCATGGCATTTGGTCATTGTATGAGACCGTCAAAGCACCACATGCCAATCTCCGTGTATGTTACTCCAGAAGCCTTTGTGATGTATCGTCATATCGAGGCATTGGCATGGAAATGGTACGTATTTTAAGACCTGCACTCTTGTTCCACTTTTGAATTTTTTGCCATATGAAGTATTGGTAAACTACCTGACTGTAGGAACAGGGTACTAAGTTGCTTGAAGTTCCATGATTAAATGGCCTACAGAGCCTTTCATGTCGATTAGAAGTAAACAGTTTCCTTTATGTAATGTGAAATATTGGTTCTCGTTACTTAGCATCACCTAAATGTACATAAGAAAAAGAAAAAACTTGTATCTGTCTTCCGAATGAAGTAAGCTAATCACAAGAACTGGAGAATAAAATATATTCCGTCCCATGTTAATGCTACATTTGGAAAAAAGTCCGTCCCATATTAGTTCTCCATGTGGCTCAATTGAAGTGGTTGAGTATCTAAAAGGCATTTCACAAGCTTCTTACAAGTTATCTATCAAGCAGATGAGTTATAAGAAGCTTGTGATCAGATGCTTTTCCAAAATTTTACCATTCACTTAGCTGTGGATCCCATTATTCAATGAAAATGACCATGTACTAAAATATAGCTACTAATGTGGATGGAGGGAGGAGTATGGGAAGCGCGACAGGGCTTATGCTGAAGCTTATGTCTGCTGCGATTGACACGTTTAAATGGGAAGCAGAGACCTTATTATCATCCATTTCGTTATTGTTATTGTTTTTGTCATTATTATTTAGAACAACAATAGTAGAAATAACGACAATAATGTTTTCGGAAAAGGGGAAAAAGACATTTACAGTAGCAATAATGACAACAATACTGATGAAAAAATAATGACAACAAGAACAACAATAAAAATGTTTAAAAATTGATAAGAAACTGTTTTCATGTTGGGGTACAATCCTGAAGCACTATGTGGGATGTACATAAAATGAGAGATCAATTTGTTTAAGGAAAATTATTTTCCATTTGGCAATGAAGCTAATGCCTGTAATTCGTCAATTGCAACAAGCTTCTGCTCCACAAATTCTTTTTATATATTCAGCAGGTCAGTAGTATAGTTGTTATCTTGTTGAACAGTTTATTGTGCTAATCTGCCAATCACTGTGGAAGTGTTGTGTTTTATAATTGTTATATATATGGTCTTGGCTTGGTTTATTCCGACTTGCAGGATCAGTCTAACTTCTAAGAGTTGCTATATATTTTTAACTCCTGTTCTTAATAAAGATTCATTGTATAGTTCTTATCAATCTTATGGGGTATTTGCTAAGCATTACTGTTAAGAACTTACTAAGCATTACTCCTTTGGCGTTTCCCTTAATGCTGTTACAGTAATGCACTTTAAATACATTGGGTAGAACTATCGCCAACTTTAAAAGAACCCTCATGGTCCTTTCTAAATTGCATTTACGGATACAGCAGTTGGGGATTTTTTTTTCTGTGAGGCAACTTACTAGGCTTCAGGAGTAGTTCTTTCATGGAATAGCCGCTATCCATTTAAATACTTCTTCTTAATGCAAGGAATGGCACATGTAATGGCCCTCTTTTCTTTACTTGCTTTTTGTCTTTCCCCTTGAGCTTTGATTGAATGAAATGGGGGCCCATCGCGAAGCTCACTGATCGAAAAAGAAAAAGTTGCTCTTTCAACCTCTTCATTTTAGATACTATTCTCCAGACTTTCCCTTCTTTCTCCATCTATAATAGCATCTGTAGCTGTTCAGATTTCAGAAAGCAAATAGCCCACTTGCATTAACACTCTATGACTAGTGTTATCAACTTTTGAGAACTAATTAATTTGTCATATTTAATGTAAGGACCAGAGTACTTGGACCCTGGTACCTATAAATATATATTAAGTATTTTTTTCATTATTGGTGCATGGCAAGTCCACTCCTAAGTCTTTTTTAAGGATTGTTTACATATTTGTTTAATAATTGATAGACTACGATTTAAATTATTGTTGTACTATTTATATGGCAGGGCTTTCGATTTAATGCATCTGGTCCAGCGGTGAGGTTCTCTCACAAAGCAGAAGAGAATACATGAAATCTAATGATTGAATCGGACAGGTATGCAACAAATTTTTACTACATAAGGTGAGGTTATCGTACCTTTTCTTCCATATATTCGCTTTCCAATCCATCCTCCCATTTGAGTTTCATTCTTGGCCTTTTGGGGTATGATTAAAAGCAACACTATGGCAGTCATATTTTTTCCATATCCAGCTGAAATACCTCAGGTCGTGTTTCCACGCTGGATATGGAGAGATTTTAACTTTATGGTTGGATGTGATAGAGGCACGTATTGGACGTGTCCCTGACATAGTAAACGTCCATTGTTGCATTAAAACTCTCTGTTTATTGGTGTCTGTATATGTACTCCCTCCGGTCACTTTTAATAAATCAGTTTTTTTCCAAATGGACAACTTTAAGTGTATTTGAAAAAAACTGTATCTATTAAAAGTGATAATAATTATTGCTCTCTGTCCCCACCTTTATATTCACCTTTAGTTTGATTCTTTGTTATGTTAAAATTGATTGCTCTTTAAAATCAGATATTTGCTTCATTTATTACTTTATTTGTAATCCTGGTGTCTTATACCAAAGTTTATTGAAATCGCTGTCGTTGGCAAAATTTTTAGAATAGTTGGGGTGAGTTGTACTATTTTTATTTGTAGAACATTTGTGGAAGTGTTTTTTTAAAGGAAAATGATATTTGTACATCACTTTTCCTACACATTTCCATACACAGCTGATGTGTATGGAAATGAGTGGGTGAAGTGATGTGGGGACATGATGTGGGGACATCACTTCACCCACTCATTTCCATACACATCAGCTGTGTATGGAAATGTGTAGGAAAAGTGATGTAGGGCTATCACTGTCCTTTTTTAAATTGTTGGGATAGGTGGAATAATGTGGGAGGAAAGATATAGAACACATAATCAAAGTTTTATAACTTCGATGAAATGTCATGTTCTTGAGCTATTGTCATGTCGTCGTGGTAGCTCATAAATTATTAGTCCTTTAACTGGTTAATTGGTTGTTCTGATCTATTTTTCGACCAATGGAAACAGTGGACTTATGCTAACTATCTAAGGTGTCGACAGTCGTGACAAGTGGAGGATATATCATACAAAATTGATTTGGACTAATTAGTAGAGATAGCTGACAACATGGTTATGATGTATTTGAGCGTGGCCTTTATATATAGTTTGCACCCCTTCATATGACTCATTATTTCTTTTATTTTTTTGGTAACAATTGTATATTAAAGCATTATTACACATCCAACGACATTGTCCAACAAAAACCTCCAATGCTGATGTGGTGGGTTTTCGGTTGGACAGAGAAATTGACCTCACAATTCACACATTGGAGGAAAAAGAGAACAAAAAGAGAATTCGCAACTCAAGTTGCGAATTTCCAGGACATTGGTTTCAGAGGCCTTATAAGTAATCACAATAGAGAAATTTAAAATTTTAGGTAACGCAGCTCAAACACACCATTAGAAATGGGTGCTTCCTTATGTAATTCACATTGGCCTTATCCTTGCAATTCAATTTGATTCATCTTTTTTTAAAAAACTAGTTGCAACAATTTCTCCATGGTAGGATAGTAAAAATTGTCAATTATTAGACAAGAGTTCACAAATATTCGCTCAATAATCTTACAGAATAAGATGGTATATATTACTTCTCCATACTGTGACATGTGGTGCGTGGCATATGTTTAATTAACAAGTTTAATATCTCATGGAACAAATTAAAAAGTAGACCATGATCACCTTTCCATTTGCACTATCACTATATTTTTCGCACAGAATGATATATAATGTGTTGAAAGAGCTCCAAACATAAGACTGCCAAGAGGAAAGATCAAGTCTTTTGAGTCCTCTCGAGCCTCTTGTATCGAGCAGGCCTTCCAGTTCATATTGCATGGAAAACTCCCAAGTAACCATCTCAATGGCCATTACCTGCCCGTTATCCCCCCAAGCTGGGCAAACAGCTCGTTGGCCACCGCCGTGTCCGAACTCTCAGCCGAACGAGCCACCATCTCTGTAGCAGGAGCAGGCTGGCGACTCTCTTCCTGCTTTCTCGTCGCCGTCGGAGACTTGGGGAATTGCTCGACTGGAGTGGTGACGATGATGGCTGGAGTGGACTTCTCCTCCTCGGCTCGCCCTTGCATGGCTACCTCCTGCAGTTGCAGCGCGTACTCGAGGTTCCAAAGCACGTCACCCATGGAGGGGCGGTCCACGCCATGCTCGGCGAGGCACTTCTCGGCGGCTTCGGCGAACTTTCGCAATGACTCCGGGCTGATGTGGCCGGCTAGGTGGGGGTCGATGATCTTTTCAAGCAGGCCTTTGCGCTTGCACTGCATGGCCCACTCGGCAAGGTTGACCTGCTCCCTCGGCAAGGCCGGATTGATCGCCGGCCGGGAGCAGAGGGCCTCAAGGAGCACGACGCCGAAGGAGTAGACATCGGACTTGTCAGTGAGCTGCTGGCGGCGGAAGTACTCGGGGTCGAGGTAACCAAAGCTGCCCTTGACGGCGGTGCTGATGTGGGTGCCGTCCATGTTGACGTTCTTCGATAGGCCAAAATCCGCGACCTTGGCGACAAGGCCATCGTCGAGGAGGATGTTGGTGGTCTTGACGTCGCGGTGGATAATGCCTTGGGCGGCGCCAGTGTGGAGGTAATGGAGGCCACGGGCGGATCCAATGCAGATGTCGAGGCGCTGCTTCCAGGACAGCGGCGGGAGGCCCTTGCCATAGAGGTGGTCGCGGAAGGGGCCCTGGGCCATGAACTCGTAGACGAGGATCATCTCGGAGTTCTCGTCGCAGTAGCCGATGAGGGAGACGAGATGCCGGTGCCGGAGCTTGGATAGCATCTGGATCTCCGTCTGGAACTCGGTCATTCCCTGCTCCGACTGGGGGTTCCCCCTCTTCACCGCCACCTGCAGCCCAATTTGGATTAATGTTTTGCTAGAACATGTTACGTTTGATGCAAAGAGAAGCCTAACAGCAATATTTCTATGGTTAAGCAGAACAAGAATGGCAAAAGGTCACAGGTTCTTAGCAACAATATGTCATGATAATGTGTTCTTTTCAGTGGCTTTGATAAAAATCCTTAGGTTGTGCCTAAAAGGATTGATTAGTTCCACAGGAAGAATGCAAGCAAATTACAAGTTTACATGAATATACAATTTGCATTTGGAAGACACTGGAGAGCAAAAGAAGATCAGCTTTCTATTTTGATTCTCATGTTCATAATTGTAACATAACAAGTTGGGATGACCATAAATGCTTCGGACGCGTCTAGCCTGACCGTGCTCCATGACCAGTGTCTGCGAAGCTCAAATCCGCTGGGGAAGGATCTTCACTAGGAGTGTTGCCAGTGAAGTTTCACCGACTCTGTCTATCCAGGAGATGAACCGCTTGTTTATCTTCGCCAGCAGATTGGAGTTCATGAACATGGAACAATATAGTCTTAGCGTGGTATATAGAGGTCTAACATGGTACATGCCTATGGAGTGACTATGCAATGTAGCTATACACTATCAAGGCTCTATATGTCATACTAGGTCCTGTATGTACCATGGTCATACTTTGGAAAACATTTGGTAACGCGCAACGGCTACTATATATGTTCTTCTACATTTTCAAAACATTGTTCTGATCATATGTACAAAAAACATGGTTATGTTCCCTGATCCTATTGTTAACAAGCAGCCATTAGTTTTCTTAGCATTTATCGTACATAAATTGCAAGTCTTATCATTATATCAGCAACTTAATAATTAATCTAGAAACTTAAAACACACAAGTTAACGAAAATGTGGTTCTAGTTTATATTCATCAAGTTGTATAGAAATGTGGAGTCTTTGACACATTAAATTTGTAATGAAAAATGACAAATGTGAATCAAATTAATTACCCTAATAATCAATCGCACATTCATTTGCATATTGGTACCTTTCCTAAGCAGATTTTAACCTCTAGCCACTGAATATTGAGGAGATCAAAGACCATACCAAACACAGAAATTGCATGCAGGACTTACCTTAGTCCCATCGTCCAAGACGCCCAAGTAAACGTTCCCAAACCCGCCCACGCCAATCACATTCTTCTCATCAAAGTTCTTGGTGGCCTCCTGCAGCTCCCCAAAGGAGAAGTACTTCCCCAGCCCCAGCGTCGACGAGTAGTACATCCCACTCTTGTGCGATCCGAACGTCGACCCTTTGCTCGTCAAGAAGCTCGAATGGCCGGCGTGCACCGGCAGCAGCCACGACGAGAAGCTGTTCCTCTTCTCCCAGTCCTGCGGCCGCCTCGACCACTTCACCACCATCGCCCCCAGCCCCACGAACGCCCCGAACATCATTGCAAACCCCACAGCCGCCACGGTTCTCCTCGTCGGCCCTAAGGCTGATTTCCCGGCCGCAGACCGCCCGTCTACTCCGAACTCCCCGTCGAGGCTCCCAACTGAGTTGCTCATCCTCATCACCTCCACGCCGTTTAGAATTGCGTTGGCCTTGCCGGAATCCTCCCCGGTGGGGCCCACCTGCACGGTCACCCGGCCGGAGGACATGGAGGCGTTGAGGACGAAGTCCTTGTAGTAGGGGGTGGCGAGGTCGGAGGTGACGGTGGAGAGGTCCAGGCCGGAAATTGCCATTTTGCCGTTTACGTAGACGTCGAAGTAGAGATCGTTGAGGGCCTTGCTCACGATGTCGCAGAAGTGGAGGCGGACGAAGTGGCCGTAGGCGGAGTCGACGTTCATATTCCACGTGATGTTGAATTTGGGGTTTGAGATCCGGGCATCCGCCATCTCCACCGCCGTCGCATAGACCCAGCTCGGGGCGACGAGCGGCGTGAGCCCGTCATCCTCCGCAGCCGGATAGTTCACAGCATTGGGAGAGATGGAGACGGACTTGGCCGTGGCGGCGTTCCGAAGGAACTTCCGGTCGGAGTCCCAGGTCCGGCCGAGGGTGTCATTTTTCGGGGAGATCGTCGAGCCGCCAACATTGAGCCGGTAGATTGTCTGGAAGGCGTAGGCCGACAGCCCAGGGAAGTCGCCAACGGGGGCCACGGTAGAGGCAGAGTCGGAGATCAGGCCGGCCGGCGCCGAGACAAACTCGATCGCATTGATGAAGGCGTACGAGTTGCGCATGGGGGAGAAATGCAGGGACAGCTTCTCGCCGGTGGCGTTGAGGAGATACTCTCGGAAGATCGGCATGGAGGGGTCGGAGGCGCTGAAGCTGTGGAGAAGGACAATGTCATCGGTGTAGACGGAAAAGACCGCGGCAGATAGGTCGTAACCGGTGGCATTGACCGGGAGGAAGTGGAGGCGGAGCCAGTGCCACCCGGGCCGCGACACCGGGAAGGCATAGGTGGCCTCCTGGGGGAAGACTCGGGCAGTGAGGTAGAGCGGCGATGGCACTCGGGCAGCGGAGGCGGGGATCGAGACGGAGATGGAGTCCTTGGCCGAGAGGAGAGGAGCCGTCTGGGGGTCGGTGCGGAAGAGGCGGCCGTCGGGGAGATCGACCACCGCGGGAGCCCCGCAGTCAATGAGGTAGTTGTCGGCCGGGGAGAAGGAGACGGTGGCGTAGGCGGCGGGGAGTACGAAGAATAGGAGGAGAAGGAGTGGGAAGAAGAATGCCATCTTCTTCTTCTTCTTGATCATCATATGGCCCTTTTGCCCAGCCTGCCTGCCTTTCTCTCACTTTCCCTTCCAGGATGTGGCGCGGAACAAGATTCAGTTATTTGAGCAGCCTCAAGACGCGGGAGCTTCCATGGCTTATGTCCGTCCATTGCTTCCTTGGGCATGGATTATGTACTAAAATTAGGGGGATTGCCTTTGCTTTTCTCTTGGTTACATGCATGGATTGGTTGATCAGTATGGTCTGAGCATGCTTGCCAAAAAGAAAAATGAAAATGTTTTCTGTTGGGATTGTCACAGGGCTAAAATACTACCAAATTATGCACATAAAATTGACAAATATACTTATAAAATATAAGAAAGAGTATTAGAATTAGAACCAGGTTCGAGGCAGGCTATGCGTTGTCCTTGAAACAGATACGCTGCCCTCCGTGCACAGACAATTAATAGCGCTTCATTCCCGAGATACAATGAACCACACCGTCAGTTTAAAGGTGCACTTCAAATCAAACTGACTGGATCTCGATCTGAGGAGATTCTATTACTCAATGATGGATGATGAATTAACAGTGAAGAAGAACAAGTTTTCCTTTGTTGCCTGAAACCTTTTCTGTAAAAAGTCGTTCTCTATATATAGAAGGATGCTTTTGGTCCTTTTCTGGAAGAAGAGTCGTAATTTTTCGCAGAGAAACGGTTATTTACTCGCTGTAACCGCTTAGCCGATCGATCGTTTTATAAGCCGATCGATCACTTTGCGATCGATCGCCTTATTTAGCCTACAAGTACGATCAATCGTTTTATCGCGGTGCACAAATCCTAAAATTCTAGTAACTACGATCGATCGTTTTTATACCGATCGATCGGGCCAATGCGGAAACCAAATTACAGAAAATTACAGTAACTACGAACGATTGGTTTATCACGGTCGATCGTTACACGATCGATCGCGTTATTTTGCCAATCGATCGTTGCATTTTTTAACTAATTTGTTTAATTTCAAGTCAAATTTCAACAATCCCCACCATGACTTGATATTAAACCAGTCTACACACTAAAATGCATACGACACATGAATGAGACATTGAGCAATAGTACTCTAAGTTTTCGGCGATAGGTACCTTGCGGGTTTGAACCTACACCTAGTTTGGTAAGCCGCCACTCTCACAAGTTCGAAGTGAACTAAGTCTTGAACTTGAACCTTAGAGCAAGAGCTTTGACAAACCTAACAGTTAGAGTAACTCCCTTTTCGAGATCATTCGGGGTAGCGCTTTACGGCCATACGCCTTGTATCTTTTCATGAGTTGCATATTGAAGAACAAGCCCTCGTTCTTCTTAACTGCGACCTCAGTGGCACTCATATAGGTGACAGTCTCCAAGGGTAATCTGCATAACAATACCCTGCTTTTAAGCCTTGACCTCATTAAGGCTTTCGTCAACCTGTTTCATATGCAGTAGAGCACTCTCATCATCACACGGGAACGAGCATATAATTTATTATAATAGTGCTCTCCAAGTCATGCATTAGCTTATTGTTACCCATTGAATCTTCGTCGTGGGATCTCCACTCAGAGAGATTGGGTTGCTACTAACGATGACTTAAATCATAGGCTTTAAGCCCCATTCCCCTAGATGAGTTAAGGACTTGCCCTGCCGACAACCCTTTAGTAAACGAATCAGCCAAGTTATCCACTGATCGTATAAAATTTAAGGTAATGACTCCCGATGTAGTCAACTTGCGCAAGATTTTATACCTTAGTTCAATATGCCTAGAGGACCTCTTATTATGATTCTTACTCTTAACCTTATCAAGAGCTGATTGGCTATCACAGTGAATCAAAATTCCAGGAATTGGCTTATTCAACCAGGGTATATCTATTAATAGATCCCTAAGCCATTCCGCCATTCCTCCAGTTTTATCAAGAGCTACTAATTCAGCATCCATAGTAGATCTTGTTATCACAGTTTGCTTGGAAGATTTCAATGCAACTGCCCCACCACTAAGTGTAAATACATAACCACTTGTGGCCTTTGTTTCATCAGAATCTGATACCCAATTAGCATCATTGTATCCTTATAAGACAGCAGGGAACCCAGAATAATGTAAACTGAAATTTACACTTCCCTTCAGATATCTGAACACCCTCTCAATGGCAATCCAATGAGACTCATTAGGGCTCTTAGTGTATCTACTTAGTCTTCCCACAACATCGGATATATCCGGTCTACTGCAGTTTGCCAGATAACTCAAACTTCCTATCAGCTGTGAATATCTAAATTGTAACACACTTTCCCCAAGATTTTTCTTCAGTCTTACACTTGAATCATACTGCGTACTGATAGGTTTTCTATCAAAGTAACCATACTTCTTCAGAATCTTCTCCACATAGTGTGATTGACTCACAACTATTCCATTAGAAGTCCTATCAATTTTTAAGCCCAATATGACTTCGGCAAGACCTAAGTCTTTCATATCAAAATTCTAATTAAGGAAACCCTTAACCTTATTGATATGATCCACATTATTACCAAAAATCAAGATATCATCTACATATAAACATAACATCACAAAACAATCATTAAACGACTTCCAATATAAACATTTATCCGATGTACACACAACAAAATTATTAGAAAGAAGAACATTATCAAACTTTTGATGTCATTGTTTAGGAGCCTGTTTTAGCCCATAGAGAGATCTCACTAACTTACATACTTTTCTTTCTTGACCAGGAACTACAAAACCTTCAGGCTGCTCTATATAGATTTCCTCCTCCAATTCACCATTTAAAAATGCTGTTTTGACATCCATTTGATGGATCTCGAGGTTATAATGAGCTGCCAATGCAATAAGCACTCTAATTGTAGTTATCATGGTCACAGGAGAATACGTGTCAAAGAAATCTTGACCTTTGATCTAACCCCAAAATAGGTTGAAAAATTGTAATATATACTCAGTAAGTCCAAGGTCGAACCACAGGGAATGATGTAAGATTATTCTACTCCAAACTAATCTAAATACTACTTTGCTTAGCAAATTAAGATTCTTATCAGGAAATTTTGTTAAGAAATTATAATTTAACTAACTACTATAATGACGATTAAAAATTCAATTAAAACTAATTATAGATAGCAAAGATAATCGATAGGAGATATCAAAGCTTCAAGGATCAATTATTTAATCAATACTCTACGTCTATTTAATTACTCAATTAGATTCAAATAATGATTTGACCTAATCGGAAGATATTTCATTCACATTCATCATAACCATTAACATAAAAATATCGATTGAAAACTTATCATTAACAAGCTCAGTCAAATAATCACAGGGAATTATAAGCATTCGCCGTACCTTACGTTAACGACAAATCAAATAATTATATAGATTATGACTATTTCCAAAACATCGCATTCAACCAAATAAGCAATAAGTACACTTCTTTATAGACGTAGAAATACTAATCAAATAATGTCACCTCTAGCTTTGACAAAAGATTTAGCTATTCATAATCATGAAAAAAATCAGATTTGGAAGAAATTGCATTTGAAAAATCACTGTAGCAGTTTTACTATTTACGGGGGTACTGTTCACATTTTATTGTAGCAAATCACTGTTCACACCAGAAAACACTGCTCACAATTTACTGTTCATCGTCTTCCTCATCTCCCGGTTACTGTAGCAAAAACACAGTACTGTAGCAGTACTGTTCACCACACAAAATCAGTCAAAAACTCCGGCTTTCTTCCTCAAATCTCTTCCTTTTCTTCCCCCAATCGATTCCTCTCTTCTTCCTTCTTGATTTCCGGCCGAAATCACACCGAAACACGACCCAAAATGAAAAACACGAAAAACACAAAGCTCTGTTTTTTTTTTTGGAACAGCTGTCCTCCAGTTCGTCAAAAATCAGTCTTATTCCTCTTCTTCCGATCGATTTTTTATAGGCAGATCGAGATGAGAGTCCTAAACCCAAACACCGGCAAGACTCCGAGTTCATTCTTATCCGCAATCGCGTCCCAATCGAATCACAAAAGAAATCCGAATTTATCCAAATCCGAGCATCACCCAAATCTCTGTTTCTTCTTCTATTTTTCCGATTGAACACGCCTCCAAAGTCCTACTCCGGCATGACTCTTTCTCTTCATGCCATCCATTGTGCCGTCGAACCACCCCCAAGCTCGAACTCACGGCCGTCGCCAAGCTCTGCCCGAACAGAGCTCCAAACAGAGCACTTTCTGTTACATTTGAAAAGCCCAAGCTTCGGCTCGCCATGGCCGCCGTCTGGTTGTCCTTTATCACCGTCGTCGATTGTCGATTGCCCCGCCGTCTTCGAGTGACTACCGTGAGTTCCTCATCGCCGGAACCATAGCCGCCATGGCCT
Source organism: Houttuynia cordata (assembly GCA_039654745.1). Lineage (NCBI taxonomy): Eukaryota > Viridiplantae > Streptophyta > Magnoliopsida > Piperales > Saururaceae > Houttuynia > Houttuynia cordata. Next base: position 7,699,005 of record CM077510.1, on the reverse strand, counting down.
GTCGATTCGAGCCCTCTGTTTTCTCTCGACAGCTTGATCACCGTCGTCCTTCCTCAAACCCAGGCCGCTACTGTCGCCGCCAGCTTGAGCTCTGCCGCCATCAGCCCGCCGGAATCCATTAGCCACCATGAATCTAGAGCCTTTCGCCGTCGTCATTCCGCTGGAGCTCGAGCAGACACTTGAGCTTTGTCTCTCTTCTGTTCGACACCCGAGCCGATGGCTCGGGTTGTCTTTTTTATTTTTATTATTTTCTTCCCGAACTGAACCAACGAACCGGTTCATTTCAGTTTCCATTTTTTTCTTTAAATCAAATAAAACCCGTCCAAGCAATCTCAACCACCGGATCAAATCTGCATGTCCGTATTTTAATTTCGCGCCCATCTTCTCTTAAGTGACTCATCAACGGTTCAGATCTTCGATGTGTGTGGTATCAGCTCTTGGGTCACTTTGGCACTTCAAAACGCGTCTAATGCGCTCGTCTGCTGTCAGCATCTGCAATCCGCATTTTTAAACCTGCAATAACAAAACCAAACTAAAATTAGACGCATAATAAAAATATGATTCCTTAAATTCTTTAATGCATCTAAAATAGTTAATTAGAGTAAATTAATTATTAATCCCCTAATTACTATCCTAATCACAAATAACCTATTTTATTCATATTTTATCACAAAACTACACTAGCATATAGGTAAATAAGGCATATAAATGTGTATATTTTATGCTTATCAACCTTCCTTTTGACTATACCCTTTAGCCACTAATCTAGCTTTGTACTTTTCAATGGATCCATCAGGATAATATTTTCTTTTAAAGATTCACTTGCACCCAATGGGTTTAAACCCTGGATGTAGATTCGTTAGAACCCACGTCCCATGTGCAAGGATTGAATCTATCTCACTCTGTACCACTTCCTTCCATAAAGGAGATTCACTAGATGACATAGCCTCACTAAAAGTCAAAGAATCCTCATTCTCTACCACGTAAGTATAAAAGTCATCTCCATAATTCTTCTCTATTCTGGTTCTTTTAGATCTCCTAACCTCTACATTGGTATCCGAATCTTCAATTCTTGGAATAGAAGATGATGATCCATCTTCTTTATGCACTACAGCTTTACTCTTTTCCTTCATAGGAAATACATTCTCAAAGAATGTTGCATCATTGGACTCTTTAATAGTATTAGGTGCATAATCCTGTCGATCAGACCCAATTACTAAAAACCGATATGTTCTACTATTTTGTGCATAACTAATGAACACCGCATCATATGTTTTTGAACCTAGCTTATTCATTTTCACGTTTGGGATTTTCACTTTGGCAAGACATCCCCAAACCTTAATGAACTTCAAGCTCGGTTTTCTTCCTTTCATCAATTAATAAGGGGTTGTATTTTGCCCTTTATAAGGCACACGGTTTAAGATCATACAAGCAGAAAGAATTGTTTCTCCCCATAAATTCTTCGGTAAACCCGAAGAAGAAAGCATAGAATTAATCATGTCAATGAAAGTTCTATTCTTTCTTTCTGCCACTCCATTAGATTGAATAGAGTAAGGCGCTGTGGTCTCATGTATTATTCCTTGATCTTCACAAAACTTGCAAAATTCAAGGGAACAATACTCCCCACCACGATCAGACCTTAGTCTTTTAATTCGCCTCTCAGTTTGATTCTCAACCTCCATCTTATAGACCTTAAACTTCTCAAAAGCCTCATCTTTAGACTTTAACAAATACACATGACAAAACTTAGAGTAATCATCAATAAAAGTAATGAAATATCTCATACCACCCCTAGTAATTAATCCATTCAACTCACATATATCCGAATGAACTAATTCAAGCAAATATGTAGACCTATCAATAGACCTATAAGGTTTCCTAGGTTGTTTTGCTTGAACACATATTTCACATTTATCACTAGTTATATCATGTAATTTTGGAATCAAATCAAGATCATCATTCTTTTAATAATATTTGAATTCACATGTCCTAGTCTCATATGCCACACATCAAAAGAATCAACATGATAAACCAAAGATTCACCTACTTGAAATAAAGAGTTATTACAATAAACCAAATTTAGTTTAAAGAGGCCATCACACACATAGCCTTTGCCAATAAAAATACCATGTCTAGTTATTACAACTTTATTTGACTCAAACACTAATTTATATCCTTCTCGACTAAGAAGTACTCCACTAACTAGGTTCTTCCTCACACTAGGCACATGCATCACATTACGAAGAGTCAACGTGTTCCCCGATGTCAACCGGATGTCCACATTTCCAACTCCATAAACTCTAGCCTCAGAGGAGTTCCCCATCGTCACAGTCCTATCCTTTACTTCCTGATAGAAAGAAAAAGAAGAAACATCAACACCGATGTGAATAGTTGCCCCTGTATCAACCCACCAATTGGTAGATTCACATGCCAAGTTAATTTCAGAATTAGTTAATACTAACCTGTCATCTGAAGTAACTATGTTAACATGAGCAGAAGATGCAGCCCCACCATGACTATGGTCCTGACCTTTCTTCTCTTTGCACTCGTTTGCAAAATGTCCCGATTTCCCACAGACCTAGCAAACCTTCGACTTCTTGTCCTTATGGATATTTGAACCAGGTTTGAAAGACCGATTCTTAAACTTCTTGTTGTTCTTCTTATTGCCATGAAACTTTGGTTTCCCTTCTACAACATTTGCTTGAACACTATCTTTGACCCCAGAAGATGAGCCTTGTAAGATTTTCATCTTACCTCTATGCTTTTCTTCAATTTGTATGGCCACCATAAGATCATCAACGGACATTGCATCCCATTTGTGCTTTAAGTTAACTTGAAAATCCTACCATGAGGGTGGTAGCTTGTCTATAAGCGCTGGAACTTGGAGCCTCTCGTCAATGGGAATGCCTTTCCTAATGATCTTAGCTACCAAATTCTGTATCTCAACAACCTGGTCTCTAACAGATTTGTTATCGACCATCTTGTAGTCAAAATACTCGCCTACAGCATGTTTTTCTTCCCCTTCATGCTCCTTTCCAAATTTCTTATCAAGGGTATCCCATAGCTCTTTAGCAGATTTAGTATTCACATGCAAATCATATAACTCATTGCTCAAGACACTCAATATTTGTCCATGGCACAGTTCATCATCTTGTTTGAATCTATCACTATTAACAGGCTTGGTTGTTCTAACATCAGACGAACTAGCAATCTTGTCAGATTCAGAAGACAGTTTTATCCACAATAGCATCAGAAATCACATAGAATATGTTCAACTGAGTCAACCAAAATTTCATCTTTGTTTGCCATCGCATGAAATTCTTGCCATCAAATTTCTCAGGCTTCAATGATTTGTCAACACCCATAATTGCTGTAGTATTCAATCAACAAGAACAAGAAAATATCTGTTTCAAGATTGTTGGGATTATCACATAAAAGAGGGCTAAAATACTACCAAATTATGCACATAAAATTGACAAATATACTTATAAAATACAAGAAAGAGTATTAGAATTAGAACCAGGTTCGAGGCACGCTATGCGTTGTCCTTGAAACAGATACACCGCCCTCCGTGCATAGGTAATTAATAGCGTTCCGTTCCCGAGATACAACGAACCACACCGTCAGTTTAAAGGTGCACTTCAAATCAAACTGATTGGATCTCGATCTGAGGAGATTCTATTGCTCAATGATGGATGATGAATTAAGAGTGAAGAAGAACAAGTTTTTCTTTGTTGTCTGTAACCCTTTTTTGTAAAAAATCGTTCTCTATATATAGAAGGATGCTTTTGGTCCTTTTCTGGAAGAAGAGACGCAATTTTCCGCAGAGAAACGGTCATTTACTCGCTGTAACCGCTTAGCCGATCGATCGTTTTATAAGCCGATCGATCGATCGTTTTATAAGCCGATCGATCGATCGCCTTATTTAGCCTACAACTACGATCGATCATTTTATCGCGGTGCACAAATCCTAAAATTCCAGTAACTACGATCGATCGTTTTTATACCAATCGATCGGGCCAATGCGGAAACCAAATTGCAAAAAATTACAGTAACTAGGAACGATCAGTTTATCACGGTCGATCGTTATACGATTGATCGCGTTATTTTGCCGATCGATCGCTGTATTTTTTAACTAATTTGTTTAATTTCAAATCAAATTTCAATATTTTCCTCACCGAAGCACTTGACCATATTGCATACTCTACGTAGTCCAAATCAGTTGTCTGCATTAGAAAGCCATTTCATTTTTGTTTTTTAATTCAGACAAGTACCATAATCCCTCCGTCCTATATTAATGTTCACATCTTATTTTGCAGAATGAACTAAAATCAGATCATTTTGGGAAATTAAATTTTTAGGTCATAAAGCTACGCCTTTGAACCAAGCGAACAAGAAGAAGCAGTAGCAGGGGAGGAATTACGGAAGAAGAAGGTTTATTCAAAAATACAATATAAAAATGCAAATGTGATCTGAAATATAATTTTAAAATGCATGCATTTGTTCAAATTTGAGTTTTGAAATCCAAGATTTAGGCTTATGTTTTATTTAAAACAATGGTATTAAAATGCAGCACTTCAAAATGTAGAACGACTAACCCGTCCTCATAGGTTTTGGACAAATGTTGGAAGTACAAAAGGAGGTTCTATTAAAATATCTGTTGAAAAATTAGTAAGTTATAGATACTCTAACTAAAAATTCCGACCACAATGATAATTATGATTATGTGGCATGGTTGATTTTTCTATATATCAACCATGGCTATAAAAGCCCTGTGTGCGGGCACTACACAGGCCCGCATTCGGACCTGGAAAGCAATAATAAACACCACACCTAAATAGCACGTGTGGAATAGTACGTACATGCTCATGGTTAGAGGTGTTAGATCCTTTACGGAGCAACAAATTATACATATTAGCTATGTTTATGCTATTTTCCAAATTAACACAAGAGTTCACACATTGATTTATTTCCATTGATGATCAGTCACAGTATTATATTTTGTTATTTATTTATTATAATTTTGATCTGGTGTTTTCTTGACAGACATTAGTATGTCTATGTATGTAAAATTTCCTGTGGAAGTTCACCAGGTCGACACCCATTTTCAGCTTTAAAATGCTTTTTGCGTATACTAAACCTATCAGATTGATGTAATCTTTTTTCGGAAGTCTCTCTTATGTGTTTCTAACGTCTAGTAATTGCCTAGGATAAGTTTGATATTTATTTTGAACTGTATAATACATCAAAAACTAAAAAAGAAAAGTATTGATTTTTAGAAATTTCTAGTAAATTTCTACGATTGAGAAACTAGTTCTGAGACGTATCAAGGAACTTGATGCCCTATGATATCTTGGAAAGGTTAAAGTTGCTTATGATACCTTTTGTGTCCTGGCTTGGGAATTGGTATCAGAAATTTCAACGTTGTGTTTTAATCAACATTTCGACCGTTCGACGTATGGATAAGTGTATTGATAACGTGTAACTTGTATGGTGAAACTTAGTTGGGATCGGATGAGGCTAATTTGTTTACAAGATTATTTTTTATTCATCGAATTGTTTACAAGATGACGCTAAGAGGCAGTTGTGTTTTACATCGTCTGTGTGCTCATCTGAATGCATATACCGTGCTGCCCTATTAAATTTCCATATGCAAGGTGTTATATTCAAGTGCGCACATCTCGTCAATAGGCTTTTTGTTGTATTTTTTAGTAGGGGAATTTATATAATAAATTATGAAAATTTTTTTACAAAAATGACGCAGAGTCTAAAATATTTGCAGGATAGAGTATGTGACAAGCCAGGCGTGAGCAACCGAAGCCTTTGACCAACTTAGCGATTTTTTCTCATTTTAAAGGGGTGATCATTTCAACGATGCATATCTTTCTCATTTTTTATCCGTTTTTGTCAATTTTTTTTCCATTCTTCCTTATTTTTAGTACTCTTTCTAATCATCATGATATCACAAAGATGTTCAGCCATCGCATGCTATTTATCGAAAAAAATACCATAAAAATTATGATAAATAGTATGTGATGGTTCAATATCTTTGTGATATCATGATGATTAAAAAAAGTACTAAAAATATAAAAAAATAAAAAAATAGATAAAAAATGAAAGAGATATGCATCGTTTAAGTGGTTGTTCTTTTAAAATGGGACAAATCTTTAAAGAGAAAGGCGTCAAGGCTTATTGTTTTGACCTATTTTAATGGGATAAACTTAAACGATGCATATCTCTCTCATTTTTTATCTATTTTTTTAAATTTTTTTCCATAATTCCTTATTTTTAGTGCTCTTTCTCGTCATCATGATATCACAAAGATATTCAGCCATCACATACTATTTGTCGTAGTTTTTGTGGTATTTTTTCGATAAATAGCATGCGATGGCTGAACATCTTTGTAATATCATGATGACTAGAAAAAGCACTAAAAATAAGGAAGAATGTAAAAAGAATAGAAAAAAATGGATCAGAAATTAAAGAGATATGCATCGTTGAAGTGATCGCCCCTTTAAAATGGGACAAAAATCGCTAAGTGGGTCAAAGACGTCAGTTGATCTTGATCTTAAAGGCGGCGGTTCACTTTAATTTGAAAGGTGTCAGTTTCGGTTTTAAAGCCTGCGTGGCTTGTCACATACCCTATTCTGCAAATATTTTGAACAGTGCATTATTTTTGTAAATTTTTTTCATGACTTATTATATAAATTCCCATTTTTACTAAATATTGTGAAATCTAAAGTTAGTAATATATAAAATGGAAGATGGTGATGAATGAGTGTCTGATCAAATGTGTTAAGATCGACAACAAAATTGATATTGAGAACCTTATTCAACGCTTCCAAAACATTAGAAGTCCTTGGGGCAGTTTTCATACATTCAAGGGTCTACTGTCTGTGACAATCTGTATTGAATCTTTATGCTAAACAATTTGTATCAAACTGTGCATTGATTATTTTCAGTGATTTGGTATTTTGGTGTGGACTACTACTAATACCACCACCAGTTCTTTTTTTATATGCAAAACCACCAGTTGGTTTCATATATATTTCATTACTGTGTACAAAAAAAGAGGGTGAACTTGTTGCGGATATGAGACATAACTAGGAGTACAAGTTGGATGAAAGTGCCCTCAAAGAGCTGCTTCTTATTCTAAGGAGTATTCACATTACTTACCATCTTTTGCTTGATCTCATTATGAATTGTTCTTCTATTTTTCTAGTTTTAAAAGTAAATAATTCATGAGTTCAGTTTGGTTTCATTTGTTATATTCATCTTTTGAGATTATTTGCTTAGACGTTGACTTCAAGTCCCCCCTCCTCCCCCAAAAAAAAATAAATTAGGAGCCTTTTACCGTATTTGCCCTCAAGTAGACATTGTACACAAAAATTGCCCTCCACTAACTGGGGCACATGCGAGCCACCACACATGTGATAACAAAAGACCCATTTGCCCTTCTTCTCTTTTACTCCCCTCCCACTGGTCCTCCCCTTCCACATCTTCATGTCTACTCCTCCACCTACTCTGGTGCCTCCGCTCCTCTGATGTTTCCGCCTCAACCACCACCACCTCCTCCTCTTTTGTTGCTGCTCTCCTTTCCTCCTCGCGGTGCACCATTGCCACAATTACCGCTGCCACCACCACTTGCCGCCGCCGCCAAATCCACCACTATTGCCGTCGTTGCCGCCACGACCACTAACTCAACCTCCTCTTCCTTCAAGGCCTCCTCCACAACCACCGCCACAGTCGTCGCTACCACCACCACCTCCTCATCTACCACCACTATCACCTCCTCCTTGTCTCCATGAAAGGGTGGTTAAAGAATTGGATTTTTGATGCCTAATGTGGAGGGGGGTGGAGGAGATGCTGTTGGTGGTACAGGAGGAAGAGAGGAGGTGGTGGTGGTGTTGGCAGCGGTGGTGGTGGTGGAGGAGACTTTGACGGAAGATGATGATGAGTTGGTGGTGGCGTTGATAATGGCGGCGATAGTGGAGGTGGTGTTGCCAACAATGGCAGTAGTGGTGGTGGTGTTGGCGGCGGCGATAGAGCACCACGAGGATGAGGACAAGGAGGTAGTAGCAGTAGAGGAGCATGGCACAGAACAGGTTGAGGACCAGATCCGGAGATGTGGGAGGGGAGGGCCGATGGGAGAGAAAGAGGAGAGGGGTACTTAGGTCTTTTATTGCTACATGTGTGGTCGTTCACATGTGCCCAGAGTTAATACTGCTAATACATGTTGTCGATGGACATTTATATATATATATACACGATCTACTTGAGGGTCAATACAGTGAAAACCTAAAAAAAATACTACCTTCGTTCGCGATTGACAAAAATATTTTTCCAAATAAATCATTTTATTTCCTTAATTAGAGACTTATAGGCCTCTCAACATAATTTGGTAGGGTTAAATGCATGAGGAGGAGGAGAATAGGGAAGAGGGTTACTAGGGTAATGATAAGGGGCAATCGGTGAGAGAAGCATTTGATGATATTCTGAAGAGCGGATCCTGAGTTCTAACCCCATTCCGTTGGCCACTCACCTGGGATTATATCTAAGGGGCCGTTTGGGGCGTGATTAAAAGCAAAACATCCAGATGGGATGTTTTGCTACACTGTAGCATCTGGATATTTTATATATCCAGCTGAAACACCTCAAGATGTGTTTCAGCTGGATGTAAAAATCTACATGGATGCTACAGTAAATATCCAGAATCCAGTATGGATGTTTTGCAATAATCACGCCCCAAACGGCCCCTAATTCACCCAGTGCATATGGTGGCTATGTGGCCCTTCTACGTGCATGGGGAGATTGGCAGTAAGATACAATGCTCCATGAGGCCAATTGCTCTACCATTCTAGTCGGGTGCGAACGACAAATGCACTGGCAGATTTTCATCATCAAATGGGAGCCGCCAATCATCTGAATCGATGGTGCACACGTATTAACCGTGCGCTCGACCCAAAAAATGCTTTATGCTGGAAAGCACTTTATTGGGTCGAGTGCACTGTTATTGCATTTGATGATCGACAGATCCCATTTGATGGTAGAAATCCTGGCGGAAAGCATAAGGTGGATAATACATTACATGCTTTCGCTAAGCACCGGAACATCTTTTGTTACCAAAAAGTAGTGGGGGTATGGAGTAGGAAGGAGTAATATTTATGGGGTATGAAAGATTTTGTTGAGGTCCTGATGGCGAGTGCAAAAGAAAAAGAACATGGCTATTTGGACCCCAATAATTGCCTCTGTCCCCCAAAAATAGAGAAATGTTCTCCTTTTCTTTCCTTTTTTTCATTACTTCAGAACCCCACCATTTCTCCACTTTTTTACTCGGTATCCCCACACCTCAAATAAAAAAATTACCCATCCCCAATCCTCTCCGGCCCTTCTCTACGTCTACCTAAAACCAAACTGACTCGTTGATGCCGAAGAAGGCTAGCGACGGTCATCTTCTCTGGCATCCCGTCATAAACAAGCTAACAAGATACCTAGAAAGCATTCAAGGACTAGTCCCCGCCAACATAACATAAGTTACTGGGGTGCTCTTCTCATTAGAATGAAGCCATCAAGACACTCAGAGAGGGACTTGTATGAGCATTTTATTTAGGGGACAGGTCCCCTACAACATAATAATATTTAATGGGGTACAAGATACCAAGAAAGTGTACTTTTTTTGCAATGGCTAACGAAGATTAGTCCCCTCCAAAATAACACAAATTATCAGGCTTCACTCCTCGTTAGAATGAAGCCATCAAGACAAATGGAAAGGTACTTTTTCTAGGCAGCATTTTTTAGGCATCAATCCACGCCACAATAAGGACCCTTAATGGGGTTCACTCCATGTCAGAATGCTCTGAACCTTTCCTCTCGGAGCTTGCATAGAGCAAGGCATTTATCATCAGAGTAGAAGACCTCGATGAGGCCGGAGTGGTAGCCAGTGGTGTGGAGGCAGTCATCGGAGTAGAAAGAGGGGAAGTAGGTGACGTCAGGGAAGGAGATGTGGCTGCTTTGGGAGGGTGGACAAGGAAGCAACCATTGTAGATGGCGATGGAGGCGGTGAAGAAGAAGTAGAGGAGGAGCGGTATTCGGAGGCAAGTGCTCATAGTGTTGGGAAAAATTATACTTTTTCCCTCTTTTGAGTTAGCCAAAAAACAAGATCAAATACACACTTCTCCACACTCACAATGATGCAAGTGAGTATTCTACACCTCCTTGATGTAGGATGCACAAGTTATCATACACACAAAGCAAGATTAGCAAAAGAGCAATTCATCGAACACTTGGAAGACACAAATTTAACGTGGTTCACCGCCAAAACAACGGCTACATCCACGCGGTCTAGAGACCAAATGCACTACTACCAACTTTGGATACACTCTACTTAGTAGAGATTACATCAACAAGCAAGGGTAAATACCCTCTTACAAACTAAGGAGAAATCTCACCTTTAGGTGAAACACAAAGAATAGAGATGGAAGGATTACCACAAACCACCTATGATTTGTCTTCTCTTTCACAAGAGGATGCCTTGACTTCAAAAGTCCATTCCTTTCCTTCTTCTTCTTCCTCTAAGAAAAACCCTTTTCTTGCTCTCCAAAGCTCCTACAAAGTTGTAGTCTTTTTTTTCTTCTTTTTTCTTTTCAAAAGAACCCAACTTATACTTAACCCCAAGTGGGTCAAGTGGTGGGCCTCTCCACATGAGAGGGAAGCCCAACATCTTGGGCCTCACATGAGGAGGGAAGCTGATATATGCAGAATATACACATTTTTATATGCCTTTCTACCTATTTGTTAGTCGTATTTTTAGTTAGAATAAGGATAATTAATGTTTATCTGTGTTAAGTGAATAATTAGGAGTTTGTTAATTAAACGCGCTTAATTGAGTTATTTAGATGCATTAATTAGATTTAATAAGATTTATATTTTATTAAGCGTCTAATTACATTTTAATTTTATTCATACAGGTTTTAGAGCTCCAGGTTTCAGATTCACAAATACGCGTCAATCAGCTCGTGTGAAGAGATCGAAGATCCGACGGATATGGTTGGTACGACGGGTTTTAACCCAAGAAAAGAAAAAAAAAAGAAAAAAAAAGAGAGAAAAGAACCGGTTCACCGGTCTGGTCTGAAAATAAGAAAAAAAAAATAAAAGATCGAAAGCAACCCGAGCCCGATGGCTCAGGCGCCTGGAAAAAAAAGAAAGAACAGAGCCTCGCTCGGAGGCTCTGTTCGAGCAGAGTTGACCGGAGGCTGAAATCCGGCGGTCGTGGGCTATGGGTCAGGCAGCTGATGGGCTCTGGCGAGGACGGCGATCGTGAGGAGGTCGGTGGCGGCGGATTGAGACGTCAGAACGACGACGACGGAGGAAATTCCGGCGAAGTAAGGACTAAAAATAAACAGAAACAGGAAAAAATTGCGATTGGAAATGTCTGAATATGGAAGATTTTGAGGCAAATTGAAGTGCAAACCTGTTTTAGAATGGTAAGTCACCACAGTCTGATTCGATTCGAGATCTCAAAAGGGGCGAATTTGTGGCAGATTGAGAAAAATTTCAATCTTTGGGTGCTTCGCCTTGTTTCGAGAGGAGTTAAAATTGGAATCCTTTCTACAAATTGGAGGGGAATCATCACAATTTGAAGGTGGGCGATCGTCTATAAGAGAGAAAGGGGCTCTGTTTTTGGGGCTCCGGGTGTGCTGTGGCAGGGGAAGGAGGCTCTACATCTACCATGAGGCATCTCCATTCAGGTGATTTCTTTCCTTACACTCCTTTTCTTTTTACTCATCATTGTGATAGTTATTTTAGTAAACATTGAGGGCAATGTTTCGTTTAGGTTTGGGGGTGTAGAAAAGAAAAGTAGTATTCCTTTGGTTTTTATTTTTAAAAAAACAAACAAATTTTGAATTGAAAAAAAATTGAAAATTGAAAAAAAAAAGAAAAAAAAAACATAAAAATTTACTTAGTTTTAGGTCGTTTGTTAGTAATTTTCTTAGGTTTTGATAGTTTATCCCTTTATGATGCATACTTCAATTTTTAAGAGATTAATTTGCATTGGAAGTGTGAGTAAGTATACTGGAGGATAGATACACTTAACTGAGCATATCTTTCTGTTACAGTCCTCTTGGAACAGGTGCTTGAACTAAGAACATTCACTTACACACACTAGTACATAAAGTAATACCGTCTAGAGATTTGTTGAATGCTAATTTACAGTGGGATATCTTTAGTCAGAGTCATTGGATGATATGTGGTTGTCTGCTGAGCTTAAAAGATCATGATAGACCATTTACTTGGCTATGGCAAGGGATTGGAACCGGAAATAGGTTGAGAGTATAATACAGCCTGGACAAAATAAAGATGTGCTTGAAAATATGAATGATGAAAATAAAAATGTGAAAAAATGAAAACAAAATGAAAGAAAAGGGGCTGCTTGACTTTATAGGATTAACTTAGGCTGATGCTCGGGCCCGAAGCGGTCTACTTAAAACCTAATGCCCTAAGCCAACTGGCTGGGAGTCATTGGCCTGAGTCATTGCTAAACCTGAGCATCTTGAAGTCAGGCCTTACACAGTCTTAGCGAAAAAATAGAAAAAAAAATCTATGGTGTATTATCCTCTCAAATCTAGAATGTTGGACCCGAAGGAGGCGCGCAGATCTGTGCTATCATGAACCTAAAGATTACGACGACTGTGTTGATTCTGATGTTCTTTGGTTAATGGGTCACACTGGATCTGTATAAAACAGAGATTTAGAATGTATTGCTACAATGTTCTACACTTTTACTATATAAAGTATCATGATATATCATATTGAGCAGAAATTTCCAAGATGAAGGTGTAGAATAAAACCACTTACTTGAGGGCTTCTATATTCCAGTCGATTATAAATCCAAGTACATGTGGTTGATTTTCTTAAACATTGCAGTTTGCATTCGAAGGGATATTAGGATTGTTTGTTTTGTAGTGATTTTCTATTTTCTTTCTACACTTAGATTAAATAGGTTGATTTCATAAATACATGTTTGTGGGTAGCATGGCTGCAAACCCTCACGAGACTTCACTCGTCCAGCCAGGGACACCTGGGGGTTTAAAAGGCTTGTTGCATGCGCTAAATGCAATCGCGATTTCCTGCGAAAGTGGATTAGTTAGATTTCTTTGCTTTGTTTTGTTTTGTTTTGTTTTGCTCGAGGACTAGCAAAATGTAGGTTTGGGGGTATTTGATATATGCAGAATATACACATTTTTATATGCCTTTCTACCTATATGTTAGTCGTATTTTTAGTTAGAATAAAGATAATTAATGTTTATCTGTGTTAAGTGAATAATTAGGAGTTTGTTAATTAAACGCGCTTAATTGAGTTATTTAGATGCATTAATTGGATTTAATAAGATTTATATTTTATTAAGCGCCTAATTACATTTTAATTTTATTCATACAGGTTTTAGAGCTCCAGGTTTCAGATTCACAAATACGCGTCAATCAGCTCGTGTGAAGAGATCGAAGATCCGACGGATATGGTTGGTACGACGGGTTTTAACCCAAGAAAAGAAAAAAAAAAGAAAAAAAAAGAGAGAAAAGAACCGGTTCACCGGTCTGGTCTGAAAATAAGAAGAAAAAAAAAAAGATCGAAAGCAACCCGAGCCCGATGGCTCGGGCGCCTGGAAAAAAAAGAAAGAACAGAGCCTCGCTCGGAGGCTCTGTTCGAGCAGAGTTGACCGGAGGCTGAAATCCGGCGGCCGTGGGCTATGGGTCAGGCAGCTGATGGGCTCTGGCGAGGACGGCGATCGTGAGGAGGTCGGTGGCGGCGGATTGAGACGTCGGAACGACGACGATGGAGGAAATTCCGGCGAAGTAAGGACTAAAAATAAACAGAAACAGGAAAAAATTGCGATTGGAAATGTCTGAATATGGAAGATTTTGAGGCAAATTGAAGTGCAAACCTGTTTTAGAATGGTAAGTCACCACAGTCTGATTCGATTCGAGATCTCAAAAGGGGCGAATTTGTGGCAGATTGAGAAAAATTTCAATCTTTGGGTGCTTCGCCTTGTTTCGAGAGGAGTTAAAATTGGAATCCTTTCTACAAATTGGAGGGGAATCATCACAATTTGAAGGTGGGCGATCGTCTATAAGAGAGAAAGGGGCTCTGTTTTTGAGGCTCCGGGTGTGCTGTGGCAGGGGAAGGAGGCGGCTCGGGTGGCGGATTTTCTGTTCTGTCTGGTCTCTGGCGGGCGGTTCGAAAGAGGGCTGCTTTGAAGGACTGTCGGTGGCAGCGCTATTCCGACCGACAGATAAGAAGAAGGTGGGATCTTCTGTCGAGAAGCAGAGGAAGAGGAGGCTGGCTGGGTACTGGGCAGTGCCGACGGGAGAGATTCTGCTCTGCCGGAGAGGAGGAGAAGAGAACTGTGGTGGTGGCTCTGTGCTGGAGTTGGTTGGTCTGTGGAGAAAGGAAGAACGAAGGAGACTTGCTTTTGCTCGAGAGAGAGAGAAGCAAAACTGATATGTGCTCGAGAGAGAACTGATCAGTACAGAACGGAGGAGAACTGAACTGTTCTTGCTTGAGAAAGAAGAGCAGTGCTGCCAGAGAGGAAAAAGGGCTGCTTTACTTTGGCTGGAATTGGGGACTGTCTACTCTGTTCGAGAGAAAGAGTAGAACGGTTGAGGTGTGCAGTCGAGAGACTGTTGCAGAAGGTGGAGGATAGAGCAAAGCAAAACGGGATTACAGACAGACTGAAAGCAGCAAAATAGGATTTTTTATTATTATTTTATCTTTTGTTTAGTTAATTTCTATGTTTTTAGTTTAGTTGAACAATTGATTGCTTAAAAAGAAAATAAAAATTAGAACTTTACATTTCATTACTACTTGCTACATACTCTAGAATTAGGTTGAATATCTTACTAAGTCTATGAGGGATCGACCTCGTAGCCACTATTCTGCATTAGATTCGTGCGCTTGCGAGTATCATATTAAAATTTACATCAGAAGCCCAACAATTCTCCCCCTCCCTACTCATGTGGGAGCTCCCCCATATTAAACATGAGGGCCAACCTCACCCATACCGGCCCAACCTCTACAAAGTTCATGCTTCGCTTTAGGGAAGGTCTTAGTCATCATATCCGATGGGTTTTTGTCGGTATGAATCTTCCTCAACTCAAAGAGCTTCATCTCTAACATGTCTCTTATCCAATGATACCTCACATCAATATGTTTGCTCCTAGAGTGAAAACTTGCATTCTTGCTCAAATGGATTGCACTTTGACTATCACAATGCACAACATAGTTGTCTTGCTTTAGGTCCAACTCTTCTATGAATCTCTTCATCCATAACATCTCTTTACAAGCTTCGGTAATTGCAATGTACTCGGCCTCCGTTGTAGACAAAGCAACACACTTTTGCAACCTTGATTGCCATGACACGGCTCCTCCCGCAAAAGTGATCAAATACCCTGAAGTAAAGATTTACTATAGAGGGATCAAATACAAAGTCTCCGGCCATATCCGAATCCGTAAATCCTTCAAGCAAAGATTTACCATCTCCAAAGCATAAGCATACCTTAGATGAACCTCTTAGATACCGAAGAAGCCACTTCACCGTATTCCAATGCTCTTTCCCCGGGTTTGAAAGATGTCTACTAACAACTCCGACGGCATGTGCAATATCCGGCCTTGTACACACCATTGCATACATCAAACTCCCTATCGCCGATGCATAAGGAATTTTAGCCATTTCTTCCTTCTCTCTTTCATTTGAAGGACTTTGTTTCTTGTGCAATTTGAAATAACTTCCAAGTGGGGTGCTAATGGGCTTTGCATTCTTCATATTAAATTTCTCAAGTACCTTCTCAATGTACTTCTCTTATGATAGCCATAACTTCTTAGCCTTCCTATCACGCTTGATTGTCATCCCCAATATTTGTTTTGCGGGGCCCAAGTCCTTCATGGCAAAGGACTTGCTTAACTCATGCTTCAACCTAGCAATCTTGTTAGCATCATGCCCAACAATTAACATATCATCAACATAAAGTAACAATATAATAAAGTCACCATCACCAAACCTCTTAGTGAACACACAATGATCCGAAGTTGTCCTCTTGTACCCATGACCCATCATGAAAGAATCAAACTTCTTATACCATTGCCTTGGAGCTTGCTTCAACCCATACAAACTCTTGTTTAGCTTGCATACCATTTGCTCCTTGCCTTTGACTTTAAATCCTTCCGGTTGCTCCATGTAAATCTCTTCCTTCAAATCACCATGAAGGAATGCGGTTTTAACATCAAGTTGCTCAACCTCAAGGTCCATGCTAGCGGCTAGACCCAACACAACTCGAATAGATGACATCTTCACCACAGGTGAGAATATCTCATCAAAATCAACACCTTTCTTTTGCCCAAAACCCTTCACAACCAACCTTGCTTTGTACCTTGGATGTGAACTACTCTCATCGGCCTTCAACCGGTATACCCACTTGTTTCTCAAAGCTCTCTTGCCTTTGGGAAGCTTCACCAACTCATAAGTATGGTTCTCATGCAAGGATTTCATCTCTCTTGCATGGCTTTCATCCATAAATCCTTATTTTCATGTGTTTGAGCTTCCACAAAGCTTTCCGGTTCACCATATTCGGTAAGTGTGACATACGTAGATGAAGGATACCTTGTAGATGGCTTCCTTTCTCTATCCGATCTCCTCAATGAGCTTGTTTCCTCTTGATGTGAAGACTCCCCCTCTTCCACATCACCTTGAATAGAGTCATCATCTTCATCTAAGTCACCTCCATTCTCAATAAAATCATCAACATTGAAATCTACATCATCTTGCTCCATTTCATTCTCTACATGATCATCACCATCATATGTAGGTTCATCACTTTCATTATGTTCTTCCCTTTGAACACCTTGTGAAGCTTGTGGAACATGGAACTCATCATAGACTTCATGCACAACTTGCTTTGGTGCTTCATCTTTGCCAAAGTCTTCAATTGTTTGATCTTCTCTAAATACCACATCTCTACTTCTAATGAGTTTCTTGTTCTTTAGGTCCCACAACCTATAACCAAACTCATCATCACCATATCCCAAGAAAATACACTCAATAGACTTGCCATCTAACTTTGTCCTTTGTTCTTTTGGGACATGCACAAATGCCTTGCAACCAAATACCTTCAAGTGTGAGTAAGAGGGATCTCTACCACTCCACACTTTTTCCGGTACCTCATAATCCAATACATATGCAGGAGACCGATTAATCAAGTAGCAAGCGGTGCTCATAGGTTTACCCCAATAGCTCTTCGGAAGCTTTGCTAAAGATAACATACTCCGAATTTTCTCCACTATTGTCCGGTTCATCCTCTCCGCCACACCATTGTGTTGAGGAGTATAAGGCACCATTTTCTCATGCCTTATCCCATACTTACTACAATAATCATTGAACTTCCTTGAAGTATACTCTCCCCCATTGTCGGTACGAAGACATTTAAGAAGTTTCCCGGTTTGCCTTTCAACCATAACATGAAACTTTTGAAAAGTGTCAAACACTTCATCCTTACTCTTTATGCCATATCCCCATACTTTTCTAGATGCATCATCAATAAAAGTAAGAAAGTACAAAGAGCCACCAAGTGTTTTCTCCTCCATTGGTCCACAAACATCCAAATAAACAAGATCAAGCACATTTATTTTTCGGGTACTACTTGTAGAAAATGAAGCTCTATGTTATTTACCAACTAAACAATGATCACAAGGAGTCAAAGAAGTACCTTTCAAGTTTTGGAGTGCATTCTTCTTCATCAAGAGTTCCAAAGCTTTCTCACTCATGTGGCCAAGCCGCCGATGCCACAAGTTAGCGGATGAGTACTCAAGGGTAGCATTTACCTCACCCTTGGATAGTTGACCCTCGGTTTTGTAAAGAGTACAACATTTTTCCCCCTTGCCACAACAAGAGACCCCCTTGTGAGCTTCCACATACCTTTGCCAAAATGTGATTCATAGCCTTCATCATCAAGTATTCCCGTTGATATGAGATTCAACCTCAAGTCCGGAATGTGTCTTACATCCTTAAGAATCAACTTGTGACCCACACTAGTCACAAAGTGCACATCTCCCTTCCCAACAATTTTCGAAACTCCATCATTTCCCATCCTCACCACCCCCAAGTCGCCTGACTCATATGTAGTGAAGAATTTTCTATAAGAAGTTGCATGGAAAGATGCTCCGGAATCCACAACCCAACTAGTTGCACTTGTTGAACTCAAACAACTTTCATCACAAATATAAACCATAACAAGATCTTTACCTTTTTCCATAGCATTAGCTTCTTGAGCTTCCTTGCCTTGCTCCTTTAGTGAACCTTCCTTTTGTTCATTTAAGAACTTCTTACACTCCCTCTTAAAATGCCCAAGTCCACCACAATGAAAACATTTCATCCCCTTTCGGGATTTTGACCTCTTGCCATCTTTACCATTCTTTGGACCTCTACTCTTTGACCTTCTTCTTCTTTGTTCGGAAATCAATGCTTGAGATGAAGACCCCAAGGACTTTCTCCTAACCTCTTCATTCAACAAGCTACTTGTGACTTGGCTCATAGAAAGCACTCCATTTGGTGCCGAGTTACTAAGAGACACCACAAGAGTCTCCCAACTCTCCGGTAAGGAACTAAGCAATAATAAAGCTTGCAACTCATCATCCAAGCTCATCTTTATAGTTGCCAATTGATTTACAATGCTTTGCATTCGTTCAAATGCTCCGCCACCGAACCATTCTCCTTAAACTTCAAGTTCACAAGCTTCCGGATCAAGAAGGCTTTGTTTCCCGCGGTCTTTCTTTCATACAACTCATGTAGTTTATCCCAAAGAACTTTTGCATCAACCTCATTAGACACATGGTGAAATACAACATCATCCAACCATTGTCTAATACATGCTATGGCTTTTCTATTCTCTTTCTTCCAATCATCTTCCTTTGTGTTCTCCGGCTTCACTCCCAAAAACCGGTTCAAAGAGATCCTTAGAATACAAAAGATCCTCCATCTTAGCTTTCCATATCATCCAATTACTCCCATTCAAGCTAATCATCCTTGTCTTGTGATTCTCCATCTTAGTAAACTCAAAGATAACTTCCAACCTTAGCTCTGAAACCACTTGTTGGGAAAAATTATACTTTTTCCCTCTTTTGAGTTAGACAAGAAACAAGATCAAATACACACTTCTCCACACCCACAATGATGCAAGTGAGTATTCTACACCTCCTTGATGTAGGATGCACAAGTTATCATACACACAAAGCAAGATTAGCAAAAGAGCAATTCATCGAACACTTGGAAGACACAAATTTAACATGGTTCACCGCCAAAACAACGGCTACATCCACGAGGTCTAGAGACCAAATGCACTACTACCAACTTTGGATACACTCTACTTAGTAGAGATTACATCAACAAGCAAGGGTAAATACCCTCTTACAAACTAAGGAGAAATCTCACCTTTAGGTGAAACACAAAGAATAGAGATGGAAGGATTACCACAAACCACCTATGATTTGTCTTCTCTTTCACAAGAGGATGCCTTGACTTCAAAAGTCCCTTCTTTTCCTTCTTCTTCTTCCTCCAAGAAAAACCCTTTTCTTGCTCTCCAAAGCTCCTACAAAGTTGTAGTCTTTTTTTTCTTCTTTTTTCTTTTCAAAAGAACCCAACTTATACTTAACCCCAAGTGGGTGGTCAAGTGGTGGGCCTCTCCACATGAGAGGGAAGCCCAACATCTTGGGCCTCACATGAGGAGGGAAGGAGATGTGGCTGCTTTGGGAGGGTGGACAAGGAAGCAACCATTGTAGATGGCGATGGAGGCGGTGAAGAAGAAGTAGAGGAGGAGCGGTATTCGGAGGCAAGTGCTCATAGGAGCAATGGTCAGCGGAGAAAAGACATGATTTGCAATCTTAACGATATTTAGGGTAAATATTGGGGGGCACTTGAGTAAATATTATGCAATGTTGAAAGAGACAAATATTCAGACTGTTTATTTGGAAAAACGGGGGACGTATTAGAAATTCTTAGTTTTTGACCTGGGGATAGAAGTATAATGGGGCTCTTTGGACCTCATAAAACTCTTGTGTCCCCCACTTTCCCGCCCATCCCCCATCTGTTTTTTTTCTTTATTTATTGCTCTCACCCCATCCTCCCTCCACTAATTTTCTCTCTATCCCTCAACACCCAAAACATATTATCTCTCCCAATCCATGTTCTTCCTCCCAATAGATCCACTAGTGGTCCATTGGCAGCGGTTCTCTAGCGTCCTCATCGGGGGCCAACCTCCTCCTGTTCTTCTTATTCATCCTCCTGTCTCTTCTCCTCTTCCTCTTTTTCTCCATTTCTTTCTTGCTCTATGGCTAGCTGCGGCGGGCCAAAGGCGTTGCCTTTTCAGTTGCGCGATTGTGGATAACCCTCATCTAGCGAATGGCTGTGCGAGATCTGGCAATTCACTTCTTGTTAGAGGGTTTCAGGGCCAAATCCCTAAAAGATTACAAAATCACGACGTGGACACTCCCCATAATAAACCAATAAAAATCCAAGAAGGGGGCTTTTTAGGCAAATGGTATAGGGGACAGATCCCGAAGAGAATGCAGGAACATGATGGGGACCCTTCTTAGTAAAAGATATTCAACTTATTATTTGGAGACTAAGGTATAAGTGAGAAATTCTCAATTTTATTCTTGAGGTGCAGAAATAACAAGGGACCGAGGAGATTCTTGGGTCCAAATAGCTGCGTTTATAGAACTAATAGGGCACTTAGGAGATTATTAGGGTCCAAATAGCTTGTTCAAAGTAAAATAAGGAATACTCCCTTTGTCAAGTGAAGCCTGTCTGTATTTAAAAATACACCAATCCATCATTAGATGCCCGACTTTGCTCCGCTCCCTCACCACCAAAAACATTAAAGAGACGGGAAACTGTTTTTGCTGTAGGCCCCTTGGAGTCCAATAAATTTCACTCATTTTCAAATATAGACATGTTTCAAATACAGACATGTTTCGTTGGACGACAGGAGTATTCCCTTAAACCCCCCAGAAATTATGTTTTGACCCGAACCGACCAGATGGTGTCCAATTTACAAAACCCAGACCCGGTCACCACCGGTTCAGTTTTGAAACGCGCGCCATTTTTTTCCCGCCTCCAACGTAGAGAGAGAGAGACGAAAAAGAGGAGAGAGAGAGGTTTTCAGGTGTTCGCTCTTTCTTCTGTGGCCTGATTTCGACGGTCTTAGGGTTCCGATCCCCCTCATTTCCCGGCGCGGTGATCTGCGAGAAAAGGGGGTGGTGATGCCGGCGGAGGCAGCAGAGGTGGAGTCGAGCCCCGGCCATGCCGCTTCATCCGGCAGCGCGGCCCGGCACCGCTCGCAGCGGCGAAGCCAGCCCCGGCTGTTCATCCGGGAGATGGTGCTCAGGAACTTCAAGTCCTACGCCGGGGAGCAGCGTGTCGGGCCCTTCCACAAGGTTATGCTCAGCCTTAGGGTTCCGTTTTTTGCGGGCCAAAAAGTTGGGTGCTTTTAATTGATGAGTCGCTATATGCCAATTTTGGGAAAAATGTGTGTATTTTCATGATTCAGCATTGTCTGGCAATTGAGAATTTGTTTACGATTAGGATTTCGCATTTTATTTCTTGCTTTTGATAATTGGCATTCGGTGCAAATTCGCAGACAATGTTTTTTTTTTAATTGAAAGTTTTTTTTTCTGGTTCGGAGTAGGATTGGGATGAATTGAGATGTTGATATTAGGTGATAATGTGATGTGCAGAGCTTTTCGGCGGTTGTGGGTCCAAATGGGAGTGGGAAGAGCAACGTCATTGATGCAATGCTTTTTGTTTTTGGAAAACGAGCTAAGCAGGTAAAATTTTCTTGTTCCATCTACAAAAATCATAACTTTTTCAGGCTTACATTGTAGATGTTGTTTAAAATTTGGCAGAGGGATTGTCATGGAGCCTTTTATTAAGTTCCTATTTTTTTCATATTAGCACTTCTCGACTTACGGCCTTCATATTTTTCCTTCATATTATCTTTTGAGGGTCAATTCAAGACTGTTGGTTATTTTAAGTTTCTTTTGTTCAGTTGTGTATTTTATGTGAGTGTCTCATTTTATCAATCTTCTAATGTGGACTTTTGACTTCTGCGATATTTTAAGATGCGACTCAACAAAGTGTCTGAGCTGATACATAATTCCTCAAACCACCAGAATTTGGACAGTGCCAGTGTTTCTGTTCACTTCCAAGAGATTGTTGATCTGGTAAAACTTGTTTACTTTCTTCTTTTACTGTTTGATCTTTATGCAAATTGGCATAGGAAATGAGAAAGAGCATGTGTAATGTGTATGCTTTTAAAACAACACTTTATATCCCACACTCAAGACTGCTTTTTTTGCAGGATGATGGCTCATATGAAGCTGTTGAGGGAACTGATTTTGTGATAACAAGAACTGCTTTTAAAGATAACTCCTCAAGGTACTATATAAATGATCGTGGAAGTAATTTTACAGAAGTCACAAAGAAATTAAAAGGAAAAGGAGTTGACTTGGACAACAACCGTTTCTTGATACTTCAAGTATGAATTTATTTGGAGGGTATTCAATTTGTGGTCTATCATGGGACATATTTTTAAATTTTAGTCTCATTGATGTTTTGGATATCAGGGTGAAGTTGAGCAGATTTCATTAATGAAGCCAAAGGCACAAGGACCTCATGATGAAGGGTTCCTTGAGTATCTTGAGGATATCATTGGTACAAATCAATATGTTGAGATGATTGAAGAGTCATACAAACAGTAATCTCCAGATCTCCCTCATTTTTTCTCCTTGTCATTAGTTACTTTTAAAATACCTTCTTAGGATTTTGGTTACCAGCAACTTAAGTATTCAATTGTTTATATGTAGATGCAATGGCGTGCTAGATTGCAAATATTAGATATTGAAAAACAAAGCACAGTATGCAATACTTGAATGCCAACATAACCTAAAAAGACTAATTTGTCATATGTTGCTTTTACTCCACCCGTCCCATATAAAGTGTCTTAGATAGTTCATATTGAAAAACCAAATAATACACTTAATATGGAATAGAGGGAGCATTACTTATAGTTGGCGAAGTAACATTGAACATCAATGAAATATTCCTGCAACATGTGAGAATTGATTATATTTTTTTTATCTTTCTGGTTGCTTAAGAGGGTCTTTGTTATGGCTGTATAGTGAGATCAATGGAGTAGTTATTTCTTAGTTAGTGTTAATGTTAGTCTCTTAGCTCTAATCCTATTTCTTTCCTCGCTTTCTCCTACGATGATTATCCCCGTTGATCTTTCGATCTACAGCAGTCTAATATAATGTTAACGAGATCTGCCAATTCCATTAGAATATATGTTTGTCTACTTACAATAGCCATATTGATAGTTCTATCATAAAATATTAGCCTGACTTTGATTGTTTGGAAAGTTGGGTTGGGCTGGAGTAGCTTTATTAGCTGTAAGTGACAGGAGGCAAATCAAGATGGCATGGGCTCATCTAAAGGTGATCTCTGATCACACTGCTGTTAGCTGGCCAATCCTGCAGGTTATTGATCTTTTCTAGAGGAAAACGCAAGTGACATTGATTGGCTTTGTTAAGAAAGGCACGAGCTTGTGTATGGTACTTTATAATGTAGCATTTACTGGTTTGAATTGGTTGTTAATGGTGACGACAACACTTTTTCTAGTTGTGTAACATAAGAACTGCTGATGAGAATCAGTTTTCAATTGTTTTTTCTGTTGGTATTTGATAAAATTGTTTATCATGTAATGTAGAGATTGTTTCGGTTGCTTTTCATGGCCAACTAATGATTATACTTTATCAAGTATTTAAGTTTCTATAAACCAATAATGTAATTATAGGCAGACTTTTCCTACAAATAATTATATAACACGTTTAACCTTATTCAAAAGTTACATTTTTTCTCGTCAATACACAATAGTAGGTCAGTTTCTGAATGTATTCTGAAGGAACTTTCATTTTTTCTTTGATTAAGGTTACTCATTAACAATTTTACCCATGTGATTTTGATAGTTCTTACAATGCGATTGAGTTTTTGTTTTATTTTTTGGGTATGTAAATCTCTGTTTTATTTATATCCTGGAATAAGCTTGCTCAGCCAGTTATTTTTTAGGCTAGATATTCTCAACGAGAAAAGGTCTGGGGTAGTGCAAATGGTAAAGCTGGCAGAGAAAGAAAGGGACAATTTAGAGGTATGTGTTGCTTGTGCATCCCTTTTCATTGACTTGCAACCTCACATTAGTTAACATCACAATACTTCCATATTGCAGACTGTAAAGAATGAAGCGGAGGCTTACATGTTGAAGGAGCTTACTCTTTTGAAATGGCAAGAGAAAGCCACCAAATTGGCTTGTGATAATGCAGGCTCCCATGTAGTGGAATTGCAGGGAAATTTGATTAACATAGAGGAAAATCTAAAAAATGAAAGGTAGTTCTTTTTTCAATTTTGTTTTTTGAAAAAATCTTCTTACTTCAGCTTCTCTAATGTTATATGATTTTAAGATGTTGCATTCATCATGTTACAGGGATAAGATTCGTCATAGTTCAAAGACATTGAAGGATCTTGAGCTAGTGCACAATAAATACCTGAAAAGACAAGAGGTGCACATGTCATGGATATGATACTTGTCTTTACGGATTTTTAATCTGTTTTATGCATTTTATAATACCACTTTGTGTTTCTGAGACATCTTCGTTGATGAAAGCTAGCAAGTAGGACTATAATCTACGACGAATACAATATTGTTGTCGTTTATTAGCATTCACCACCTACTTAATGTGCAATTTTAGTGGCTTTGTTTTCTTTGGTTCGAGTATAAATATCTGTAAGCTTTACAATTTTTAGACTAGCTTAATGACCAGGGTGACACATAACATGAAAGGAGTTTAGTTCATATAGGAAAATTTAAGCTTACTTTGTATTTTACAATAAAATTTGATGTATATTTGGCATGCATAACTGAAAGAGCATTTGTAGCATGAATATTATTAGTCTCGAGTAGGAGAGTGGTTAGTACATATATGCATGGAAATATGTAACTTGTTCTAAACACATTAAATTCTGCCTATCCATCCAATTCCTCAATTCAGTGAAGTCATTACATTGAAGGGACAATAATTTTGGGTTTGTTCATTATTTAGGAGCTTGATGGTAATCTTAGGGCTTGTAAAGAGGAATTTAAAGAGTTTGAAAGGCAGGATGTCAAATACAGAGAGGACTTGAAGCATATGAAGCAGAAGATTAAGAAGTTGGAGGATAAGCTTGAAAAGGTAGAAGATTACTTTTACGTGTGGCTGTTATGTTTGTAGTAGTATTAAATAGTAGTCTGTTCATTAACATTTTTGTTTTCCAGGATTCATCTAAAATAGAAGATATTGAAAAACAGAACGACGAATCAGCAAATTTGATTCCAAAACTTGAAGAAGAGATACCCAAGTTGCAACAATTTCTGTTAAATGAAGAAAATCTTCTTGAGGAGATTAAGGAGCAGTCAAAAGGTTTTGTAGTTTGAGCTTATAATTAGCTTTGAAATTAATAATTCTGGCTGACAAAGACTGAAACAAAAGCATATCATTTTAGTAAAATAGCTATGATACCTGTCTTTGTTAGTATATAAAGCTTATCACACACCAGTAGTTTAAATATTACTTTTTTTATTAAGATGATGCTAACCATTTTTCGGCCATATTGCTTTCCATTTATATATCCTTTTGTCCTTTATGATATATATTTGATTGTCATGTGATTTGCAGGTGAAACCGAAAGGTACCGATCTGAGCTTGTGGAGGTGCGAGCAGAGCTGGAACCATGGGAGAAACAGTTAATTGAGCATGGGGGGAAATATGACGTTGCATGCACTGAATGTAAGCTCTTAAAGGAAAAGGTATGATTGTTGCTTATTTACTGAATGCCCATCTTTTATTATTGAATGTCATTATTTATTGGGTAATTACTGACTTAAGTTTAGTTTAATAAATGAATGAGCGGTGTCTAATATATGTGCTTGAGAAAATTAGAACTAAGTAACGTGGTGGTTTAATTTTCTTTTGACAACATTATAATTCATATCTTTGAATAGATGGAGGTTAAAATTCTTTTTGTTAATTTCAGCATGACACCAATCTGGCAGCTTTTGACGAAGCCCACAGACAGATGGATGATATCAAGGAAAAAATTAAATTAAAAAGTGAAGACGTGAAGAGGCTGCAAATTGATATAGAGAAAAATAAGAAAGAAGCACTGGAAGCTCATAGAGTGGAGCATGTACGCATTTATACTTCAGAAGTTCAGAAATGGGAAATTTTAGGATTTGTTCTTAAGTGTACATTTTCTACAATTTATACTAGGGTTTGGGTTGCTTACTGGAATATCAATTTGTTTGCAGGAATGTATGAACCGGCAGGAATCACTCATTCCCCTTGAACGATTGTCCAGGCAAAAAGTTTCTGAGCTTGTGTCAGTTATGGAGTCAGAAAAGAGCCAGGGTTCTGTTTTGAAGGCGATATTACATGCCAAGGAGGCAAAACAGATAGAAGGAATTCATGGACGTTTAGGAGATCTGGGGGCCATTGATGGTGAGCGTATTTTACCCACGTTATCCATTAAATAACACATGGGGAAGGGGGACACGGGTTGGTCAGAGTTTTCATCAGTCGATTAAAAAGCTGAAAGCACATTTAATTAAAACAGAGGTTGCTGTTAACATGTCAAGTTTTGCTTTGGCCTTGTCAGAATCGTCAGGTTCTGGTTCTCAAGTTTGAGATGACCAATGGGAATCTTGATATTTTTTAGTCTCTCAGAAAACAGGGAAGTGTAATGTGCATTCAGTGCACATCTATAGGTAATAAATCCCTGCTTGACATGACAAAAGCAGATAAGATGTAGATGGTGGAAACTATGACAGAGTAAATGCATTTGGTTGACTTAAATGAAAAAGAACATGACTTTATTGATGTCAACAACGTAGATTGCCATTTCTGTCCCTCTCATTTGCTCATTCTGTTGCGTCATTAATTTCCATGATCAGAAAGTGACAAAAGGAAGTTTTATCTGTTAGAAATTTGTACATTCACTCAAAACAGATCATATATGAAATTGGGCTTTCAGCGTTTTAATATTTAAGGAAGTTTCAATGCTTTTGGTTTTATTTTACTTGATAAAAGGGAAGGGGGGATATAAATAAGGATGTAAGGTGTGACTGGATATGGAAGACCATTGTTCAGATATGGAAGAGTCAAGAGCCTCAGCTGAGATTTTATCTTGATGACTCCTTCAAGTTGAGCTGTGATATTCCATTTTTATCATCTGATCCTCATTTGGTTTGAAAATTTTAAGTGGTTGAAAGGAAGTAGGAAAATAAAACCTATATGTGAGGTTGGAGCTGTGGAAAATGGATCGGATTTTCTTTGTTTTGCAGCTGTTATTATTATGTTCCTTGTAAACTGTATCTTTTTGATTTGTGTTGTCACCTTATCTTCTCATGTGATTTTTCCTAATATTGGTTAACATTTTTGTTTGCAAATGAAACATTATTCCAAGTTTTAGCTTAAGATGTGTCGTTGAAGCTTTTTGTCACTTTCTTTAGACATCCATGGACAAACTTTGTCAACAAGGGATGCTTGGCAGTTCATTTTATATACTTGGTCTGCATATTCGTGGTTTAGCTAAAAGTAATACGCATAAGGTTTGTCCATAGATCTTTGGCACTAAGCAATGCCTTTTGTCACTATTTGATTTGTAGGGTTTTCATCTCACAGTACCTTTCTTTATTGTAGTGTTAATTCTGCCGTTGGTATTTTATGTTTCTTTGACACAAAAAACTTTATCTGTTGTGCAGGTAAATATGATATTGCCATATCAACTGCGTGTCCTGGTTTGGATTATATTGTGGTAGAAACGACTACTGCCGCACAAGCGTGTGTTGATTTGCTTCGCAGAAAAAATCTTGGTGTTGCAACTTTTTTGATATTGGTAATTGTTTAGCGCAAGCTGTTGCTTTCTGTTCCTCTTCCCTTAGTTGTTTTTCTTAAAAGCAACAGATGTTGGATAGGAGCTGGAGTCAATGTTTTTAAATGTCTGCTGCTTTTGTGATAGCCTTTGAACTTACTAATAATGCATGTCACCTATGGTTTATGTATCAATTTGAAGATTTTCTAGGACTGTTGGCATTTAATAATGAGAAACATATGGTTTTCATTTTGAGTTCATACTTCAATTAAATTACACTTCATGGAATTTGCATTCCTTCACAATAGACTTCTAATTTAGAAAATTACAATCTTAAATATATGCCAGGGGAAGTCCTTGCTGAGAAAATTGGTTCCTTATTAAGGAGATAGAAGGTTTAGATATTTATGTCTGAGCAAGTGCTGTAACTTTCTTGTGAGATTTTGAGTTCGGGTGTTTGTTGATTATTATGAGATGATGGACATGATTGTTTGGTTTTTTATCTTTTCTTTTCTTTGTTTGTTTTCTTGCTAAGAAATGCTTTTTGTCTATGCGTCATATTATTTACAGGAGAAACAAGTTCATTATATGCAGAGGTTGAATGAGAAAGTTAATACTCCAGAAGGTGTACCACGCCTGTTTGATCTGGTTGAAGTTGCAGATGATCGACTGAAGTTGGCATTTTTTGCTTTGCTACAGAATACTATTGTAACAAAAGATCTAGACCAGGTATGTTTACTTCTTGATGTTTATGGATTTATGGTATGAATTATTCATCTCCAATGTAAACCAATTACTACTCCTCCCTTCTCCACTCCCCCAAAATGTGAGTGAACTAAATGCAAATAGTGTATAAACAAGTTAATGTGAATGACAAAGTTGATATTTTTTTGCCACTACAAAACTTGTTGAATCGGTGAATGTTGGACTTTTAAATGGGAAAAGTCAAGTTATTAAATTTTGCAAAAGAAGAAATAGAATTTGAAGTATTCCTTGGTAATTCGATACATAATTAGTTATAGCGATATGGATAGCGAATTTGAAGGGTAGACTGTTCTTTTGCAAATGAAAGTGCCTGATCACTACTGTTTTAAATATAAGCGTTTTAATCAGGATCTTGTGCCTTGTTTTGTTTGCAAATCATATTCTCCTAAAGAATCTTAGAACTTCTCTGATTTGGGCATTATCAGGCAACAAGGATTGCTTATAGTGGAAACAAAGACTTCAGGCGAGTGGTAACACTGGATGGATCTCTTTTTGAGAAATCTGGTACAATGAGTGGAGGTGGGAGGAAGCCCCGTGGTGGAAAGATGGGTACGGCTATTCGTGCCAGTGTCTCAAGTGAAGGTGTTGCTCAGGCTGAAAGAGAGCTAGCTCAAATAGTTGATGAGTTAAACAGTTTGCGGCGTAAAATTAGTGATGCAGTGAGGTGCTATCAAGCTGCAGAGAAGGCTGCTTCTCTTTTAGAAATGGAGGTTGCAAAATGTGAAAAAGAAGTAAGTAACGCTAGTATCTATCTAATTCTTTTGGCCATTAACTTTTTGGGACAAACGTTTTTTCTTATCCTGCCGCCTCTTTAAGAGGAGCCACCCTGCCATAACCCCTGCCATAACTTGTCTATTTATTCTTATTACGAGTGTAAATCATCTGTGTGTTTTCTTCTAACAGATAGACAGTTTGAATACTCAATATGGATATATAGGGAATCAATTAGATTCCCTTAAAGCGGCATCACAGCCGAGCAAAGATGAGGTGCAGCGGATGAAAGATCTAGAAAGAATTATATCTATCGAAAAAAAGGAACTTGAGAAACTTACTGAGGGGTCAAAAAAACTCAAAGAGAAGGTGTGTTTTCAAAATTGAAAATTCATTTTGTGGAGGTTCTTTGTTTTTGAGATTTTATAGAAGCAAATGCAACAAAGAAACAATGATTTGACTTAGTCCACCTCTGATTCACCTCGTCAAATATATTCATTTTCCTGTGCTTTTAAGTTCTGTTTCACCTCGTCAAATATACTTGTAGATATCAACTCAAATAATTGCATCTAGCTGTAAATTGAGATCCCTTTTTCATTAAGGGGTGGGATGTATTTGCTAGGAGAGGATCTTGGCTGAGATCCCATTCAATTCCATCTAATTATGTAATCTTTTTTTCAATTTATGACTAGAGCATCTATATCTGCAGACAATTGTTTTGTCTCGTGTACATATGCAGTAGATTAAAAATTGTACTTGGTATGCATATATGGAAGTGTTAGGATGCCTGGCTTTCACCCAGGCGACCCGAGTTCAAATCCCGGCAATGGAAATTCTCATTTTACCGCAAATAGTTGGGAAAAGGCACTACTTGATTATGATTATGATATGCATATATGCTTTGCAGAAGTAGTATATATTCTTGAGATCAGTAGATATTTCTAGTTGCTCCAAGATTTCATCGAGCTTTTTTTGACCAAGCCATCTTTCACCTAGCTGACATGGTTGCATCTACTTGTTTGGAAATTTGTAATTGTCTTGCATTAATGTTGTATAATATTCGGTTGTTTCATTAGGCTTCAGAGCTTCAAGAGAAAATAGAAAATGCTGGTGGTGAAAAGTTGAAAAATCAAAAGTTGAAAGTGAACAAGATTCAGTCTGTAAGTTATTGCTGCAGTGATGCATGTTTAGGTCTTTCATGAGGATCATAGTAGACTATATCAAATCTCATTTTTCAGGAAATTGACAAAAATAATTCGGAGATCAATCGTCGACAAGTTCAAATAAGTACTGGTCAGAAAATGGTGAAGAAGTTAATAAAAGCAATTGAGGAGTCAAAGAAAGAGAAAGAAAGAGTACTTGAAGGAAAGGAAACATTAATGTTTAGCTTCAAAGAGATAGAACAGAAAGCATTTGTTGTTCAAGAAAATTACAAGAAAACACAAGAGGTTCTGATCACAGCCTTTTTCAGTCCTTTTGCCTCTTAGCTTTGTTAAAGAAATATTTTCAGTAATTGGTGGTACATTTTACAGCTTATTGATAAGCATAAAGATGTACTTGATGAAGCCAAAGCTGACTATAACGCACTCAAGAAAACTGTGGATGATTCACGGGCTGCTGAGGTTTGTGCGCGTTTCTCATTTGTATAGTATTTTGCTAAGATGTTTTAGCAATTGATTTCATCTCTCTGATAAGTATTCTGATGGTGTTCTCAGGTTGATGCTGAGTATAAACTACAAGATGCGAAGAAGCTTTGTAAGGAATGGGAGATGAAGGAAAAAGGATATACTAAAAGATTTGACGATATAAAAAATGATATTGGAAAGCTAATGGAGCAGTAAGTTTAGTTTATATTAAGAAAATGGTTTTGGTTTTTGACAGTATGATTCCTAGTAGATATTTATTCATCCTTTCATTTAAAAATAAAGGAGGTGATATACAAATTGAGGTTTTTGATTATATGATATAATACTTGAGAGTTCAGTGTAAGGAGAAAGTCGACAGTATGATAATTCTTTTAGATAAACAATTGCAACATATAATGCAGAATTCATAAGGATGGCATAGATGCAGAAAAACTTGAAGCAACTTTAGATGATGATACATTAAGTGAGCCATGTGATCTAAAAAGGGCACTTGAGATGGTGGCATTGTTTGAAGCACAGTTGAAGAACATGAATCCAAATCTTGATTCAATTTCAGAGTATGATCTTTTTTATTTTCTCTTGGGTTTATGCTTCACGTTATAACTTGTAAATTATTTCTGACTTACAAGTCAACTCATATTTAGATATCGAGCAAAAGCTTCATTGTACAGTGCACGAGTCGAGGAATTAAATACAGTCTCTCAAGAACGTGATGATTTAAAGAGACAATACGATGAACTTCGAAAGAGAAGGTAAGAAGGTTTAGATATTTTATCATTTGTATGTTTCTTTTGCTAACAAACATATGAATAACATTGGTTATTAAAACATATGCATAGCATTTATTTAAAACTTTTTTATAGCTGATTGTACATGATTTCTGATACTCTGTTATTTCATGAAATTTTACCTGATAAAACCAGGTTAGATGAGTTCATGGCAGGATTCAATACAATATCGCTTAAGTTGAAGGAAATGTATCAGGTCAGAACAATGACTACCTTGTGGATCATAGTGTTGCAGAGTGGTGAACTATGTACTATAATTTGCCACCCCTTCTTTATGAATTATCTGATTTGGGGCTACTTTCTCTAATTTTTGGATCTAATTTATGAAGCATATGTTGTCTACAGCTGATGTTTGGATCACAATACTTGATAAGGAAAAAAATTGGTGTCAGTTTAGAGGCAAATTTGTCTGTCTTTTCTAACTAATGGCCAGGATTTGTCCAATTTTATTTTCTTTAGATTGATAAAGAAAGTATTGTAGATGAATGTGATATATGCCTTTAATTACACACATTTCAAACAATATTGTCCACTTGTATCCTTTTCTTAGGACTTATTAGACATTTCTCCCGTTGTTATGATGCACACTGTTTTGCTTCTCGTGTACTGTTCTATGGGGTCATATAATATTGAACCATTCAGGTTACCTTGATTTGTGATCACTTCCATCTGATTTCTGGGAGTTATCAAAATTTAGTCCATTTTCCCATGCATGCTTCTTTTTCTTTGTTGTCTTATTTCTAATGTGGATTTTCATAGTTGATATGGAGAACGTTATGATTTAATATTTTTTTATACATAACTTTTTAGTTGTTTAGGAGCATTCTGTCTATTCCAGTTTATAAGAATGTAATCTGTGGATTTTACATGACTTGTAGATCGATAATGCTGCTTTCCCTTATAATTTCCTGGTGTGTATTCTGTTGTGCTGTAGATGATCACACTTGGAGGCGATGCAGAATTGGAGCTAGTGGATTCTTTAGATCCCTTCTCTGAAGGTGTTGTTTTCAGTGTCCGCCCCCCTAAGAAGAGCTGGAAAAACATAGCTAACTTGTCTGGTGGTGAGAAGGTATGTAGGATAGCAGTTCGATTGTGTCCTTGAGTAACATGAACTATGCCAGTTTTGCTTTAACTCATTCTTTAGGAAGCTTAGTGCTTTGGCTTGTTTTATTCATTTTTTCTTAGATTTATCTTTTTGTCGTTATGGTTCAGTATATATTTGCTTAGTTGGAAAAGTATAATTAGTATGTTAGTTGTACTTCAATTACATTATATTGGTACCTTCTCATATAAACCCATCTACTTTTTATAGCATGTTGTGAGTTGAGACTTGAGGTATTTGGTCTTAACAAAGGTGACGCCCAAACCTCATTGCTAATAATGGTATATGATAATTAAACTATTACAAGTAATACCAATAAATTACATAATAATGAATGCCGAGTTGGAAAATAATTCAGAAGCTTTAAGCATACAAAAATGACGGTAACAAAATATGGCATAGACAATATGAAATAGTATGTACAAGGATGTATGGTCCTTTAGCTTTGGGGCCATCGAGGAGAGGTGCTTACCTTATGGTTATCTTTTCACAAACAAGGATATTCTGCTTTCTTAACATGGTTATCTATGTTCTTGTCCAAGGCAACTTTGTAGTGGTTCTAACTCTGCCAGAAAGAACATATTATCTCGCAACAATGAATTGTTTTACGTCTTTGCATTTAACCTTTTTTTAACAGACTTTAAGCTCTTTAGCTCTGGTTTTTGCACTACATCATTACAAGCCGACCCCACTGTATGTGATGGATGAGATAGATGCTGCTTTGGGTAATTATGCATATCTTCTAAACACTAACTACATAATTTACTACTCTCTTCGTCCAACAAAGCCTGTCTGCATTTGAAAATGAGTGAAAATTATTGGGTTCTACGGCCCATACAAAAAACAGAATTCTTGCCCCCTCTCTGTATTTTTAGTTGTGAGGGCTAATGATAGATCTGTTTTTTTTTTTTCCAAATGCAGATAGGTTTTTTGGGGTGGGGGAGTAATTTTTTGTTAACTGAGGAACTAAAATTTTTGGGGTCTGATCACAGATTTTAAAAATGTATCAATTGTGGGACATTATGTGAAAGACCGTACAAAGGATGCACAGTTCATAATCATAAGGTACCTTTCATCCAATCACTTGTAAAAAAATAATTCATCTACTATTTAGTAGACATTACAATGGTTTCTTTACATATTCTTATAGCTTGAGAAACAACATGTTCGAGTTAGCTGATTGCTTGGTCGGAATCTACAAAACTGATAATTGCACCAAAAGCATTACCATCAATCCTAGGAGTTTTGTTGTATCTGCAAAAACTGCTTGAGATGTTCTTCAGAGTCACTAATGGATAAGTGTATTCTTATTTGTTTGTGTATTTATTTGTTCATTACATTTCTTCACCCATCTGTACTGCTTGTAATTCTCAACACATTCCCATATTGGTTCCATCAGAATTACGTTTTAGAAATATGTAAATATCTTCATTGGTATTTGTGCTATAAGCCTGATGTTAGATGTAGAACAAACCCAAGACATGAGTCAAATGTTAGATGTACGTCGTAAAATCCAAAGCAAGCAATTCCACATTTTTATTTTCTCACCAAACAAATTAAATATCCTTATTTGTTAGATCAGTTTTCAAATGTTCTTTTGTTTGTTTTTTGGCAAATTTTCTTAAATTATTTTCTAGATGCTATGGAGTTGAAAATCTATACAATGAAACATAGTGTATGGATTTTGTACCATTTTGATTCCGATAAGAGTCAAATGCGGTATATAATCCATGGACCCCAGATAGTTGGGATAAGGCGTATGATGATGATGTGATTGTCTGCCCTTTATGCTGAAAAGTGATCTTGCTAAGAGAAACAAGATTGAAAGAGGTAAAGTAGCTCAAAACCAATGAGAAACAATAGTAGTAAAGGAAAATCCAGAGTGGAAAATAGTTCTCTGCCAATCCTTCAATGGGTCCCAGCTTGTTGAACCACTAGACAAAAAATCCATGTGTCAGATTACAGAAGCACAACTTTGCCTGCTTCTCTGCACGATCTTGCAAATATGGAAGCTGTGAGTTCAGCTGAATTGGCCATCTTGAGGACATTTCAACATTAAAAACAATGGGAAGCCATCAATTTTTAATTAGAATTTTTTTCTTATGAAGGATTTTCAGTTAGATTGAATTGTCAATAAGTCAGGAAGTCGACCTGTTCATCTGATGCGAAATGAGTAAACCATATATTTTTCTAAACCATATTTTCGTCGAACATAAACCATCACAAGCAACCTGGAGTATCTGCGTGCACCTCCTAATGCTATTAAATCCCTCAAGTTCTTAGGAATAAAAGTTTCATTTAACGAATTCAGTAAAAAAAACTTTTGAGCACTTGCTACAATAACCTTATGGGCCTGGAAAGTTGCATTAGCGATATATCGATATCGGGCTTTAAGTGATACAACAATATTGTGTTGTATCGGT
Source organism: Houttuynia cordata (assembly GCA_039654745.1). NCBI lineage: Eukaryota > Viridiplantae > Streptophyta > Magnoliopsida > Piperales > Saururaceae > Houttuynia > Houttuynia cordata. The sequence goes on along the minus strand of CM077510.1, from coordinate 7,663,569 downwards.
TTTGGCATTTTTTTTAAAATATTGCGATATATCAGTATTTTTTTAAAATAATTTATTTATTTTAAAAAAATAAAAAAATATTTTTTTTATAAAAAGAAAAAAGTTTAACTTTTCCATTTGTTTCCCATCCTATGCTAAGTGGAAGGATACGCGCTAGAATGCAAATACATATTTTGAATTATATACGCATTTTTATGCATATTTTTAAATTTATTCTTGTCTAAATTAGTATCACTCATTTTAGAAGTTATATTGTGAAAATACAGGGTAAAAACTAGTTTTAGACTACCGATATTTTTTTACACAATATCTCCGATATTTTATCTCTTTGGTTGATCGATATTTTATCGATATCCGATATAACATTCCTTGGTCAGGGGTTTCCCTCTTCTCACGATGCCAACAAGCATTTATGTCATTCATTTCCATTTTAAATAACTACATGTCAAGCTCTTGTTCCAATACTCAATATAAATAGCAGCAAATATATATATCATCATATTGTTTATAAGAGGCTTTCACCTTATTGTCCCTCATGTAAACTGCATACACAAAATTGACCCCCCACAACATGTATTAGAAATATTGACCCAAGGCACATGCGAACCCCTACACATGTGCCTCCAAATGACCCATTTGCCCTTTTTATTTTTCAAAAAAATCTGAAAATGCCTAAAATAACCTTGCCTCCCTCCTCTTGTACTCCTCACACATTGAAGCACCTCTTCACCTTCGCTAACTTCTTTTCCACCGCCACCTTTAAAATTTGGCCTCGAGAAAGCCTCATCTATGATCCTCCCTGAACCACAGTGATCTATACATGAAATATGCATTTTATTATCTCTTAAACTTATATTTCTGCTAGTGTTTGTTTAAAATTATTGCTACTTTAATATAGTTTTTGGTTTTTGTAGGAAACAAGAATAAAACGCAGAAATGGGATAAAACGCGACTCTAATGATTGAATATTCATAACTTCGATTGCATATCTCTGATGGGACTGATTTAAGCTTCATGTTAAAGTTCACGAAGTCAGCTTTCCAACGCCACTGACTGTTCGCAATTCGGAGTTCTGAGCAAAAAGTTATGATCATTTGAAATATCGCAAGCGAAAAAGACACAATTAAAGAGAAGAACCATTAAGATGAGATTGGATGGATGAGATCGATACAACAGGTTTTTGTTTAATAAATAAAAAAAATAGAAAAGAAATATGACCGGTTCAGAATCCGGTCCGGTTCAGTTAAAAAAAAAAAGAAAACCCGGCCCGAGCCAAAGCTCGGGCCTTCGTTCCAGAATAGAGCGTTCGAGCTCTGCTCGAACGCCAGCAAAGAACGGCGATCATGGCGGCTGGGCAACGACGGTGAGGTCCGATGACGATGGCGGCTTTCATGGCGGTGATGGAGGCGAAGCTGGGCAGAACGACGGTGAGATGGGCGCTCGTGCTGGCAGCGGAGGCTCGATCGATCTGATGAAGACGCCGGCGACGGGGAGGATGAAGAGCAGAGCATGACTGAGGCCATCGATGATGGGTTCGACTTGAAGACGGCGGTGGGTGTCTCAACCGGAAATGAAAAAAAAAAAGAAAAAAAACACAGTCCTGTTCGAACTGGAAACAGAAAGCTCGATTCGATTTGACGAGCGGATTACAGATGCGTGTTGGACTGGGATTTGGCTCGATTGATCAAGAAGGACTCTTTCTCTCGACATCTATAAAAACCGAAGAAGAGGAGGGGCGGAAAGGACTGGTTTTTGGGACGAGAACAGAGCTTGCTGGGATTTTTTTTACAGAGAACGACAGAGGATTTCCGGGAGCAAAACCAGACACTTTGGGTGCTATTCTCCGCCGGATTTCGACAAGGTTTTCGCCGGAGGAAGAGGAGAAGAAGATAGGAGAAGAAAAGGCCGGATTTCGCACTGATTTACAATTGCTACAGTGACGATTCACATTGCTACAGTACCGTGCCGGAGGAAGAAGACAGTGAATAGTGCTGCTACAGTGCTACAGTACCGGGAACAGTAATTTGTGAACCATTTTTCTGCAAATGACTTTTTCGACAAATCAGGCTTCTTCTTTCTCTTATTTTATGTCTAGCTAATTTTCTTATCAAGGCTAGATGAAGCTCTAAATATGGATTATTACTCTTGATTGTTTAATGAAATTGGAGTTGATATGATTGTTCTTAATGCGATTTCATGTTTCATAATTTGATCTAGTGCTTGACCATAGACTGGTATGATTATGAATGAAATTTGATATTGATATTTCCTGTGTCTAGATAATAACAGGTTTGTATTGATTCTATGCCCGACCAAAGGATAGAATTAATATATTATTCATAGTGAATGAACTTTTCGTGTCCGACCAAAGAACGTGTAGTGAATTCACTGGTAATTTGTGTGTCCGGCCAAGAACATAAATTACCATATCATATCATCTTGTGGAAATAATAATTGAGAGTAATAATTGCATGTTTAGTGGTGGATTCGACGCTTTGATATTCTCATTCATCTGATTTCTTATTAAAGTTTATTTCTTTAGTTAATTAAAATCATAAAAATTCAATCTTTTCATTAGAATTAGATTAATCTTCCAAGTCCTTTGGGTTCGACCTCGTTTTCACTAGCCTATACGTAGTCTCGTGCGATTGCGAGTAAAAAAGGTTAAAAAATCAATCAATCAATTGGCGCCGTTGCCGGGGACTTGGTAACGGTTTGACCTAATTCTAATTAGTTCAGATTTTTCTTGTAAGATTTTGATACTTGATTTTCTTGTCTTTGTAGTAGTCAATTTGGAGAGGCAGATAGTGACACTTGGAACTCGCCGATGTTGGAAAGGATACTCGTTCCCCTCGTTTGCAATCTATCAACCTTTCTTTTTAAGTAGATTTAGGCATTTTTAATATTTTTTTCTTTTTATTTCTGTGAATGCATGCAGTGCTAGTTGTCAATAGCTAGGTTTGCTTGTTGTCGATATTTAGGACTGTTGATTGTTAGTCGTGGATATCTAGGGTTGTTTTGTGTTGTGGATGTGTGATGGTGTGGTTATGGTGTTGGTGATTATGTGGTGAAAGAAAAAAAAATGACTTCACCTTCCTATGGATTTAGCCATAATAACCCATATATGTACTTTAATGATTATTATTCCTCACACACACCTACTACCACTCCCTTTGAAGTGTCATTCCCTCCATGTCACTCTTATCTTGATACTTATAACCATGGGTGGGAAAATCAATTCAACTTTGGGAGTAGCATATCTTCCCTACAACCCACGACCTCTTTTATTTTGGAACCATGTGCCATTTGCTTAAGCCCCATCCATACCCTAGTAGAGTGCCCTTCGGCCCATGAGTATCCGGAATTGGTGCGTGATCATGTAAATGTGGCCCAAGGTCTTCATAGATGGGAGGATCAATCTAATTTTTCTTGGCACACTCTCAACAATAGGGCAATGTTTGAATCAACCACTAATCCATCCTTACAAGGAATGTCATGCCCTGTTTCACCACCACTGCCCTAACCCCAAAATACCCAACCCACATGGAATCCTAGCTTTGAAGATAAGGTCTTGTCCATATTGGATAATCTAAATGGGATCTATAGTAGTGCATGGGGCGATAGTAATGAAGTAAACACTTTACCTATCCAACCACAATACCCGATGGGCCAATTTGTTGAAGAGGGCACATATTTTTCCCCTGACCATGTTCAAAATGTTACAACCCTTCGGAGTGCACATAAATTTGAAAATGAGGTTGGATGTAGTGCAGGACATGAGCAAGAAGGGGTGGAACTTAAAGAAGTTAATGAGTCACCGTCTACGACAATATTAACGGAACCTTCTGTTCCCGAAGCACCACTCATACAATGTCTAGACCAACCTTCCCCTTTGATTGTTGAACGTGACTTAGAGTGTTCTATCGATTGCCCATTCAATCCATTATTTGAGAGTCCTCCCCAAAATGTGTTACGAGAGGAGGCCACTAAGGCCAAATTGGGTGATGTGGAAGACAACCCCTTTATTTTAAACTTCTCTAATGACATCTTCCCATGGCCAATGAAGGGGGACATATTCCCAAAGCTTACCCGCCCACCACTCCACCCCTTCATTCCAAGGTGTGATCCGTACTTAGGCAACAAAGATAGGAGTGTGTGGGGTAATCATTTAATTGATCCAGGTTGACTTGTTTGGGCTACGTCTGGCTGAAGACATAAAACTTAGCGCTCTTGGGAGGCAACCCAAATTTTATTTTCTTGTTTCTTTTCTCTTTTGTTTTTATTGTAGGTTATTTATTACCTATGTGGGGATGCTACAGTCGAGGTTTGGGGGTGTATTTAATTTTTCCATATTTATATTATCTCCTTATTCTTCGCTTATGTGTTTCATGCTTTACATCTACCATGCGGCTCTCCATTCAGGTGACTTCTTTCCTCACTTCTTTTCTTTTACTATTCATTGTAGTATTAATTTGGTAAACATTGAGGGCAATGTTTAGTTTAGGTTTGGGGGTGTAGAAAAGATGAAGTGTTATTTTGTTTCATTATTATCTATTTTCGTTTATTTTATTTCATTATTATATATTTTCGTTTATGCAATAAAAAAAAAATTTGAAAAAAAAATAAAAAAAAATAATTTTTAGGTAGTTTGTTAGTATTTTTCTTAGGTTTTGATAGTTTATCCCGTGATGATGCATGTTATAATTCTTAAGAGATTAATTTACATTGGAAGTGTGAGTAAGTATACTGGAGGATAGAGAACTTAACTGAGTAGTAACTTTCTGTTACAGTCCTCTTGGATCAGGTGCTTGAACTAATAAAACTCACTCACACACACTAGTTACATAAAGTAATACCCTCTAGAGATTTGTTGAATACTAATCTTCAGTGGGATGTCTTTAATCAGAGTCATTGGGTAATATGTAGTTATTCTTTGAGCTTAAAAGATCATGATAGACCATTTACTTGGCTATGACAAGGGCTGGAACCGGAAATAGGTTGAGAGTATAATACAACCTGGACGGAATAAAGATGTGCTGAAAAATGATGAATGCTGAAAAATGAAAATGCGAAAAAAAATTAAATGAAAACAAAATGAAAGAAAAGGGGCTGCTTGACTTTATAGGATTAACTTAGGCTGATGCTCGGGCCCGAAGCGGTCTCTTAAAACCTAATGCCCTAAGCCAACTGGCTGGGAGTCATTGGCCTGAGTCATTGCTAAACTTAAGCATCTTGAAGTCAGGCCTTACACAGTCTCGTAAAAAAAGAGTAAATAAAAAAAAGAAAAAAAGTCTGTGGTGTATTATCCTCTCAAATCTAGAATGTTGGACCCGAATGAGGCGCGCAGGCATTTGTGCTATCATGAACCTAAAGATTGGGATGACTATGTAGCTTCTGATGTTCTTTGGTTAATGGGTAACACTGGATATGTGTAAAACAGAAATTTAGAATATATTGCTACAATGTTCTACACTTTTAGTATTTAAAGTATAATGCTATATCATATTGAGCATAAATTTCCAAGATGAAAGTGTGGAATAAAACCACTTACTTGAGGGCTTCTATATTCCTGTTGATTATGAACCAAGTACGTGTGGTTAATTCTCTTAAGCATTGTAGTCTGCATTTGAAGGGATAATAGGTTTGTTTGTTTTGCAGTGTTTTGATTTGTTTTTGCATTTAAGTTAATTAGGTTAATTCCATAAAATACATGTTTGTGGGTAGCATGGCTGCAAACCCTCACGAGACAACACTCGTCCTACTAGGGACACCTTGAGGTTTAATGGCTTGTTGCATATGCTCAATGCAATCATGTTCCCTACGAAAGTGGTGTTTACTTTTATGCATTAGTTCCTTAGTTTGTTTGATTTGATTTGATTTTGTTTTGTTTTGCTAGGGACTAGCAAAATCTAGGTTTGGGGGTGTGATCTATACATGAAATATGCATTTTATTATCTCCTAAACTTATGTTTCTGCTAGAGTTTGTTTAGAATTATTGCTACTTTAATATAGTTTTTGGTTTTTGTAGGAAACAAGAATAAAACGCAGAAATGGGATAAAACGCGACTCTAATGATTGAATATTCATAACTTCGATTGCATATCTCTGATGGGACTGATTTAAGCTTCATGTTAAAGTTCACGAAGTCAGCTTTCCAACGCCACTGACTGTTCGCAATTCGGAGTTCTGAGCAAAAAGTTATGATCATTTGAAATATCGCAAGCGAAAAAGACACAATTAAAGAGAAGAACCATTAAGATGAGATTGGATGGATGAGATCGATACAACGGGTTTTTGTTTAATAAATAAAAAAAATAGAAAAGAAATATGACCGGTTCAGAATCCGGTCCGGTTCAGTTAAAAGAAAAAAAAACCCGGCCCGAGCCAAAGCTCGAGCCTTCGTTCCAGAACAGAGCGTTCGAGCTCTGCTCGAACGCCGGCAAAGAACGGCGATCATGGCGGCTGGGCAACGACGGCGAGGTCCGATGACGATGGCGGCTTTCATGGCGGTGATGGAGGCGAAGCTGGGCAGAACGACGGTGAGATGGGCGCTTGTGCTGGCAGCGGAGGCTCGATCGATCTGATGATGACGCCGGCGACGGGGAGGATGAAGAGCAGAGCATGGCGGCGATGTTTTCACGGCGATTGACGGAGGCCATCGATGATGGGTTCGACTTGAAGACGGCGGTGGGTGTCTCAACCGGAAATGAAAAAAAAAAAACACAGTCCTGTTCGAACTGGAAACAGAAAGCTCGATTCGATTTGACGAGCGGATTACAGATGCGTGTTCGACTGGGATTTGGCTCGATTGATCAAGAAGGACTCTTTCTCTCGACATCTATAAAAACCGAAGAAGAGGAGGGGCGGAAAGGACTGGTTTTTGGGACGAGAACAGAGCTTGCTGAGATTTTTTTTACAGAGAACGACAGAGGATTTTCGGGAGCAAAACCAGACACTTTGGGTGCTATTCTCTGCCGGATTTCGACAAGGTTTTCGCCGGAGGAAGAGGAGAAGAAGATAGGAGAAGAAAAGGCCGGATTTCGCACTGATTTACAATTGCTACAGTGACGATTCACATTGCTACAGTACCGTGCCGGAGGAAGAAGACAGTGAATAGTGCTGCTATAGTGCTACAGTACCGGGAACAGTAATTTGTGAACCATTTTTCTGCAAATGACTTTTTCGACAAATCAGGCTTCTTCTTTCTCTTATTCTATGTCTAGCTAATTTTCTTATCAAGGCTAGATGAAGCTCTAAATATGGATTATTACTCTTGATTGTTTAATGAAATTGGAGTTGATATGATTGTTCTTAATGCGATTTCATGTTTCATAATTTGATCTAGTGCTTGACCATAGACTGGTATGATTATGAATGAAATTTGATATTGATATTTCCTGTGTCTAGATAATAACAGGTTTGTATTGATTCTATGCCCGACCAAAGGATAGAATTAATATATTATTCATAGTGAATGAACTTTTCGTGTCCGACCAAAGAACGTGTAGTGAATTCACTGGTAATTTGTGTGTCTGGCCAAGAACATAAATTACCATATCATATCATCTTGTGGAAATAATAATTGAGAGTAATAATTGCATGTTTAGTGGTGGATTCGACGCTTTGATATTCTCATTCATCTGATTTCTTATTAAAGTTTATTTCTTTAGTTAATTAAAATCATAAAAATTCAATCTTTTCATTAGAATTAGATTAATCTTCCAAGTCCTTTGGGTTCGACCTCGTTTCCACTAGCCTATACGTAGTCTCGTGCGATTGCGAGTAAAAAAGGTTAAAAAATCAATCAATCACACAGCTCGACAAAAGCAAGGCACTCCTCCGACGGCGAAACCCTAGAGGGGACAGACACACTTGTTTATGGTGGAGGAGGCAGCAACGATAGTCCCTCATGACAATTGCTATTAGAAGCGAGTTCTCCCTCAAGGCATTGATTCACCCCACACCGGCGCACATAAAGGGGACTGTTTTCTCCCCTTATTCTCTAAATCTTGAGTTCTATGCCTTCATTCTAATTTATTTTGCATGTTTATTTTTTTCCATATTACTAGTTTTTTTACCAGGTAAGCTTAGAAATTGCATTCTTATTGTTTACATAAGGGTCTAAAAAGTGGCTTCCGGTTTTGCGTCTGCATGCTTTGGCTTTTGATGTTGCAATGTGGCTGTTCGCACGTCAATTATCTCATTGTTTGTTCACACCTCACACTTTAACATTTCGTATGTATGATATCACGGTTCACAATTCACTTTTCACATTTCCCATTTCACATTGTACCTATATATATGAATTAATTAATGCATGACTAAAAATGAGTCAACATAGCACAGAGGCATCGACATGAGGTGTGCGAATGAGGCATTTAATGACCTGGGGAATACCATTGTGGGCCATACAAGGCGTATAAACTGAGGGCTACATAAAGATGAGGATGAAGAAGTTCCTAATAGATCCGGATAATCTTCATGTATGGGGTTTCCACACGGTTGTTCTAGTGTCCCGACGTTGCGGGAAATGAATATGCAATCTACTATGCGAACCATAAGGCGCGATGGGAGATGAGGGACTATGTTGACGTTGAGGATGCTTAAGAGTGACTAATATTTAGGTGAGTTAATGCATTCATTTTTTAAATTTAATAAATTTTATAAGTTGACTATTGATTTTCTCCATTAACATCAGGTCGAACTAGATTGGGGATATTTGTATTGATAAGAAATTCTTGGGCTCAATTAGGAATGGTAGACGGTTGATGAACGACGAAGTATGTGTGCATTTCTTAGTTTGATATTAGTATTGAGTTAATTGGTCGTTTTATGTGTATTGAAGTAAACTATGTCATTTATTTCATGTTCAAAACATTGACGTTTGGGTTGATATGTTAAACACGAATATGGTGGCAGGTGGTGTCACACATAGATTCTACAAAGTTTTAAGTCGGGCAAGGTTTCGAACTTGGAATGTAAGTTTTTATATGTATAACTAGGGCATTTGATCGTATGAATTTGACTTGTCACCTCCCATGAACCACCATTTAGTTGTACTTTAACTTTGTTGCATGCTTGAAAAGGTTCTCATTTCATCTTGCAGGCCATGATAGGAGTCCAAAATAGTGAGTTGTGCAGGAAGTGGTTACCTTTTCTAAGGATCTAAACACTCGGTTTGAAGAGGTGAATAAGTTACGGTTTGGAGATGAAGGCTACATTGATGGATAAGAGGCCTTGTTGGGAATACGATTACGACCATTTCCTAGTGCAAGTTGACAAGAACCACTGGATTCTTTTTGTCATGCATCTAAGGAGGAAGCAGATTTTGATACTTGAACCTTACTACGAGGTAGGAAGAGTCAGACCATATGACTATGATGTGTTCGCTCTACAAGACATCCTACCAGCGTGCTTCTACAAGTTAGAGTGGATAGAGGTAGCTGTACATGAGCTTGTTAAAATCATCGGGCATGTGCATCAGCTAACCACATGGGATGGTGGAGTCTTCGTCTGTATGTTCATGGAGCACTTAGGCCAACAACACCAAATCATGATGTGTTTGTACAAAGTGAAGTTCATGAGGTGGAGGATAGCATACACGATGATGTGGAACAACCTTGTTGCTGGGACAAGTATGATGCATTGAAATATTTGGATGCATGAAATTGTTGGTGATTTTGATGTTTATATTTTTTTTTGTGTTGCATAGGAGAATTTATGTGCATGCATATGTTTATGTTCATGTGTTGAACACTGATCTTTCTGTGGATGTATATGTTTTTGGGTGGGTCTTCTACATGATATTTTTATCAGATATATAGGTGTATGGTTTGGATATGATAATATGTTCTAATAATTGCGTTTATGTATCTGAAGGATGTTGTTATAATTTCACATTTCACATTACATAAAGATGAGGATACAACATCAAGATAAATGAGCATACAACAAGATAATGTATTTGGAGGATGTTGTTATGATAAATGTTATTATTCAACAACAAGATAATGAGCACACAATATCTACCAAAAATCATTATTTCCAACTTATCCTGATCCCCATGTGTTGAACAACAACCATCATATCAGCTAAATGGCAAAAAGATAATATAATATATTTCAACACATGGTTCCATGGTTACACAAAATGATATAGTTACATACCACCACATTATTCTACAAAATTGTTCTACAAAATGATGTAGATACATCACACAAAACACATAGATAATGAAAAAAATACTTCAACGCAGCAGACCATGGCGAGCATCAACGCCATTCATCATCATCTTGTATGCTATCCTCCACCCAAGGTACATAACTTCGATCCTACCCATCATGTAATGGAGTTGGTTGCCGATCTCACGACGAAACACCAAGTGCTCCAAGAACATGCAGATGATGACTCCACCATCCCAAATCGTTAGTTGACGCAGATATCCGATGACTTTAGCAAGCTCAAACACACCTACTGATATACACTTGAAATATGCATTTTATTATCTCCTAAACTTATGTTTGTGCTAGTGTTTGATTAGAATCAATGTTACTTTAATATAGTTTTTGGTTTTTGTAGGAAACAAGAGTAAGACGCAAAAATGAGGTGAAAAGTGACTCAAATGGTTAAATCTTCATAACTTCATGTGCATATCTCTGATTGGTCTAAATTAGCTTTCCAACGCCACTGACCGCGCGTAATTCGGAGTTCGGAGCGAAAAGTTATAACCAGTTGAAAATTATGAACAGTAATTACGATCGATCAGCATTTCATACACGATCGATCGTCAGAGTCGGAAAACAGTGTTACTGAAGGAAATGATCGATCGGCACTCAAATGATCGATCGTATCTACTGGAGTTTTTGATTTTGCGCAATACAGTAACAACGATCGATCTGGAAGTGATCGTCGGCAATGCGGAATGATCTATTGATTTTTGCGGCAAAACCTAAATCAAGCTTATTTCAACTAGGATTTGGAAGGGGATTTCGGGGTTTCTCTTTAAATATATAAATAGGCCTGAAGGGAGAACATTTTGGATGATCTGGAGTAGAATTGGAGGCTAGAGAAGAGTAAAGAAGGAGTCTTTTGTAGCCAAAGAAGAAGAAGGATTCATGACAATGGATCTACATAAACAGACTTTTCTTTTATCTCTTCCTATGTGTAACTAAATTCCTTGTTAATGCTAGATGAAACCCTAGATATGTGTATTACTACTCTTGTTAGTTTCATTTAATAATGTTGATATGATTCATGCTTAATACTATTTCATGAATATTCTCTTAAGTGTTTGACCATAAACTTGATTGATTATGAATGGAGTTAGAACTTTTTAATCCTTGTGTCTGACCAAGAACAGGTTTGTGATTGATTTTATGCCCAACCAAAGATCGAATTAATTACATGATAGTGGATGAATTTTTGGGTCCGACCAAGAACGTGAGTGAATTCATTGTGATTTGTATGTCTGACCATGAACACAAGTTACCATATCATATTAACTTATGCCTAATAATAATTGAGAGTAGTAATTGCATGTCTAATGGCGGATTAATTGCCTTGATACTTTTCCATATTGATTAAATCTCAGTTAGATTAGTTAAAAGTCATTACTTTCTTTAGAATTAATTAAACTACATCTTTTCTTCTCTTGAGTTTAGTAAAATATTTAACCGTCCCTGAGATTCGACAACCCTTCGTATTCACTGAAATACACAATTGCCTTGGGCACTTGTAAGGGTTTAATTTTAAATGATCACCTACCTCTCTCCATCCTAACTTGTGGAGGAACAGTGTAGGATGTATTGTAGAGCGAACACCTCATAATTGTATGGCATGCCTCTTCCTATCTCATAGTAGGGGTCAAATATCAGAATTTGCCTCCTCATATACATGACAAACAACACCCACCGGTCTTTGTCAACTTGAAATGGAAAGTGATGACAATCATACTCTAAAAAAGGCAAATGGGTTATTTGGAGGGACATGTGCGAGGGTTCGCATGGAGTTAATTTTGTCTATACATGAGGGTCAATAAAGTCAAAGCTTTCTGTTTATAAGCCCCAAAAGGATATATTTCTTGGTATACAAAATTTTTCATGCACTGGCAGCATTTGCGCATTATTTTGCAAAAAGACTTGTTGAAGAGACATTGGTAGAGCAAAACATGACATATCTTTCAACTGTACACTTCGCTTCAATCTTTAATTTCTAACCCACAACAAAATCGCAAAAGTAATTTTGATCCTCTCCATCTTCAACCTCCATAAGAGAGAATCAAGAGTTATTATATTAGACTCCTTGGCGCACATTTGACACACTTCTGATATTAAACACGATTTCAATTAGTTAGATACTACCTCCGTCTAGAATTATTATCACCATAACGTTTTCCAAAATGAACTAGTTTAGGTTCATTTTAGAAATTCTTATGGTGAAAATAATTCCAGACATAGGGATATCATATACCACATCATATGCTCATCAGTTGTCCACACACAATACTTAGCTTCACACTGTGGATAATATACTACCATGAATTTCATTGCGAGAATAAATCAAATAGGATACAACATCTAATGGAGTCAAAGAGCTTCTACTTTGAACCCTCAAAATTATTCTTCCCCCTCTTTCTTTTTTGACACAAAACCACTTAAAATTTTTTCAATGTTTATAATATAATTGATGAGTCTCTCTACAGGCAGAAACTTTTGTACCCTGCAGAGAAGCAAGAAACTGAAACTTGCAAAATGGAAAATAAAAATTCTTAACAAAGAAGACTTAAAACATGAATAATAAAACTTTAATTTAACAAACAAAACATGTGCGCAAAATAAGAAACAAGAATTTTTTACATGAAAAAGGAAGGTTGAGGAAGAGAAGGACAGAGGGGTGAAGGGCGAGTGGCTGTTAACAGAGTGGATGATGACCGCAGAGTGAAAAAGCTTGCAGAAGTGCACGAGTCAATCACGGTGCAGGTACAGATCGCCGGTAAAAGGGCTGGCTGATGGCCCGGTCGTGACGGTTGAGGGGTGTGAGTAGGGGTGTAAACGAGCCGAGCTGAGCCGAGCTTGGGCATATCTCAGCTCGAGCTTGAACTCGGCTCGGCTCATTTACAGCTCGGTCCCTCCCAGCTCGAGCTCGGCTCGTTAAAGAACTCGGCTCAGGCTCGAGCTTGAGTGCCTAATACAAGAAAGGTTCGACCAGGCTCGAACCAGGCTCGTAAGGTACAAGCTCGCCGGCGCATCACCAGTCAACGGTTGGATGTACTGCTGACTGCGTAGGATTGGTCGGTGTCGCCGGCGAACAAATAAAAAAATAGTTTTTTTTTTTCTGTTGCCACCGTCGCGGCGACCATGACTGTGAAAGGAAGCAGACGGCAAACTCACGTGACGCCCCGCGCCGCTGCCGTCGTCGCCTCACTCAGTGTCGCCGCCGCCAGCGCCACCCTCCTTCTCTGTTCTTGCCCGCCGTCGCGGCCCCCCTCCCCCCTTTTGTCGACTTCCCCCCGCCGACGCCGGTGCAGCCCCGTCGAGCCCTTCGCCCGGTGACTCGTTGGGGCTACCAGAGCCCCCCCTCCCCTCGCTTCGGGACTTCTGAGCCACAGCATTGAAAAAGGCTCGGCCTTTATGCCAAAATGCTCTTCTCTGTTCAACTGCCCCTCTCCCCTCGCTAGCACCCACCCACCTCCCAGCGCCGTCGCCGCCCCCTCCCCTCGCCACCCCTTCTCTTTTTTCTCCTTCTCCTCTTTCTCTGTTCGACTCCCCCCACCCAAAATCCCCTCCTCGCCAGTGCAGCGCAGCGCCGCCGTGCCCCCCTCCTCTCGCCAGCACCGCCGCCGTGCCTCACGTCAGAGCCTCCCCTCCCTCCCTCCCTCTCTCTTTTTTCTCCCTCCCCATCTTTCTCTTTCTGTCTTTCCGTTCGACTTCCCCCTAGAAATTATTAGGTACGCGCGGTGATTGAAATCGACTCCCCTTTGACCCACATGGGACCCACAAATTAGAAATCGTGTCAATCACCGATTGGTGACGAGCACAGCCTCTAGGTACACGTCGCATACCTAATAACTTCTCGTCCCTCGATCCCACGAGAGAAACAAATCACAAAATAGGAAAAATCCACGAGAGCAGAGAAATGAGGGAATCATTCAAAAATAATTGGAATTGAAAAATCAAAAGAGGATGTGATGAGGAGGGAGGGGGGCGAGTGTCACTCCAATGTTTACAAGATGGTTTCTGTAGGCAGTGTGAGCCTGAAGACTGGACTAAATAGTGGGGTTCTGTAATTTAGCAGTCTTTCGAAAATAGCAGACCTTTCTGTACCACTCGCTCGCTCTCTAGTGCTTTGGCCGAGGATTTTACGAATATATTGCATGCTATCAAACAGTCAACATAGACATATGATTTGAGCCCAACACACGTACGGCTCAAATGCTACATAGTCTTCTACTCCAACCCTCCAACTTCCTCGAGGCCTCCACTCAAGAGAAGCCGGGAAATTTCCTAATTTTCTTTTAAGCATGTAGACTGGCTAGCTAAAATGAGTCACGTGGATTTGAGATGGAACTTTTTTTTTAAAAAAAAATTGGCTAATAATGGAGTAATAGTGATCATTTCTTACTTAATTTACGAGTCTGCAACCATGAAAGCCAATTTTTTTCCTTTATTAACATTTTTTACAAATAAATGTTTATACATATTAATATATTTATTTATATTTGTATATATACGTGAGATCATTCTCATATAAGGAGCATGAGACCAATCTTTTAAGTCATTGGATTCCAATCCGAGAGTGGATATCAAATCAGTGGGTAGGTAAGTGTGCCACATTGGGGCTAGGTGAGTTCAATGTAACTGTTTGTAGCCGTCCGATTAAGATCCAACTGCTATGAATGGAATTGGCCTCATATAAGCCAAATAAGATTGATCTCATTTAAATTATATATATATATATATATATATATATATATATATATATATATATAACATAACGAGTCGAGCTTGAGTTAGCTCGCGAGCTTATTTGAGCCGAGTTTCGTTGGGCTCGAGCTCGGCTCGTATTGGAACGAGCCGAGCCGAGCCGAGCCGAGCCGAGCCCAACACAAGCCGAGCTGAGCCGGAAGAGCTCGCGAGCCGGCTCGGCTCGTTTACACCCTTAGGGTGTGAGGGCGCACGAGGTGGAAAGAGCTAGGGCTGGGAAGGCGTTGGAAAGTGGAGTGAATAGCAGGGGAAAAAGGAAACTTTTTTGCCTGGTTAAATAAGGATGGAGCACTCATAACCGCTAGATTATAATCTGATGGTTCACCAAAAAGTACAGCTAAAAACCGGTTAGAGACTTAGAGATGCAATTGAGTCTATCCGGACTCTATAACTATTGTAAATGGTCGTATTTGATCACATTTCCATTGATTGAAACCGTAGTGCCACTTCTTCATCTCATGATCACATTTCCATTGATTGAAACCGTAATGCCACTTCTTCTTCTCATTATCAAACATTGGTTTACTCCAATATCTCAAAAACATTTTTTTGGCAACAACTGTGCATGCAGTGACAACTCACGCACATAACGCGTAGAATTTAAGATCCTCCTTGTGCCTCTGCTCACAAACACTGGAGACCAACGCACCAAATGGGCTCTCAAAAACTTGTCATACAAGAAAATTTTGGTAATAATTTGGATACTTATGTTACATAACTGCAATTTTCTCGTTTTTGTCATTTCTTCTTGAACCAATCCCTTGTGTTATGTGTGATGTGATGTGACCTGTTTTGTACAATTAAGGCCCTGTTTGGTTAGCACTTCTAGAAGTAGGAAATCCAAATTCTTTAGATGAATCTAGGTTTAAGAAAAGTAGTGTTTGGTTGGCCAAAATCAACTTCATTTGATGAATTTAGGTCATAATAGCAAAAACTGTAATTTTTAAAAGAAGACAAAGGCATTTGATAACAAAAAACCTCATCATTAGCTTTTTTAAAAAAAATGCTCCTATCATTTTTTTAAAATTTACACTAAATGCCATTCAAAGAAGCTCTTATGAATTATTTTGGGAAGAGGAGATTTCCCAAAAGAAGCTGAATTCTTAAGAATCCAGCTTCTTTTTGGGCAACCAAACAGGGCCTAACTCGCATTCAATCTTTTGTATAGGTTTGTGCCAACAAAAATTGTTGTGTATGTGGTGTGGCACACACCATTGCTTCTTCATACAAGATACGGTTCCTCGCAATTTTGTCTATGGTGTCAGATTTGAAGATTTCAATGAAATCACACTCAAACCATGAAATCACGGAGTTAGAGTTCCACCTAAATGATCAGTCACGATGGGCTAGCTGCTGAGTGACAGAACTAGGTGGACATACCAACTTCTGGGCTCGACAAGTAGCTTTCTAAACGATTCAGGGCTCATAAGCCCACTAAAATAGTGTATTACTCCTGTTCTGTTCCACAGTCTGTCTGGGACTCTGGATTAGAAAACAAACGTCAACGGTTTTCTAATTCAGACAGCTTTTTAAGGGCATAATTAGAAAAAATAAAACTCTTAAATAAAAAAATATTTTTTTGAGATATAAAAAGAATATGCGATAAGAGATTCTACCAAGATCGATGCCCAAAAAAATAAAAAGATGTTGCAAAGAAAAAGAAAATAAAAAAATTGTGTTAAAAAAAACTTAAACCCGACCAACCATGAGTTTGGGTCATGCTTTTAAAAACCGAACTAGATCGGTAGGTTTGATCCGGTTTGACCAGGCAGGTTAAATGGGGTTGACTGGCCAGTCGACCCCGCTGACCTAGACGGGCCTACTCGAAAAACTGACCGGCTCCGGTCGAACCGGCCGGGTCGGTCTTGTTTTTAAAACCATGATTATTACAGAAAATGTCACCGCACTAATGGATTTGGCCCTTGTAATGGAAGACATATATTGGAATAGATAACACAATTTTCTTGAAAGAAGGTGATCAAATTTTATTTCTTTAATGGAAATGGATCAAAGTAATATTCATTTAATTTTAATTTGTTTAATGGTAATGTTGATCCTATTACGCTTTCCATTGGATTTGGCCCTTGTACAAAGTGAATCATGAAAAATTGGATTTGGCCCCTGCTAGCTCCCTAGTGATAAGCAACACCAGCCTATGCGTCTATGAAGGTTGATATCATACGATTTTGGAAGTGTTTATAGGAGGTGTAAGACCCAAAGCTAGTAATACGTATTTAGACATTGCTTTCTACTGATTTCGTTCTTATTTTTCTTAGGTTATTGATTGAACTGGGCGTTAATTGAATTGAGCATTTTTTTTAACATTTGGCCATTGCTTGAAAGGTGAAATAGTTTTGTTAATTGGCAGACCATGGTCAGAAAGCTAGATCATCAGAAGTCACTTCTTGAAAGGCTTGTTCTTACTTCCTTCTCTTGCTTCTGAGTTCAACATGAATTTTTTGGGTGTATGTATGTTGTACTTCTTACTGTGGAGCATCTCAAGATATATATGCTGCTGTACATAATATAGGCCATGTTATTTTATGCTAAGGGGATCATTATTTTGATTGGTTGTTTTTTTTTTTTAGAATTGGCGATTGGACTTGAAGGATGAGGAAATCAACAAATTTTATAATTGTCGGTTGGACTTAAAGTTAAGGAAATTAACACAGATTCTTAAATTTTCTCCATGCCACTTTTAGTGGATGCTAATTGGCAACTATTTTGTGGGGAAAATCCAACCAAATTTGTGTTGCTTTATAAAAAATTGCCTCTTGAGATTCAGAATCCACAATTATGATGCTTGTGAAAAATCTACACCCTAAAGAGATTGTTCTTTTATTTCTTTTGGTACAGTGAAGAGGTTATTCATCTCTTAAAAGAACAATCTCTTTAGGGTAATTCTCACACTAAATGCGCCATGAGATTTGACCTTAGAAGAGAGATCCAGCCAACCCAAGTCAAAGGCTGGATCTGCCCTTTATGTCGAACAAAAAGATAGGTACAATAACAGAATAGCAATAAAAAGACCAATACAATATAGGCAATAAAAAGACCATCACTACATCATTTTCAAAAGAAAGTTGAAAGTGATCGTCTTATAGCAAAATGTGTTAAGAGTGTGTGTAGAATAGGAACTGTCAGATCTTGTGGGCTCCATTTGTTTCCATCCCCGTGCACACGTTCTGAACACGTCAAAGTTTGCGCACACTGTTTAACATAGTCCAATTTCTACACAAACTAAAGTGGCTCACAATAACACAAATGAGCTTGAACCGCATAATTTTCAATCTTCCATTTCAAACACTTCTGCCTCAAATCCAATAACCTTTATTTCAAATATTATTACTCACTACCACATAATACGATGATAGCATACGTTTTTTCACACAAAATAGCAAATTGGCAACATAAAGCAATACACCACTGGACCAGTATCAACCATGGCCCCTAATTATTCCGAAGTCACTAGTTGCTCATCAGCTCCTCCAGCATCCTCATGGAATCCTACAAGAGTTTTGAACCAGATAAGCAATAAATCCTCAAAGCAAAAGAGTGAAAAAAGATACTTGCCCCCGCCCCGTATTAATTGTATGGAAAAAACTTGCCCGTACTAACTGTCCTATTTTATGTTCTTCTCATACTAATTAGTGGATGGGTTAAGAAATTAGCTTCCTAAAACAATATCACATTATTCAAATGTGAACAACAAATGTGGGATGGAGCGAGTAGTTACAAACTGCCTAGTATCTTACTTAGAGCAATCCATTTTGGAGCTGATTGTGTAAGGCAGATCAACCCCACATTTCTCTGGAAGCCCGCTGATGCGGCTCTCCGGGATGCCGGAAGCCTTGGAAGCGGCAGCCGTGAGGCACTTGCACACAGACTGTCGATCATCTGTGCTCTTGGCGGCAGATTTAATTGCCTTGATTCCTTTACAGCACGCTGCTGGAATACTTCCACCAGATTTCAGATATGAAAGGCAATAGCTCAATTCCACAAGCACTTGGGTGCAGGGCACTGATGCCTGAACGTGGGGCCCTGCAAGGAGACCCCACACTAGCATCATCATGGATAGAAGTGTGGAAAGAGCAGCACGCTCCATGAATGCACCACTATTCTCTAAACTTTGTGTTTCTTGTTGGTTCTTGTTTTTTGATACAAAAAGGGCTAGAGGTTACTGGTGTTTATATAGGCGGAAAGAGGTGATTATCATTCAAATGAAGGCACAACATGAAGAGATGTGTATGAAGTTGGTCTATTCCACTTTCCGATAGGAAATAACTTATGTGCAATGTTTGATACGTCGTCTTTTGCGTTGTAATAAGAAATTTAAACTTATCTATAACATATTGGAGTTTTCACAAAGCAAGTGACATTTTAGGTAAATCCAGTATGGAAACGCCATTGGGAGAAGTTTGATGAGTTCTATACTTTGCTCCAAAGTTTTGTAGTATATGAATCCATCACCCATTGATCAGTTATAGATTTCAGTTGCTGAGCAAGGCAGTGCAGTACTTAATCCTTGTTATAAACTAGATAGCGAATGAACAGAATTTACAGTTTAGAAGCAACATAAAAAATCTCATCCATTTGTTTGCTTAGCTTTCTATTATGTGATTGGTTTATCAAAATTGCTTCGGGGGTGGGGTGGATAAACCAAAACACACATCACCGGAGGTCACCGAGGAATGAGGTGGAGAGGAAGCATATAAATGTAGGTGTGCAAGTGGAGGTGGAGGTATTTTGTGGAGAGAGAGGTGAGGAGTCGAAGGGGAGGCATGCAAGGCGGAGGAGAGAAAGGCTGCCACTTCCTATTTCATGTCACTTCCACTCCTTAAAACCATAGTGCGACTTAATCTTCCCATTAGCAAGCTTCCGAGCTTTTTACGTCTGACCTGGCGCCAAACACAGGTTTCTCATATTACCCGGAATCCCTTTCTTCCTTCCATATGACCCGAAAAGTACCCAAAATGCCCTTAGGTTTAGGTATAAGCCACCCAACACTTTGGTTTTCCATATTACCCGGAAAGGGAGCGACTACCCGGAGAAGCTGCCGTTAGTCGGAGAAGAAGGCGTTCCGTCCGGCCTCTCCGCCCATATCATCGCCGACGTCGGCGCCGTCGAACTCCGAAAAGGTCATCTTCACGGCAACAAGCGGGAAAACGAGCGGGAAAGATCGGGTATTGGAAAACAACTTCAACGGAGGCAATGTACATCGAAAAACTCGTAGGTGAAGTTAAAATACGATGATTTCTATCATGAAAGTTGGTTCCAGAGAAGAAAGTTCAAAACTTAGCAAGTTTTCAACTATTGTTACAGTCGTGTCGTCGACAACACGACTGTAACACTAGTCGTGTTTGATGAAACACGACTCATAGACGTTGCTTTTCACTCATATACGGTTTTCAATATATCGTGTCTCACGGATTTTTAACCTATTTCGGTTTTTTAATGGCAGGTACGGATGGAGAAGATAGTTCTTTGTTTACACTACGATGGAGTTTTGACAAATTCTGCTAAGTACGTGGGCGGGAAACGGAAGCTCCTGCCTATAGATACACGAGTAAAGTACCTGGAACTGTTGCAGCTAGTGGAAGAAAGATTACCGCTTAAGTCTACACCTGGTACATTAACTTTGTCATATCGTGTTGACTCTGAAGAATACACATTTGTCCTTGAAGACGATAAAGACGTGGAGTCAATATTTATACTTCACAAGAGCAAGCAAGGCACAAATGGACTACTCCGCCTGTACGTGGAGTGGACTTCTACGGGCAATAACATGGAGACTTCGACTCTCAATAAGGAAATAAATGCCAATGCAAATAAGGAGGAGGAGAGGCTACCAGAGGCAGAAGTGATGCCGGCCAGTAACACACCGCCGGAGAGGCCGTCCAGCCCGGGTAATAAGACACCCGCATCAGCAGTCGAAGGAGGAAGAGATGGAGACTATGCGAGGTGAGACTTCTAAGGCGCGGATACAGGCAAGTCGTGTGCTATTATAGTCGACTATAATAGTACACGACTAAAAATTTTATCGT
Source organism: Houttuynia cordata (assembly GCA_039654745.1). NCBI lineage: Eukaryota > Viridiplantae > Streptophyta > Magnoliopsida > Piperales > Saururaceae > Houttuynia > Houttuynia cordata. Next base: position 7,642,544 of record CM077510.1, on the reverse strand, counting down.
GCCGTATTGAACACGACTATATAACTAGTCGTGTTGCATAGTACACGACTATAAATCAATTCGTGTTGCATAAGACAATACCTCATAGTACGTGCTATCGTTTTCTCAAGTCCATTGATACATTTTTTTTCCCGCAGTTTCGGAGATGGAGAAGAAGGTGAAGATGAAGAAGAAGATGAAGATGAAGATTCCAGTCCAGATGAAGAAGAATTGTTGGATGAAGATGAATTATCGTGGTCTGCAGATGAGTGGGATGAGCCTCTTACAGTACCACATTTCAGCCAGCCATATCACACGGGAACATCAACTTCTAGAGGTCCCACGGCAGGAGACACATGTAAAGGGAAATCTGTCGCGTCGGAGGACGATGACTATCTCAATATTGAGGGTGATGGTGGTTGGGATTGGGGTACCTATTCTGCACAGGCTGGTCCTTCAAAACATTGTGAAGAGGAGACGATGTTGACCGGAAGTTTGCAAGCAGAAGACTACGAGGCACAACTTACCTTAGGGGCTAGATTCGAAAGCGTCAAGCAGTTCAAGATGGTTCTAACTGATCTGGCAATCAAGAGGAAGTTCATGTTCAAAGTAGCGGATGAGAGCCTCGCTCAAAAAGTCTAGGCTTTTGCTGTAGATCCCACGGCTCAACAAATTGACTAATTATGTGACGGTCTTAATAAAAAGTGACTAGAGGGAGTATCATGTTTTTGTCATTTTGTAACCTCCTTGATACAACCCCCATCCAAAATTAACTGCCCACATTGGCAATGCAAAAATGAACTAAAATCAGTTCATTTTGGTTTTCTAATCAGGCCAGGGAATTTTGGACGGACGGAGTACAATTTATTCAGATTCAATCCGTTACCTAGGTTTGTACCCAAAAAGAAAACAGAAGGAATAGTTGTACATGTGGTATCTCTTCCCACAAAATATGGCTGCTCTCACCATTTGTCTCTGTTGTTAGTGAAATCACACTCAAACTAAGAAGCCTGCAAACGGAGTTGAAGATATCTCTTTGTTTAACTGATCCTAATCAAATGCAATGCAGGATCCTGCCTGCCCCTCATTAAACCTGGATCAAAATTGGATGGCTCAGATCGTCTCAACTCATGCAAGCACGCATGAGCCTGGAGCTCAGATAAACAAGTTTGCCACAAACTGCTCCTACAATTTGAATTACACAACAACTAAAATTTATACAGCTAGAAATATAGAAGTTTGGAATTTGGATGATGTGCTTAATTTATATTCTTACTCCCTCTAGTCACATTTAATAGATACCGGAGGGAGTATTATTCTTTGGTGAGAGTATTATCTATGAGGTTTATGTATCGCTATTGGGTCGTGGTCTGTGTTTACTTTGTAATGCTTTGATATGGATTTGGCATTGGACTCTTGTACAATGTGAATCATGAAAATTTGATTTAGCCCCCTGACTCCGTCACCTAAAAATTATAGTAACTCCATGTTAATACTTACTGTTATTGTCTTAAGAATAATATCTGCGTACCTTTGCAAATATGATAATGAAAATTGTTATTCGAAGTTTTGATGATTGAATCAAGGAAATTGCTCTGTCCTTAAGACAGAATTCACCCTCCTTAACGATGCTTAGGACTCTTGGGCATCTGCCTCCCAGGATAAGACGATCAACCATGTACTGTAGGAGCACCTCCAACACAGTACATGCAGTGAACCACATTATGTATGCTCTCACAGAAAAAGGGAAGAAGGAAGAAGACGGAAATCTAGAAATACTCTTATGCAGAAACCGTTTTCCATGATTATATAAGAAATCCCATTGAAGACACCATTTCCCGTTTAAATAGATGCGTCCATCCGTTAACGGACTCATTCTTTAATGAAAACAAATCGGATGTAAGAGAAAACCAACCCAAATGAATTTGTTCAAAAAATAATTATCTTGTTGACCCAACCCAACCCGACCTGGCCAAACATACGAACTGAACCGAGCTGGCCAGACAACGGCGGCGGCGACGCGTGTGCATGTGGGTTAGCCCACCTAGGTGCACAAAAGTGGGGTGGCCTAAAGGCCTAACTTAAAAGACCAAACTTGTGCCTTATATACCAACAATATCACATTTTTCTAGGCTATGTGGGACTATTCACTCCTTCAACTAATTCACATGTGTGATTTTCATTCAATACAAAGTGGGCTGAATGCCCACTTTTAACAATCCCCCACATGAATGAGAATTGACTAGATAACTATGCAAAACAATGCAGATAAATCGTGAAAGTAAATATTGAAAAGATCATCCATGGGGGAAAGGTAGCTTTTGACTTTGAACCTTCCCTTATGAAAACTATTGGGCCTACTGACTAATCAGTGAACGCGCTGTCATGAACTGTTCAGCCGTTTGTGTAAATCAAGACAATAGAATTCACACAATCACTTCTCAGACATACTGTGGTTCTCATGCTTGTGTTCATTTCGGACCTAAACAAACCTCGTATTCATGTGTGCTCTAGAAGAGTTAACTTTAAAATCCTTATAGAAGTGACCCCTTCACACTCATATATGTGGTTCTCATTAGGAGTATCATGCAATACCCCACTCGAACTAATTCAAGCTATGAGAACCATTAAAAGCAAAGCTTATTCTAATTCACTCTGCAGGCATCACTATCTCATCATAGGAATGGGAACGAGATTTTATCTCAATAGTGATTCCCCTTAAATCCCCCACAATTCGGTTGTCCCTTTAAACCTAGATCTTGGGATCTCCAGTCAACTAGGTTGGGTTGCCAATATGGTGACTCTTAATGTTTAGGCTTCAAGCCCATTCCCCTCGATGAATTGCTCACTTGTTCTTTGGTCAAACCCTTAGTAAGCGGATCCGCAGTATTTTCTTTTGACCTAACATATTCAATGAAAATTATTCCACTAGAGAGCAATTATTTTATGGCATTATGCCTCCGACGTATATGTCGAGACTTAGCATTATACAAGTTATTTTGTGCTCTTCCTATAGCATATTGACTATCACAATGGATACATATAGGTGACACAAGTTTCCCCCACATTGGAATATCCTCTAAAAAAGACGAAGCCACTCAGCCGCTTCGCCTAGTCTATCAAGTGCAATAAATTCTGATTCCATGGTGGATCTTGCTATGCACATTTGTTTAGAAGATTTCCAAGACATTACTGCACCTCCTAAAGTAAAGACATATCCACTTGTGGATTTGGAGTCTTTTGTATCAGATATCCATCTTGCATCATGGTAACCCTCTAGTAATGTTGGATACCTTGTATAGTGCAGTCCATAGTTCAAGGTATATCTTAGATATCTAAGAACCTTGACTACAGCCTTCTAGTAGTCTGCCCCTGAGTTGCTATTTTATCTACTTAGTTTACTGACTGAGTATGCTATGTCCGGTCTCGTACAATTCATGATGTAATTGAGACTTCCAATAATTTGAGAATATTGAAGTTGTGATATGCTCTCACTCGTGTTTTCGCTTAAGTGAAATGTCACATCCACAGGTGTTCTCGCTGGACGATTATCATCCTTATTAAATTTTTTTAAAATTTTTGTAATGTAATGAGATTGAGATAATACATATCCATTAGATGTTCTAGTGATTTTCATCCCTAGTATAACATCTGCAACACTCAAATCCTTCATGTCAAACTGTTTGTTTAACATCCTCTTAATAGCTTTAATGATATTATCATTGCTACCAATAATGAGCATATCATCCACATATAGGCATACAATAACATAGCCATCATGTCTTTCTTTGACATAAACACATTTGTCACATTCATTAATTTTGAATCTATTTGTCATCATCATTTTGTCAAAATTTTTATGCAATTGCTTAGGTGCTTGTTTAAGCCCATAGAGAGATTTAACAAGTCTGCACACTTTATTTTCTTGACCCGGTACAATAAATCCTTCAGGTTGTTGCATATATATTTCCTCATTCAAGTCACCATTCAAGAATGCTGTTTTCCCATCCATTTAATGTATTTCAAGATTATACAAAGTAGCAATAGCGATTAACATCCTAATGGAAGTTATTCTTGTGACTGATGAATATGTATCAAAATAATCTTGACCTTCCTTTTGCTTGTATCCTTTGATAACAAGTCTCGCTTTATATTTTTCAATTGATCCATCAGCTTTCATCTTCCTCTTGAATAGATTCAATTTCACTCCCTGGTGGTAAATCTACCAACTCCCAAGTATGATTTTGTATAATAGATTCAATTTCACTATTTAATGCCTCCTTCCAATATTGGGTTTCAGGAGAGGACATGGCTTCCTTAAAGCTTTGAGGCTCATTTTCTAACAAATAAGTTAGAAAGTTTGGACCAAAGGATTTTGATATTCTAGCACGTTTATACGTTTAGGTTCATCATCTTCTCCATCCTCGTCTTCACTATTGTCCTTTGCAACATCCAAAGTTCTTTTAAGAGAACTTTCCTTTTGTGTAGAATTCCACTGAAAAATATGTTAAAAAATCGAAGCATTCCTAGATTCAATCACAATATTGACATTTACATGAGAAATATCCGATGTATGAACAAGAAAGCAATATACACTGCTATTATTGGCGTAACCAATGAATACGTAATCAATGGTCTTTGGTCCAATTTTAATCCTCTTGGGATTAGGGACCGCCACTTTCGCTAGACACCCCCACCCCTTTAAGAATTTGTAGGAAGGCTTTCGACCTTTCCATAATTCATATGGTGTTTGCATGGTTTTCTTATGAGGTATTTTGTTGAGAATATAATTTGCTGAAAGCAAAAGCTTCCCCTCACATGTTCTGGGGTACCCCAGAACTTATTAATATGATATTCATCATTTCTTTTAAAGTTCGATTTTTCCATTCAGCAACTCTATTTTGTTGTGGTGAATAAGGTGTCGTAGTTTGGTGTATAATACCATGTTGTGAACAGAATTTACCAAAAGGTGATTCATATTCCCCACCTCTATCACTTCTTAGAACTTTTATTTCTTTGCCCAGTTGATTCTCAACCCTTGTTTTATATAATATAAACATGTTTATTGCCTCATCTTTACTTCTTAGCAAGTATACATAACAATAACGAGTGCAATCGTCAATAAATGTAATAAAGTGTTTTTTACCTCCTCTTGTTTGAATAAGTTTTAAGTCACAAACATTGTTGTGAATTAACTCAAGAGGTTCAGTACATCTCTTAATATTTTGGAAAGATTTCCTTGCTAATTTTGATTCCACACAAGTTTCGCATTTATGATTAGAGTCAATATTAAACTTAAGGCAGATATTCTATATTAATCAATCTTCGTAAAACGTCATAATCAACATGTCCTAATCTACAATGCCACACATCAAATGACTCAATCATATAAGAGGAAGAAGCATGTGCATTAATATTAACAACATGTACAATAGTTAGTACATTGAGCTTGAAAAGCCCCTCATCAAGGTACCATTTTCCCACATACATCCCACCCTTAGTCAAAATAAATTTATCCAACTCAAACACCAACTTGAACCCACTCTTGCTCAGCAATGATCCAGACACTAAATTCTTTCGAATTTCTGGCACATATAGCACATTGTTGAGCGTGAGTTCCTTGCCCGAAGCCATCTTGAAAGCTGAAATAGTTGATATTTGGCAACCAGTCACAGAGCCAGATCATCAAAAATTAGTGCTTAATAGATTTGTTCTTACTTCTAAATTTAACAAAATATTTGTAATTGATTGCACTTCTCAATCAAAGTGATTACATTGGCTCTTTTGTATATTACATAATATAAGGCATTTCGTTAGTCTATTATTCAGCAGATGATTGTTTTGCTTGGTTTGATTTCTTTTACAAATAATTGCCAGTTGACTTGAAAGTTAAGGAAATCAAGTCATATTCTCAAATTTTGTCCATATTACTATGATGGGGTGTTTGGCAACAGTTTTGTGGGTAGACTCTAATCAAATTTATGTTGTTTTGTGAGAAGTTGCACCTTGAAATTCATAAGCCAAAATCACGGTGCGTAGTGAAAAATTCACTCCTTGAAGAGATTGTTTGCAGTTTGCACGTTAGTCATTCATGTATCACTACCTTCACTATTAGTAATAGCATACATTTTTACCCATGGTTCTCCGTCTTAGTGAGATCCTGACAAGATCTCTGTTTAGGAGGCTTTGCTGAGAATCGAGATCATATAAACTTAGTTTACACTCTCATCGAGATCTCGAGGTACAAGGCAGTCACAGGCTGTGAGGTTTTGTTTTGGGGCCACCACAAACCTTCTGGTTTCTAGTTCTTCTCGATAGAAAGCTTCTGTATGGACCGCCAAAGAGGTTTGGGCCGTCTCCTTAGCCGTTGGACGTCAACAGGCACTTGTGACAAACGAGGTTCGGTCTGGTCGCTTTTCCGTTCCCCTTTTGGGGAAGATGACCTCTGGATCGGGATTTTATGTCCTGGTTTGGTCGACAGACTTTCAAACTTGATCCTTATTAATTAATCAAAATCAAAAAATTCTAGATAAAAGTTCTAAATTCCTTAAGGGTGCATTTGGGTACACGGATTTGGATTTTGCCAAAGGATATAAGAATGTTAGGATTTCTAAATTACTAAAGATTGGGACTTATATTCACTTATATTTACTATTTGGCAATGGATGAGATTTAACTGTGGATTCATAAATCTGTGTGGATTGTTAAATTTCTTGATTGGGAACTTATATTGGCAACTTTAGATTTAGATTTGGATTTGCTTTAAGTACTCTTATGTAAAGCTCTCAGCAATCCCATGAAAGGCTCCTTATTGGGTTTTAATCCCCATTCCTTCATTTCACGCATTAGTAGTTCCCTCGCCAAACCAAATTTCTGGTCGATCCCCCGACATGTTCTACAGTTACTCTAGTAGCATACTGAAAAACCTCTATTAGATTTTTTTTGCTGGCACGAACTCTTGGAAAGAAAATTATCAAAGCTCTGTATTGATCAGAGCAACTGATCATTCATGATATTATCAAGTATACAATTCCTGAAGAGGCTATTCACATTGGCATTCAATAATAAAGAGTGTGACTACCTTCGGCCAAAAGTCAAGCATAATATCAATTCCGGCAACTAAAATTCCCCCTCACTAAACAATCAGCTGAATAATCATCCCTTACAAAAATCTCTCTAATTCTCAACTTCCTTCCAAACATGTTGTAACAGTACCCAAGTAGCCAGCCAACTATAAAACACCAAAAACTTGAGTTATTTAAACAATGAAAAGGAGAGATCAAACTTTACAACAGTTCACAAGTGCTTAAAACTCCAATACACCTTATTGAACAATAGTCTTCTACACCAATAAACCTTCCCTTAAAACAATTTCACGAATACCATTTTCTTTGTATCATCCCAAGTGAATAATGTTGGTTACAATAGCATAATCTTGCTTCAGTAACTTTAGTTTGTGCTTGACATGCTTTGATATAAGAGACAAGTCAAATTCCTTATTCCCCTGATTAGTTTGATCATGAAGTTGTGATATCAAATAGTTAATCGTCCGTTTTGACCATCTTGTATAGTCAGGTGTTGTAATTCTAGCAGATTGAGATTGAATTTGCTTTCCTTTCGCCATCGTCATCCTTAATACAAAAACACTACAACATTAAACCTGCTAAGCTTATAAGTTTTAAAAGACAACCGACATATAGAAGCCAATCATATTTTTTTTTCTTAAAACTAAACCAGTAACTTTACTAACTTACACAATAATAAAAATAGATGCAATGCAAAAAAAAGTTGAGGAAACAAGTAAAAACAATGGCTACAACAAAACCATGATACACACTATATGCCATTTTTTTTATCAAAAGACATGATAAACATATAACAAATGACAAAATGGAGGTGTTTGTTTTGATATAATTTGGAATTTTAACAACATTGTTAGCACTAAAAATATGATAACAAACTTGTAGTTAATAAACAATTTTAGTGCAAATTTACTAGTCTATAGCAAAAAAATAACTACCACAATCAGAAGGTCCCTGTTTTTGGTTGGTAAAACAGAGCACATGATACAAAAGTAGCCAACCAAATGCCATTTTCCCCTATAAACGTATTGCAATAGCGGCCGATTAAGTCTTTAAGGATATAACTTTCCTCAACATGTGCACATGCAAGCACTACTTGCTGTAAATATGAAAGCCAAAAGACGTTAGCCAGACAAAGATATTGGGCATTCCCATTTCCAACTTACCACAGAACCTGTGTTGAATAAATAGCAGAAGGAATATTTATGCAAACAATTCAAGTTTAACATCTGCATCCTATTTCCAATTATTTAACAGATCTGAACATAACGTAAAAATGCAAGGCAACAAATAAAAACGTCCACAATAAAACATGGACGTCTCTATAGACATCTTGTTGCCACAATCACTACACATACTAACTTAGAGTGCCTTTAACACAATAAAATGTCATATGTCATCCTATATAAGTAGTAATCGTATCGTTGAACTTCAAACAAAGATTCATTTACTAAAATATCAATATTGAACAAACAAACTCTCGTATAAGCATTATACCACAAAGACATGGACAATGGCATTTAAACAGGAAAGACAATAGATGGGGCAAAACCAAAACAGCTAAATCTCATCAGATTTAGCCATTGCACACATTGTGAATAAAGTATAAATAAAAAATAATGTTGTGAGAATAAACGTAAACAATCGTAAGTACAAGGGAGAATCACTCACTTCTTGTTTCGCCTCCCTCGCTTAGGACCCCATTCCTCCAGCTTGGCCACAGGGGCAACCACACTTAACCCTAAAGATCACCAACGGAGCTCAGACTCTCATAATCATGGCTCTCATTGGTCTCGTCCTTCCAAGTCAGGGCCAGCGATCAAGACGTGAAGAGATATCAAGACGTGAAGAGAGAGAGAGAGTACCAGCGAGAAGCAGCGACAAACAGTGATGGGAGAGTCAGCGCGGTAGGCGGCGGGCGAGCAGTAACATACCCTAGGTTTCCTCTAGATGTCTGATCTATACATGAAATATGCATTTTATTATCTCCTAAGCTTATGTTTATGTTAGTGTTTGGTTAGAATAACTACTACTTTAATATAGATTTTGGTTTTTGTAGGAAATGAGAGCAAAGATGCAAAAAATATGGCGAAAACGGACTTTAATGGTCAAATTATCATAACTCCGTGTACAAATATCGGATTGAACTGATTCAAGCTTCATGTTAAATTTCAAGATGTCAGCTTTCCAACGCCACCAACCACGCGCAATTCGGAGTTCGGAGCAAAAAGTTATAGCCATTTGAAGATTCTGAACAGTAAATACGATCGACCGCATCCTTACGCGATCGATCGCGTCTTCCGCGAAAACACTACACTAGAGAAAACGATCGATCGGACACCAAAGCGATCGATCGTATCTACTGGAATTTTTGGACTTGCGAAGACAGTAAAAACGATCGATCGGATTCGTCCGACATCGTTCGCAATACGATCGATCGGAAGCAATTAACAAAGGAAAACGGCTTCGTTCGGCTACGTTCGTGAAACGATCGATCGTGCTATGAAGGCGATCGATCGGTGCATACGGAAAACGCAATTTAACCCTATTTTGACTCGGATTTGGAAGGGGATTTGAGGGCTTTCCTTCACCCCTATATATATGCCTTAAGGGAGAACGTATGGGGTATGCAAGAATAGAGTTTTGAGTTCTTTTGGAGACCTTGGAGGCTAGAGCAAAGGAAGAAGAAGAAGAAGAAGATGAAGAACTTGTTGATGGATTCTCTTCCCATGCTTGGCTAGACTCTCTTCCAAGGCGTAGATGAAACCCAACTGATTGGTTGTATTGTTTCTTTCTCTCATATTATGTTTTTATTCTAGTTGGTGTATGAATCTTTGTTATGCAATAAAAGTTAATTCATTAGAGTTTATTCTTTGTACTCGAGAGAGACAAGAGTGGATCTTTGTGGATTTCAATCTGAAAGAGCACTTGTGTGTCCGAGAGGAACGTAAGGGCCCTGAAGTGTTACATATTAATAAAGTCTCATTGGTTTATACTCGAGAGAGATAGATCACAGTTCCATGTTTTAATAGATTTATGTGTTACATCCGAGAGGAGGGCACTATAATTTGAATTGACAAGTGTATGTCCGAGAGGAATACACTAGCCAACTGGAAATCTGAATTCAAAAGAGAGAGAGAGACGATACACTAGTCTATTGTGGTGGATTCAAAGCCTTGGTACTTCTCCTATTGATTAATCTCAGCTTAGTTTAGTTAAAGTTCATTGTTTTTCTCTAGATTAATTAAAAACTGCTACTTTTCTCTTGAATTTGGTAAAAGATTAATCCGTCCCTGAGGTTCGACAACCCTTTCCATACTCACCGTAGTACAATTGCCTTGTGCACTTGCAAGGGTTTAATTTTAAACGATCAAGTTTTTGGCGCCGTTGCCGGGGACGGCACAATAGTTTACCAGATTCTTAACATAATTAGTGTTAGAGTAGTTTAGTGAGTCTTAATTTAGATTATTTGTCAGTAGCTTAATTTGTGTTGTTCTTTCTTTTTTTGCGAGGTTAAGAGAAGACGTGGAATTCTCGCCAACGTGGAAGGGCCACCCCTTCCCCTAGTTTGCATTCTCTTATCCTTCTCATTTTAGATTAATTTGTGTATTTGGTGTTTTCTTTTCTTTCTGTGATAGTATGTTGTGCTAGTTGTGGATATCTAGGGTTGTTTATCTTATTTGTGGATGTGTGATATTGTGGTTTGGGTGCTGATAAATACATGGTGAAGAAATGTCTTCACCTTTCTATGGATTTAGCCATGAGAACCCATATAGGAGCTTTAATGATTATTGTTCTTCACACACACATACTACACCTCCCTATGAAGTGCCCTACCACCCACGACCCTTATATGCTGATACTTACAACCGTGGGTGGGATAATCACTCTAATTTTTGGAGTGGCACATCTTCCCTACAATATACAACTCCTTATATGTCGGAACCATGTGCCCTCTGTTTAAGTCCTATTCATACCCCAGTGGAGTGCCATTTGGCCCATGAGTACCCTGATTTTATACGCAAGTATGTTAATGAGGCCCAAAGTCTTCATAGGTGGGAGGATCATCCTAACAACCCTTGGGAGCAACCCAACCCTGGGCCCACTCTTCATCAGGCCCCTAGACATGATTTCCTAAGCCATCAATTACCTTACCAATTAGCCTCTACTCCTCAGTTTGGCCAACCGACCTTGGAAGACCAGATGAGTCAAATGAGCCAAATGCTCCTCTCACACTTAACCGAGATTAAAACTGAATGTGAGGAGATGAGAGATGAAATACGGACCCATGCCCAGATTGTACATTCTCACACACAGGCTCTTGCCAACATTGAAATACAGTTAGAACAGCTAACACAGGCCATGAATAAGAACGACGAATGCATTTTACCTGTCGAGCCTCAATATCCGAAGGGCCAATTTTCTGATGAAGGGATCTGTTTTTTTCCCTAATTTTGATGTTACATCCCTTAATAAGGAGCTTGAGTGGGTTTTACATAATGATCAAGAGGGTGTAGAAATTCAAGAAGAAGTAAGTGTGTTGATAGAACCAATTTTTAAACCTTCTTCTATATCTGAGGAGTCACAGTCTATGGAACTATCAACAGAACCTTCTATGCCTAGAACACCATTCATACCTTGTCTAGATCAATCTAACTCTTTGTTTAATGAACATAACTTAGACTGTTTCATAGATAGTTTAGTTGATTCACTAATTGAGGAAGCTTTTCCAATTGGGTTACTAGAAGAGGCCCCTAAGGCCAAAATGGTTGCTGTGGGGGAGGAGGTTCCCTTTATATTAAAATTCTCTAATGACCTTCTTTCATGGTTAATGCAGGGACCCCTCTTTCCAAAGCTTCCCTACCCACCACTCCATCCTTTTATTCCACGATGTGCTCCATACTTAGGCAACAAGGATAGGAGTGTATGGTGCAATCATTTAATTGATCCAGGTTGATGACTTGATAATCTGGACCCTACAGAGGATCGTGACTACGTCTGGCTGAAGACGTTAAACTTAGCGCTTGGTGGGAGGCAACCCACGTCTTTAGGTGTATTCTCTCCTTTCTCTAATTTTCTTTCTTATATGCTCATTGTCATGCTATATTTTGTTCACATTAAGGACAATGTTCATAATAGGTTTGGGGGAGGGAATATTACTTATAAAAAAATTAGAAAAATAAAAAATAAAATTTGATTTGTTTTTAGGTTGTTTGTTAGTATTTTTTTTTTCAGGTTTTGATAGTTTATCCCGTAATAATGCATGTTACAATTCTTAGGAGATTAATTTACATTGGAAGTGTGAGTAAGTATACTGGAGGATAGATACACTTAACTGAGCATATCTTTCTATTACAGTCCTCTTGGAATAAGTGCTTGAACTAAGAAAATTCACTTACACACACTAGTTACATAAAGTAATACCATCTAGAGATTTGTTGAATGCTAATTTACAGTGGGATGTCTTTAGTCATAGTTATTGGATGATGTGTAGTTATCTGTTGAGCTTAAAAGATCATGATAGACCATTTACTTGGCTATGGCAAGGGATTGGAACCGGAAATAGGTTGAGAGTATAATACAGCCTGGACAAAATAAAGATGTGCTTGAAAATATATGTGCTGAAAATGAAAATATGGAAAAAATAAAAACAAAATGAAAGAAAAGGGGCTGCTTGACTTTATAGGATTAACTTAGGCTGATGCTCGGGCCCGAAGCGGTCTCTTAAAACCTAATGCCCTAAGCCAAATTGGCTGGGAGTCATTGGCCTGAGTCATTGCTAAACCTAAGCATCTTGAAGTCAGGCCTTACACAGTCCTAGCGAAAAAAAAAAAAAAAAAGAGAAAAAAAAGTCTGTGGTGTATTATCCTCTCAAATCTAGAATGTTGGACCCGAATGAGGCGCGCAGATCTGTGCTATCATGAACCTAAAGATTACGATGACTATGTAGATTCTGATGTTCTTTGGTTAATGGGTAACACTGGATCTGTATAAACAGAAATTTAGAATGTATTGCTACAATGTTCTACACTTTCTACTATTTATGTTATCATGCTATATAATATTTGAGCAGAAATTTCCAAGATGAAAGTGTGGAATAAAACCACTTACTTGAGGGCTTCTATATTCCTGTTGATTATGAACCAAGTACATGTGGTTGATTTTCTTAAGCATTGTAGTATGTATTTATCGGGATAATAGGTTTGCTTGTTTTTACAATGTTTTTATTTTTGCTTTGTTTTGAACTTAGGTTAATTAGTTTCATAAATACATGTTTGTGGGTAGCATGGCTGCAAACCCTCACGAGACAACACTCGTCCTACTAGGGACACCTAGAGGTTTAACGGCTTGTTGCATACGCTCAATGCAATCGTGTTCCCTACGAAAGTGGTGTTTATTTTTATGCATTAGTTCCTTACTTTGTTTGATTTTGTTTTGTTTTGTTTTGCTAGGGACTAGCAAAATGTAGGTTTGGGGGTGTGATCTATACATGAAATATGCATTTTATTATCTCCTAAGCTTATGTTTATGTTAGTGTTTGGTTAGAATAACTACTACTTTAATATAGATTTTGGTTTTTGTAGGAAATGAGAGCAAAGATGCAAAAATATGGCGAAAACGGACTTCAATGGTCAAATTATCATAACTCCGTGTACAAATATCGGATTGAACTGATTCAAGCTTCATGTTAAAGTTCAAGATGTCAGCTTTCCAACGCCACCAACCATGTGCAATTCGGAGTTTGGAGCAAAAAGTTATAGCCATTTGAAGATTCCGAACAGTAAATACGATCGACCGCATCCTTACGCGATCGATCGCGTCTTCCGCGAAAACACTACACTAGAGAAAACAATCGATCGGACACCAAAACGATCGATCGTATCTACTGGAATTTTTGGACTTGCGAAGACAGTAAAAACGATCGATCGGATTCGTCCGGCATCGTTCGCAATACGATCGATCGGAAGCAATTAACAAAGGAAAACGGCTTCGTTCGGCTACGTTCGTGAAACGATCGATCGTGCTATGAAGGCGATCGATCGGTGCATACGGAAAACGCAATTTAACCCTATTTTGACTCGGATTTGGAAGGGGATTTGAGGGCTTTCCTTCACCCCTATATATATGCCTTAAGGGAGAACGTATGGGGTATGCAAGAATAGAGTTTTGAGTTCTTTTGGAGACCTTGGAGGCTAGAGCAAAGGAAGAAGAAGAAGAAGAAGATGAAGAACTTGTTGATGGATTCTCTTCCCATGCTTGGCTAGACTCTCTTCCAAGGCGTAGATGAAACCCAACTGATTGGTTGTATTGTTTCTTTCTCTCATATTATGTTTTTATTCTAGTTGGTGTATGAATCTTTGTTATGCAATAAAAGTTAATTCATTAGAGTTTATTCTTTGTACTCGAGAGAGACAAGAGTGGATCTTTGTGGATTTCAATCTGAAAGAGCACTTGTGTGTCCGAGAGGAACGTAAGGGCCCTGAAGTGTTACATATTAATAAAGTCTCATTGGTTTATACTCGAGAGAGATAGATCACAGTTCCATGTTTTAATAGATTTATGTGTTACATCCGAGAGGAGGGCACTATAATTTGAATTGACAAGTGTATGTCCGAGAGGAATACACTAGCCAACTGGAAATCTGAATTCAAAAGAGAGAGAGAGAGACGATACACTAGTCTATTGTGGTGGATTCAAAGCCTTGGTACTTCTCCTATTGATTAATCTCAGCTTAGTTTAGTTAAAGTTCATTGTTTTTCTCTAGATTAATTAAAAACTGCTACTTTTCTCTTGAATTTGGTAAAAGATTAATCCGTCCCTGAGGTTCGACAACCCTTTCCATACTCACCGTAGTACAATTGCCTTGTGCACTTGCAAGGGTTTAATTTTAAACGATCAATGTCGAGCATAGATCGCCACAAGAGAGAGTTGTCCGAGACCTGAGGGTGGGGGATTTGACGCCGGCGAGGGTGGAGCAGAGGGGACGATTGCCAGAGGCAGGAGGAGGCAGGGAAGGAGATGGAAGAACCAATTTAGGGAAAGCCAACTCCCCATGCCCGAGCCGAAGCCCCAAATTTTTAAATGATGTTTCCTATACGTCATTTAGAAATCCACACCCTCACGTTTAAAATGTCAATTCCTAAATTCCTGTGGATTTTAGTGGAAATCCAAATTCTCTCCCTTAAGAAAAAATCCAAATGGTGAATTTAGATTTTGCCCCCCAAAATCCAAATCCCCAAAATCAAATCCTGTTTCCCAAACACACCCTAAAGTCAGATTTTAGAGGTTTGAATGAACTTTGGACTTCACATCTACGTAAACTCTTTTTTTTTTTGGCATCTATACCATTTTCCACATTTTGGTTCATAGCCTAAACTAGTTTAAAAATTTATAACAATCAGATTAATTACTATTAGTGTATATTGATATACTTAGATTATGATATACATGTGTTGACAAACTTTTCTACTATCAAAGTTCACCGAGATTGTTTTACATTCTCTCCGAGAACTTATCTCTTTAGCTCACTGAGACAAGACCTAGATCCGAGACGGCTAACCATGCTCTCCCCTATATGCGTCAATGGGATTTGATCTTGGGAGAGACATTAACCAACCCCCCGTGGGCTCGCTCTTTAAATGTGGAATCTATATATATAATTGAAGTCATTACCAATAAAAAGATCGGTAAAATATAAAGTAAGCCATCACCACATCAGTATCAAGAAAAATGAAACGTGTCTAGAATAGCAACTACCAATGTGACAGTTCCCACCGTGTACACTTGAACAAGTCAAAATTTGTACACACCAAATTATCCTATTTTTAAACAAACCAAAGTAGCACACAATGACACTAATGAACATTAAATGCATATAATCCCTCCGTCCAAATAATACCGATTATATTGGACTCTTTACATATCCAAAAATAAGTGGCTAGATGTAATCTAAGGGATAATCAGAGGCATGAAATGGTGTGGGCCCCTACATGCCAAACAATTTTAACTTATTTTCAAATGTGGTCTCTATTATTTGGACGGAGGGAGTACAATTTGCGATCTTCTATTTCAAACAAATCTGCCCCAAACTCAATGATTTTTATTTCAAATATTGGTACTTACTACCACCCCAATACACGGTAGCGTACAGTTTCTTCACGTAAAATGGCAAACTGGCAACCTAAAGAAGACTACATCACTGACCAGTATCAACCATGGCTCCAAATTATTCCAAATTTACTATTTGCTCATCAACTCCTTCGGCATCCTCATGGAACTCGACGAGTGTTTTCAACCAAAAAAGAAATAAATCTTCAAAATGGAAAAAAACTTGCCAGTACTAATTGGCCTCTTTTATGTTCTTTTCATACTAATTACTAATGATTGGATGGAATAAAAAGCTTAAATAATTATTAGCTTCCTAAAACAATGTCACATATTATCTAATGAGGGACGGAGGGAGTAGTTACAAATTGCTGTGTCATAGTACTTAGTGCAATCCATTCTGGAGCTGATCTGGTAAGGCAGATCAAACCCACATTTCTCTGGAACCCCGCTGATGCGGCTCTCCGGGATGCCGGAAACCTTGAAAACGGCAGCCGTGAGGCACTTGCACACAGACTATCGATCAGCAGTGGCTATCGATCAGCAGTGCTCTTGGCGGCAGGTTTAGTTGCCTTGATCCCTTTACAGCACGCTGCTTGTATACTTCCACCAGATTTCAGGTATGAAAGGCAGGAGCTCAATTCCACCAGCACTTGGGTGCAAGAAGATCCCACACTAGCATCATCATGGATATAATTGTGTAGAACACGCTCCATGAACACACTACTATGCATGCTTTATACTTTTTGTTTGTTGTTGTTTTCTGATACAAAAAGGGCTAGAGTCTTCTGAGGTTTATGTAGGCGGGAAGAGGTGATTAGAAATTAAAACAAGGCAAAATATGAAGAGATGTGTATGAAGTTGGGCTATTCCAGTTTTTTTAGTAAGTGCACTTATATGACTGGTTGAAACATTGCCTTTTGCCAACGTAATAAGAAACTTGGGCTATCACAAAGCAAGTTTACTCCAGGAAACGCCAGTGCCCATTCACATGACAAGTTTGATTAGTTTTATACTGTGCTCCCTAGTGTGGAAGTATATGCATCCATTACTCATTGGCATGTTCAAGAATTCTTTAGTTAAGCAAGACAGCACTGCACTTCTTTTTTCTTTTAAGTAGACAGTTTACAGGACCAAAGTTACACGTTAGCAACATTAAAGAGTAATATCCTGATCAAGATTCAACAATATTGTGGCTTGGCTTGCAAGATACTTTTAAGAAACCCCATTTGGCGCTTTTTTGTAAACACGATTGAAGGTAAATGTTTTGAAACTATGCAACTTACGATGCTCTTATTTATCACAGGGGCATCACACGCCGTTTGATTCGGGGGTGCATGGGATTGAAGACAAGGGGCACAAGGGTTTGAGTTCTTGGATGTCAACCATCACTGTAAGCCGAGGCATATATCAATCTTTTTTTTAATAAAAGTATGAGAGGTTTAAAGTAGTTGAAGACCAGCTTGATTCAGGCTCATGTCTCACGAGCTATGAGGTTGACTCAATACCACTATCCACATATTGGTATCCCTGTCAGTAACTTCTTAACTTCTCACCTATTTGTACACCTGTTAGTGATTTCTCACAGAAATTTGATAAACAGGACAACTATTGTAATGAAGGGTGTGAATGTTAATTCAATTTGGCCAGGAGAAGCGAGAAGATAAGTGACAATATTATCGTCATATTTTCATGTTGTCTGTCCTTACAACTTTAGCATTTTGATTTAAAGCGATATTGGATTGATTTTTTTAATGTTTGCCTATGTATACTACTCCCTCTGTCTTGTTTTCAGATGCCCCATCTGGAAAAGAGATGGACAACCGTGTTTTAGACGCTCCATGTGGTTAATTAATTTAAGTGACTTTGAACCTCTTCTTTCCCCCGTTTGTTGGGGTTTCTACCATCCAGTGAAAATCAATATTTTATCAGATGGAGATATTAAAATAGGACAGAAGGAATATATAGCTTAATTATATATCGAATTGGATGTCATAAATTGTGAGTTTTCTGAACACACTAGGTAGTGTTCTTGAATTAGACTAGGTTTATGGACTTATTTTATGTCACCTAGCTAGAATTGTGTGATAGTAAGAGTTCACAGCTGACCATATGAGCTGTTGTAAATAGATGCATTCTTTGTAAGTAAAAATCTAAAAATTGCGAGTCACCTTTTCTTAGGGTCTGTTTGGTAGAGGATCTATGGAATGGGAAATTTTAGATTTTAGGGAAGAAGCAGCATGGAAGAATTTAGGAGCCCGATGACATGTTTTATAAATAAACATGAAAGACAGGGGTATATAATAAAAAAACACATTTTTTTATTATTCCTCCGTGTTTTTTACAAAATTACAAAAAATACCATTAAAAGTGAAAGTTAGATTCTTTTAGAAAACCTCATTTGGAAGAGATTTTCATGGAGAAGCTGAATTTTTTTAAAATCCAAGTATGTAGATGCTGTCAAATAGGCTCTAAAATGCTCCTTCTCAAAGTGGATTCTTTTAGCCATTCTCAAAATTCTTCGGGTGGATGTCTAATGCCGGCAAAGTTGGAAGCCCCCGCCTTATGTACCGATAACCAAAAAAACACCTTATAAATATGTTTTCATGCAAAGAGAAGAGCATTCTGTTTCTATCCGAGGACTGGTTTGCTTCAACTAGTGATCTTTGGCTTCTCCATCTTGATGTTAAACGCACAAATTCAAATTGTAAGTATGCGTGGGATCATTAATTAGACAGTATTATTTGGGTGTGCATTTGTGCAACATCTTTGGGCTCAAAGCCTAATGAGAATTTCAACTAATGGGCCTTTTAACCATAATAAAAAAATTAAATAAACACTAGTCCTTTTAAAAGATTGAAGGGATATCCATGCACAATACGAACTCCAGCTAATTGACTTCTATAATCCCACACATATAATTACACTTCACATATATAAAGGGCAGGGCAGATCTCCAGAATCCAAAGAAAAAGGGAGAGACCAATCAATCTAGGAGAAATCATTACCTTGCATATTTTAATGATCAGTAATTAAATTTTATGAGAATAAGATGCTCTCGGTTCACTTCTCAAGACTTGAGCCTCAACTTTTTGGACCAACAATTCATTGCAACTCGGTTGGTCCCTTTAACATTAATTGGCTTTTTATAATTGATAATATTCCACATCCAAAAGCTATAACTTCCAGAAAGGGAATCAGAAAGATCAGCTGAATGAAAACAGAACTAACAAGGAAACGCTTAATGAAAATGTCAGGTCTAGAAGTTCTGCTCCTATAAGATGCAAATAACACATCATCTTCGTTATTAAAAAGTATGTTTCTTATAGCAAAAAATAAGTATGCTTCAACTCCAAATAAAGCATAAAGTTGGTCGGTCGCATCTTTTGCTCTTTCTATTTTTCAGCCGGTTTCTCCAAAAATGTCTTTTTTATCCAGTCAAATGGCTGAAAAATAGCACATGGACAAACACAATTAAAGAACTGGAAAAGCAAGTATTCACCATGCAGCAATAAATAACATTTGGAAAATGTCTAACCTTCACGCTTCATTAACTACTTTAAAACAGCATGTTTTAAAAAAAAAGGACTCCTCTCACTCATCAACAAAGAAGGGCATGGGGTGAAGAAAAGAACCATCACTACATTTTGTGCCTACCACTAAACTACACTCACCGACTTCTAAACTAAAAACAAATCTCCAGAGAATCAAGTGGAACTGGACAATGAACAGAAACTCAAACATTCTGAAGTGATTTAAGCATCTATAGAACTATAACGTACATGACAGCATGTACCAAAATATTTACGTATCTACCTGGATTCATCATCTTTCTACTACAACATGATTGCAATTATACAGTACATAATTTTACAATGAAAAAGATGCTAAAATAACTTGATATACAACTATAAAAATTGATCATCTTTTGAAGTAGAACATGTAATAACTGTTGTTGGATGGTATCGGTTCAAGTCTCATTGCCATTTATACCACAATTGTGTTCCATGTGCCATGCTTGGTGGATGCTTGCGCGTTTTTTTTGGGGGGAGGGGAGGTTTGGAATATAAAATAAATTAATAAGGTATTCCATTTCCCAAATCTTGAGCTTTTGGGAAACTTGGTTATCTTACAATACCCTCTGATGGAGTCGACATACAAAGCTAAAATCACTCTCTTGTGTCTCATTATATAAAACCACTAGATCTTGCAAGATGTCTCGAACAAAATTGACATAAACTTTAGCATTTCAAGTACGAGAATTGGGAAAACGAAGCCTGTTTCTTCACTTCATGTGTATTTCAGTATACTAATCAATTTTGTAAATTCATGAGTAAAAATATTAATTAGACCAGTGTCTGAAGTGCATTTCTGAGCAATTCATCAAGGCGGAGCTGTTGCCAAAGTGCCTCAAAAGGCAGTGGCACAGATCACTAAGCAACAAGAATATCTGCCACATCATCTGAGCTGCCTAAAAAATATTAAACCATTCGTTTTAGATGACCATAAAGTGGTTTGAGGTGGACACACTTGGTGCTTTGGCAACCAAGTACAACCCTAACAAGTTTAACATCTATGGAATTTTGTTAGTGTCCTGTATCCTTTGGTGCTTTGTTAGGTCATTGGTTGTGGATACCCTTGAGTTAACAAGTTTCAAGGCAGTGGCACATATTTACACCACTTAGTAAATCATAGTTCTCCATTGTTCTAATAACTGACATTTTATAGTATTATGTTTCACACATGTAAACTATAAATGCCGACCTAATTGGCAAATGCTGCTATCATTGATGGTATAATGTCAGGTAACAATGTAGAAGGAAGTGAGTAGCAGGAACTACAATGGCCTAACACTCACCAACTACAAGCTGAGGCTCGTAGCACATTTGTAATTGGGCTTTTATAGTATTTATACAGTAGAACCCTAACAAGTTTTGAAAAATACGTGAATGTAACATGAAAATGGAGTTTACTCTTATGAAGACACCAAAAATATGAATTCTTCCCACCAAATCTGTGCGATAAGGTAGAAACGGAGTTAATTCTGGCCTTCCAAATCTTGCTTTTTTCTTCCCTTACTTTTCAATGGTAATTCACAAATAATGAACCTATTGTTTTCAGACCAAACTATTCCATTAAATACAGAAGAATAGAAAGAATAACTTGAGGAATAAAGAAAAATAAAGGGGAAATTTTTAGATAGTATGCACAAAAATTCAATTTATTCTTCCATATTTTACACTCTACTCTTTTTTTTATTTAGCCATCCGCTGGCTGTGGTGCACCCAAAACAATATCAGCCAAGAAGGTCGCAGAGGAAGATATTCACAGCCTTTTTAAATAGACAACCAATGAACTTGTGTATCTCACCCGAATTTGGTAAAAATCCTCACTAGACCTGCGAAGCATAACTTTATATGCTTCGCTTTTTTTAAGAGTTGCTAATCTCTCATCTTCTTCCCCCAACTAGGCCTATTTTTTCTTCAATTACATGATACTAATTGAACAAACAAAGTGCACATTATTAAAACGAATGTCTAGTCAAATTCTTATGCAATAAGTACTCTATTCCATAACATTCATTAGGTGCAAAAATAAAGGTTCTATACCCAATAAAACTAAAATTAAGTATAAAAAAAATAGTAATAGGGCGGTTAATATACTACACTAATGATGATAGAGAATTCACTAAATATCTTCAAACAAACTACTAATAAGATGATACTCCCTCCATCTTGGAAATAACACAAACCACTTTTTTAGGATGTGGCAGGTACTTCAGGACGGATTAATGCTCGAAAGTCCAAGTAAAAAATGACTGCAGAATTTCGTATAAAAAATTATAAAACACGAGACGACACTACCCCTACAAACAGCAAACCCCTTGATTTGTAATCCAGCTATAACAAGACTAGATGAGAATAATATATACCATATTTGATCACTTCCTGCCACTAATTTCAACTCTACAATGTCTTAGCTATTACTTAATCTACTAAACTTAGAGCTTTCCCATGGATGATGGGAAAAATCTGAAAGATGCCACACTAGTTGGACCTGGGCAGGTGGCCACGAAATAAAGTGCCCACACAATATAAAATTTTATCCCGTTTGTATAGAAAGTTTGGCAATAGGATAAGAAGATCATGTTAAGACCACCTTGCATCTGCCAGTTAATTGTATAAGAAGGAAAAGAAGACTTCAACGATGGACAGTATAGCACACTAAAATTTGATGAGCCGGTTGGGAGAACTACATGGAAAACAATGTTCAAGTAATATTTCTCCAAATCATTATGACAATGTTACAACCAACATCAAAAGAAAGGCTGTAAAGTAAGCGTCCAAATTTTATTTCATATTCAGTTCCAAATAGATGACTGAGAACCAAATCTGACGTTCATGCATTTAGAGGAGAATACAGAAGGGCCAGTATACACCACAAGGCTCTAGAATCTATATGTAGCAATTAAAACATTCAGAAATGACTTGAAGAAACAACAATTCAAAAGTACAATGAATTGGAGATACTCCATCATAACCAGCATGACTATAATTGCTCCAAAATCCATCTCTCATCTGACAAATTCCTAACTTTCAGCTAAAAATTGTCACATTTGTTAAATTAATCCATCAAATTCATTGTGATTCAAAAAGTCTCTCTCTTATTTACACATGTAATTAAGTCAACAACTTTTGCTGACTATGAATTTAAACAAGGAAGCAGTTAGCAATAATTTTACATTTCTTTGAAGAAGCATTTACTTTAATGGTTAATTGTTTTAGTCACAAATCAAGTCACAGGAGTAGAGAAAACAGATTTTCAACAAAAAACCAAACACATAACGACATAAAAGGGACAATTTCACAAAAAAAACAATAACACGACTGAAAATAAAACATATATAGCACAATACAGTTTTTCATTTCAAGCAAAAAAAAAACATACGAAGATGCAGTACATTGCTGCTTCTGCACTGATTTTGAGATACATTTTTTAAAACATGAATCACTACATTCCTAATTCGGATACCCAAAACGTCTGTAATTAAAAGGACAAAGGACATAAATTTTACAAGCAATAATCCATATTGTAATGTCTTGCATTAGTGGAATGGAATTTTTGTCATTTCCACAAGTTTTAGCAATTAAGCCAATGTAGATTTAAATTATACGATCTAGAGGTGATATTAAAATAAAGTTTTTTTTTTAAATGTCTTTAATTCCATAATTGCATTAATAGTACCATATGAAAATCATCATTCTTTCATCATAAAAAAGCATTTAAATTACAATCAAACAGAGAAATCTAATGGATCGGCACTCACAAACATCACACCCTGCACAAACAGATTTCCCAAAAAAAAAAAAAGAAGAGAAATCCCCACTTCATAACTCCATGATTCATCAAAGAAAACATAATATTTGCCAAAACGTATAAAATTGAACAATAAACATACGACAAGAACAATCTAATGAAAGTGTTTGATACCTGAATAAGCCAGACGGCGGTGGTGGCGGCAGCGACGCCCCACATGGCGGCGGAGGAAATGTCGGTGGACTGAGGGCGAAGGGAGGGGCGGACGAACTTGAAGAGCCCTGATCCTGCTGCCATGATCTCTCTCTCTCTCTCTCTCTTCTTGAGATGTTTTGTGGTTTGGACGGAAAGCCTAGACTGGAGCCGTTGCAAGCTCTTCTTCTTCCTTGACCAACTTCTTTCCGTCACAATCAACTGTGATTCAATGATAGCGCTTGCGGATTCCAACGTAGGACAATTACTTTTGGACAATTGTATTGGGTGTGTAGGCTGGGCCAATCAGAGTGGGCATTTTGTGTGGACCACTACTGTCCCGGCCCATGGGCCTATCATCCTATGGTGCATTGTTAAGGGGCTAAGAGTACGGTTTGTACCCCGTACTTTACAATATTATGCCGGACAACGAAAAAACGACGTGTGGCCAAAAAGGGATGACGGCGTCAGGTTCCAAGTTCCATCTCTCTCCTCGTTAAAATTCCGTTCTTTTTACCATCCCTGTCTCCCGGAATTCAAGCCCTCTTTTCTTACCCCTCATCAAGAATATTCTAATAAACTTATTACGATTATTTTTCGGGAAATTTATTAAATAATACAAAACAAAATTCTTATCGGGAACAGTGTATCTGAAGATCCACGCCGAAGGTACCAGCGTGGTTTTTTTTTAAACTGACCCAAAAGACCAACGCAGAGTATCGCATTAACTATTTTTGTGTAAAGGGGCAATCACTTCAACGATGCATATCTGTATCATTTCTGATCCGTTTTCGCCCATTTTTCTTCTTCTTATTTTTAGTGTTATTTTTAATCATCATGATATCACAAAGATGTTGAGCCATCATATGCTATTTATTGTGGTTTTTGTGGTATTTTTTCAATATGATATCAAAATCTTTGTGATATCATGATGATTAGAAAGAGCACTAAAAATAAGGAATAATGAAATTTTTTTGGTAAAAACGGATCAGAAATAAGAGAGATATGCATTGTTGAAGTGATCGCCTTTTTAAAATAGGACAAATTTTTAAAGCGAAATGCGTCAGTTCAACCCGATGCCTACGAAACTCTTATTGTTATGTTTTGAGTTATTTTAGTGGGACAAACTTCAACAATGCATATCTCTCTTAATTCTGATCTATTTTTACGTATTTTTTTTATTCCTTATTTTTAGTGCCCTTTCTAATCATCATGATATCACAAAGATTTTGATATCCTATCGAAAAAATACCACAAAAACTGCGATAAATAGCATGCGATGACTTAATATCTTTGTGATATCATGATAATTAGAAAGAAACTAAAAATAAGGATGATAATTTTGACGTGTTCTGATTTTTTGGCTCGCTTGTGAGACATATGTATTCAATGTAATGCCCTGATTTTCAAACAAATTTGTGTGTAAATCATCGGAGTAAAATGTCTCTGCGAAAGACTTAAAAATACATTCAAAATCATTAAAATTTCGAGCCGAAGCTCGAGCCCATTAAGCATTCAAATTTATTTGGTTGAGTATAGACCACTCAATAGGAAATTATATAACCAATCATGCAACATAAAATATTTTAGTACTAGAGTTTTTCTATCACATAACCTCAATCTACTCTCAAGGTCTAATACTTAGGATCATCTCTTGTGGAATTTCCCCTTAGCACTTACTTTATTCATTTTGACTCATATAGGCTACGTCTAACAGACGAGTCCCGAAAGGAATTCATGGTTCCTCACAGTTTGGGTGTGTGGGCACCATGAACTTTGCCATATCCCTACATGCATTCATAATATCTTGTGAATTATTGGCCCCCCTGGATGGCCAATCATGGTCTAGGATTATTCTCATTTTGCTCTTGTTGCATCGTGGATACTTTTCAATACTTTCTCTTCTCTTTTCTCATCCCACTATTTCTTTCTATAGTGTAGAATATGACATAATATCAATGTCTAAACACATTAGTTCATTGTCCTAACTCTTATAGTTCCAAGACGAATATCTAATTACAGTGTCACTAGGTATTATTGCCCTAGGACATAACCTTATTCCAAAATCCCTCGGCCTTTTATGCTATCATGCCCATCGACAACTTGGGCATCGACACGATTTTGTGTTGGTGAACTGTGTGGGTGCTTCACATAACAACAATTCTTCTTCTTTCTCTGTTATACTCATAATGTATGAGCATTATGGCCCTACTATTTCTATAGTGAAGAAATTACACAATCACATCTCTACTACTGTATGGGGCCATCGACACATTGCCATCAAGAAAATTTGAGTGTCGGTGCCCCTGACAGATGCAAATCCACCATTTGCCAGTCTATTCAATTCACAAAAAATCAAATGGCTAAGTGTATATGTACAAAATGGTTGGAAATATATGGGGTATATGAGAGGAAAAATGGGGTATATGTACAAATTTGGGTACATATACAAATTGGGCTATATGAAGAGGTTGAGAGGAGACAATCCCAAGATGAAGCCAACTCAAAGTGGATTTTGAAGAGAAAGCCACCAAGGTGAGCAAGACACTCCAAGGTGAAGCTCAAGGAAAATGAAGATTGCAAAAGCCCAAGACAATGCGGGAGCACACCACAAAGCCCATGGCCAAGACACTACTTAAAAGTAACCTATTGAAGGCCTAACATGAAGACATACAAGAGAAGTGCAAATTTTCTAGAGGATCAACTTACAACCATTAGATCATCCATAGTGTCCTATAGGCCCATAGCTTTTGGATCAAATTTGTTGGGTTCAAAATATTCCAAGAAAAACCCACTAACCAAAGTGATCCAAAGCTTAATGTACTCTCTTTATTGTGCTTTAATGCTAAACCTCTCTTAGTTACATTTTTAATGTATGACTCCCGCTTGTTCTATATAATTCTTATCTAACCTTGCCAATTTGTTTGACAAAAAGGGGGAGTGAGAAATTTCCACCTAGTGTACTAGAATGTGTTTGTCTTACAGGGTAAAACTTAGCATGCCCATCAAAAGAGGAATTGCTTCATTAGAGGGGAATGCAACTTAGGGGGGGTTACAACTTAGGGGGAGTTGCTAATTGAGCCTCTAATTTATATAAGCATTTTTGTCATTCAAATTGACAAGGGGAAGCTTGTTAGGGCAAAATTTGGAAGTGCGATTTTGTCTCTTAATGTATGTCAATTTAATGTACGAAAATATATGGGGTATGTGAGAGGAAAAATGGGGTATATGTACAAATTGGGGTACATATACAAATTGTGCTATATGAAGAGGTTGAGAGGAGACAATCTCAAGATGAAGCCAACACAAAGTGGATCTTGAAGAGAAAGCCACCAAGGTGAGCAAGACACTCCAAGGTGAAGCTCAAGGAAAATGAAGATTGCAAAAGCTCAAGACAATGTGGGAGCACACCACAAAGCCCATGGCCAAGACACTACTTAAAAGTAACCTATTGAAGGCCCAACATGAAGACATACAAGAGAAGTGAATATTTTCTAGAGGATCAACTTACAACCATTAGATCATCCATAGTTGTCCTCTAGGCCCATAGCTTTTGGATCAAATTTGTTGGGTTCAAAATATTCCAAGAAAAACCCACTAACCAAAGTGATCCAAAACTTCTTTCAAAGCCCACCTAAGATCCTTAGGAAAAGACACTTAGAAAAAGCCCATTTGTGAAATGGGTTTATGGGCTAAAGGAACCACCCATAAATAGGACCCAACTCACATAAGAGAACCACTAATGGGTAGGTGGATATGAGGAATCCACCCAAGGATGGGTTGATACACACCTCCCTCTCCATTTATAAATACCCACCTCTTGGAGAGAAATGTGCAAGCCATCTCCCCAAATCCTCTTGGCCTTATTCTTTGCAAATCATCTAGAGCCTTGAGGGTTCTTGATTATTCTTCCTCTCCTTTCTTTGAAAGGGGTTCAAGATCTTGTTATGAGATCTTAGGAAGATATTCAAGTCCTCTAAAGCCTTGATGCTCTTGATTATTCTTCCTCTCCTTTCTTTGAAAGGGGTTCAAGATCTTGCTATAAGATCTTAGGAAGAGATTCAAGTCATCTTGGATCATGGTTCCTTTGAGCATCTAGAATTATCTTTTAGAAACTAAAACCCCCACTTGACCTTTGAACTAAATACTTCCATATCCTCTCAAAGGTCTTAGTTACTTTGATCTACTCTCTGGTCCCTCATTAGTGATTCAATGGGTTCATACCATTGACTCTTGAGAGTAGTTCAAAGTACCTTTGGCCATGGTTTCACCTAATCCCATAGAAAAATTCTTAGAGAAATCAATCCCTTTTCCAAAAAGCCTCTACAATTTCGGAGCATCATTAGTTGAATCCAAGGATGGACAATGGAAGACCATTAGCTCAAAATTAGTTTGAGCAAAACGGGTAGGATATCTCACATCCTCCCTTCAAGGGTATGTACTCTAGTCACTCCTATTTCTTAGAGTAAGTACTCTTAAATCTCTTCTTTACATGTGTTAGATTGTGGTGTAGACAATAGGGTTAAACCACTCTTTTGAGAGAGAGTTGGGTTGGTGTGACCCATAGCGAGTATGGATTCACTCTTGTATGGTTCCCGGTGATCCAAGCAAAACCGGTGAGTGTATGATGTTGTGGGTGAGCTAAAAACCCTCACTTAGTGGATGTAGGAGGTTTCTTGGATTAGGTGCTCCGAGAGTGGAGTGGACATACCCGTTAAAGCAAGTTGCTTAGCGGCGAACCACTATAAATCTTTGTGTGATTGCTTGTGTTTGCTCGTCTTGCATATTGTTACACACACACACATTCCACTCCTCTTAAGGCTCTCTCACTTATACGCTTCCAATTACTTGCTAATGAGAGAATGTTGCATTGAACGATTATTTAAATTAATATTATCTCTTAGTAAAATAGAGTGAGAGTTTTTAAGTGGTTGTCCTATTCACCCCCCCTCTAGAACTTAAGAGCACTTTCAAGTGGTATCGGAGCTTGGTCACTCTTACTTAGGTGATAGCATCTTGAGTGTGATCCAAGTGCTCTTAATGGCTAGATTTGAGAGCTCATCCACTACCAAACCTCCTCCATTTGATGGTAGTAACTATGCATATTGGAAAAATCGCATGAAGACCTTTTTGAAGGCTCATGATGAATTGGCATGGTATTGTGTAGAAAATGGTTGGAAACCACCCACTGAAACCATAGAAACAAATGGGGTTACTTCTTAGTGTCCCCTTAAACATACTTAGGTGGTCTGAGATGGATAAAAAATTGAGTATGGGAAATAACAAAGCCCTTAGTGCCATTACTTGTGCTGTATCCCCTGATGAGTATAAACATATATGTTTGTGTGAGAGTGCCAAGGAAGCTTGGGATATTTTAGAAGTGTCGCATGAAGGAACTAGTTTAGTTAAGAAATCTAAACTCCAACTCCTTGTTACTAGGTTTGAAAATATCAAAATGGGAGAAGATGAAACATTCATGGAATTCTATTCTAAATTTAATGATATTGTAAATTCCATGTGGGGACTTGGTAAAAAACTACATGAACCTGACATTGTAGACAAAATCCTTAGGTCTCTCCCTATTAGATTTTCTCCTAAAGTGACAGCTATTGGGGAATGTAGAAATACTGACCTAATGAAAGTAGAAGATTTAGTTGGCTCTTTACAAACTTATGAAATGCAACTTCCCACACAGATTAAAAAACCTGTAGCTTTGAAATCTACTAGAAAACAAAGTCAAGATTTGGATGATGAGGTAGATGAAGAAATTGCTTTCCTTGCCAAAAAATTTGCTAAACATTTTAATGGAAGATTTAGAGGGAAAAGTTTTTCTAAAACTAAACCTATAGACAACTTAAAAAGAAAAAGTAAATCAACCTCAAGAAACATTGAATGTTATAATTGTCATGGGCTTGGTCATATTGCTACTGAGTGCCCGTTAAAGCAAAAATTTAAGAAAAAGGAAATAGCGGCTAAAGCTTCATGGGATGAATCCTCAGAAACTGAGGAGGACTCAGAAGAATCATCTGACCAATATGAGGTAGAATCTTTAAAAGTCTTTATGACTTCCACATCAATCACTAATGACTTATCTAAGGTGGAAATGCCAAATGAAGAATCATCTCAAAGTGATTCAGATTCAAATGACTTTCAAAGTTCATATAATTCTTTATTCAAAGAAAGCACTAGAATGACTGAGAAGATCACTATGCTGAAAAGGGAAAATCTTAGGCTTAAGAAAGAACTTGATTTTGCTATGAATGATATGCAAACACAGGAAATTGTTAAGTTGAAAAATGAATTGAAAATTAGAGAGCAGATACATAAAAAAAAATTAGAAGAATTAAAAGAAGTTATCTCTGAAAACTCAACTCTAAAAGAAGAACTTAGCAAATCCAAGGATAGTCTAGTTGAAAATTTTTCTCAAAGTAGTCAAACTCTTCAACATATGCTAAGGCTAGGAAAGAGTTCAATGGATAAGAATGGGCTTGGTTACACTGGTATAAACAAGTCTAAATGTGAAACTCAAACTATCTTTGTAAAAGAAAGTCTTAACAAGTCATCAATTGAAGAGGAACACCGAAGAATCAATCCTAGACCTATCATAAGGAAAGAAAAATCTATCTTAGGAGAATTGTCTCAAGATAAAAATGCACCATTTGATAGAGAATATAATGTAAAGAAGATTTCTAGAGGAAAAATAATGATTACACCAAAAGTGAACTTCTAGAATTCATTAATTCCTCACATAATGTTGTTCCAACTAGACTTATTCCTGTGACTACTAGGATGGTTCAACTTTTTGAAGAGATTGCTAAAATAACCCTAAAGCATAGGAATACTCAAACAGAGCTCAAGAGCAAGGAAAGCAAGAGTAAAACAACTACCTCAAATAGTCCATCTTCTAGGCATAAAATAGGGAGAACATCTAACACCACTGAATGGAGACCGAAAACAAAGGAAAGGAGTCTAGTTGTTCACACAGCCCTCTTAGCAGAAAATTCCCCTAAATGGTATTTAGATAGTGGGTGCTCCAGGCACATGACTGGAGAAAAAGAAAACTTTTCTGAGCTAAAAGAATTTGATGGAGGATCGGTCACCTTTGGAGATGGTAGTACTGCAAAAATCATTGGCAAAGGAACTCTAAGAGTACCAACATGCCCCACCTTAAGGATATACTATGTATTGAAGGGCTGAAACACAATCTCCTTAGTATTTCCCAAATTTGTGACCAAAATCACTATGTTAGCTTTGGGAGTCACAGTTGTAAGATCACCAACAAGAAAGGAGAAACCATTATGAGAGGTGTTAGAACTACTGACAATTGCTATATAGTTGAGGAAACATGTCAACCAAACTCTTCTCAATGCCACATATCGAAAACAAATGAAGCAGAACTATGGCACAAGCGTCTTGGCCATGTAAATTATAGAGACATATCTCGACTAAGTAAGAAAGGGATTCTTAGGGGTCTACCTATCATTAGTCGTAAGGATAAGAAAGACTGCAGTGAATGTCAGATAGGTAAACAAGTTAGAGTCTCACACAAAAAGGTAAATACTATCAATACCTCTAGACCTCTTGAACTTCTACATATGGATTTAGTTGGACCCATGAGAACAGAGAGTATAGGAGGGAGAAAGTATTTCCTTGTTATAGTAGATGATTTTTCTAGATATACCTGGGTTGCCTTTCTTAGAGAAAAGTCTGATACTTTTCTTGAATTCAAAGGGATTACCAAGCAAATCCAAAATGAGAAAGGTCTGACCATTGTCAAGATTAGGAGTGATCTGGTGGAGAATTTGAAAATATTTCCTTTGATAAATTTTGTGATAAATTTGGAATACACCATGAATTTTCTGCACCTAAAACTCCTCAGCAAAATGGTGTTGCTGAAAGAAAGAACCGTGTTCTGCAAGACATGGCCACAATATTTTTAACTAGTAAGAATCTTCCAAAGAACTTGTGGGCTGAAGCAGTTAACACTGCCTGCTATATTATTAATCAAGTTTACATTTGAGCAGGTAAGGATAAAACTGCCTATGAGCTGTGGCACGATAAAAAGCCTAGTGTTAAATATTTTAAGGTCTTTGGTAGTAGATGTTATATTTTAAAAGATCGAGAAAATCTAGGCAAGCTTGACTCAAAAAGTGATGAAGGAATATTCCTTGGATACTCCTTCAATAGTCGAGCTTATAGGGTCTTAAATCTGACAACCAACACCATTCAAGAATCTATCAATGTGGTTGTTCATGATGCAAAAATGGAAGAAGGTTCACAAGACCATCCTGAAGAAGATGAAGGAGCATTAGAAGAGGCTCCCATTACTGAGCTCATATCCTCTCCTCCTCCTTCAAACAATGACCTGAAAGAAGTAAAAGATCATCCTATAACTCAAGTCATTGGTGACCCTTGCATATTGTTACACACACATGCCACTCCTCTTAAGGCTCTCTCACTTATGCGCTTCCAATTACTTGCTAATGAGAGAATGTTGTATTGAACGATTATATAAATTAACATTATCTCTTAGTAAAATAGAGTGAGAGTTTTTAAGTGGTTGTCCTGTTCACCCCCCCTCTAGGACTTAAGAGCACTTTCATTATGGCCCTACTATTTCTATAGTGAAGAAATTACATAATCACATCTCTACTACTGTATGGGGCCATCGACACATTGCCATCAAGAAAATTTGAGTGTCGGTGCCCCTGACAGATGCAAATCCACCATTTGCCAGTCTATTCAATTCACAAAAAATCAAATGGCTAAGTGATGCCTCAAAAAGCCACACATCAAAATAGCCATCACAACGTCAAATTGGTGAATTGGGATGTAATATCCAAAAAATTGTAAGTTGAAAGAACTGACAAAAAATGGTGTCAATGGTCATGTGTCAATGGTTCGGAGCAGTTTAATCTGTACAGTTTTCTAATGAGATTAGACTTAAGTACGGGGTGCAAAAGGACTATTAACCCTAATTAAACCATTATTTATACGTCCCAATACTAGAAGGAGGCAAGGTGGCTAAGAGAAGGAGAAGAGGGTCCGACTTTGTATCGTCAGAATCCAGGTAGGAAACCTAGTGACTATATAGATATGTGATTCCCTATGATCAAATCATAGAATTCACATTGTGTTTGTTGTGATGTGCCTTGAATGATGTAAAGCTATCATTTTTAGGATTATTTGAATATTATTTGAATGTTATTTGAATGATCTATCATGATCTAATATGGTTTATGGTTATCTAGCATGACAAAGTTGCTCTTTTATGTCTCTAAAAAGACTGATGTATGTTTGGCCCATGAGATCATGTGATTGTACAGAGAATGATTGGATGAATGAGATATATAATGAAAAGTATATTTTTTCATATGTTGATAGCATGATGTGATGTTAATGTGTTATGATGAGAAAGCATGATACTTTGTATGTACAATCATATTGTAATGATTGTATAATGATTCATGATTGTTGTTATGCTAAAGCGATAGTCTTGGCATGAATAGCTGTTGTGACCTAGCAAGGTCACAAGGATTGGCCAGACGGCAAGAAGGAAGAAAGAAGAAGAAGAAGGGTAAAGGAATAATAGTTTTTATTGCATAAGTCCATAATGAGGAGGCGTCCTCCTTATAAAAGAAAAGGATGGCGCATGCCCTAGGGAGCCGCACCACCTATTATGGCCTAATGGGCCTTAATTGGCCCCTGATTATTCTCTATCAGTCCGTTACCTAACAATTAGCCTAAACGGGACTGATTACAACATGATACTTATCAATCAACTACCCTACTGATAGATTGGCATAGATGCTATGCTGACGTACGCATTTTGGGATAACGTACACAACAATAGCATGTTAATTGAATAGAATGGTAAATGGCGGATTTGCATCTGTCAAGGGCACCGACACATCTCACTGACACCAAATTTTCTTGATGGCAATGTGTGGATGGCCCATAACAGTAGTAGAGATGTGATTGTGTGTAATTTCTTCACAATAGGAATAGTAGGGCCATAATGCTCATACATTGTGAGTGTAAGAGAGAAAGAAGAAGAATTGTTATTATGTGACCACCCACACAGTTCATCGACACGAAATCATGTCGATGCTCAGTTGTCGATGGGCAAGATAGTAGAAAAAACCGAGCGATTTTGGAATAAGGTTATGTACTAGGGCAATAATACCTAGTGATTGGTGCGACACTGTAATTAGAGATTCGTGGAAATATAAGAGTTTGGACAATGAACTAATGCGTTTAGTCATGGATAGTATGTCATATTCTACATTATAGAAAGAAATAGTGGGCTGAGAAAAGAGAATAGAGTATTATAGTTCAAAACACATACTAGTAGAGAAAGTATTGAAATGTATTCATGATGCCATAAGAGCGAAATGAGAATAGACCTAGACCATGATTGGCCATCCTGAGGTCCAAGAATTCACAAGAAATTATGAATGCTTGTAGGGATATGACAAAGTTCATGGTGCCCACACACCCAAACCATGACGAACCTTGAATTTCTTTCGGGACTTTTTTGTTGGACGTGGCCAATAAGAGTCAAAATGAAGAAAGTAAGTGCTAAGGGGAAATTCTACAAGAGAGTGATCCTAAATATTAGACCTTGAGAGTAGATCGAGGTTATGTGATAGAAAAACTCTTAATGCTAAAATATTTTAGAGAGAATGTAAAAATATGTAGGTGTTATGAATGAGTTAATTCTTGTGGTAGCATACTCTTGTATGATATTTTTTATGTTGCATAATTGGTTATATACTTTCCTAGTGAGTAGTCCATACTCAGCTTTGCCTTTTGTCCACAAGACTAGAGGAATAAGCTGAGTAGCTGGGACGCGGGCGATAACACTGAAAGATAGTTGCGTAGGATTCTTTCTGTTTAGAATTTATTTATTATCAAGAAATGATAGGCAAATGTGTGTGCCAGAAACTATTTATTATAATAAGTTATTAATTTATTATAGATCATGTCTCTCATCGACCCGGGATCCTATTTTAATTTGGTGATTTAAATCAAAATAATAGTTTTGATTTCAAATATGAATTATGTTCTAACAGTCGAATGGTAATGCTCTGATAAGATGTTCAACCGAATAATTTTGAATGCTTAATGAGCTCGAGCTTCGGCTTGAAATTTTAATGATTTCGAATGTGTTTTTAAGTCTTCTGCAGAGACATTTTACTATGATGATTTACACTCAAACTTGTTTGAAAAATCAAGGCATAACATTGGATACATATGTCTCACAAGCCAGCCAAAAAATCAATTACCTTTTGGTATAAATACTTTTTCTTCTCCTTTTTGGCTTGTTTTGGGGGAAAAAACTAGACTTGCAGAGGAAGAATGTTAGGGCTTGGTGATTTGATGATGCAGATACTATGCTGATGTATGCATACTGGGATGATGTACACAACACTCCACTACGCTCCGCTAACGCATTGTCCTCAATGCGACCAAGATGGAAATCGGGCCAAAAAATCATCCTCCAGCACCCACTCAGCATCCTCGAGCGGGTGGCCCTGCCAAGCTACTAGCACTTCTGTCACAATACGCCCAGCGCGACGCACGCGACGTTTGTCATAAGAGAAGCCGGAACGCGTTCTTCAGAACCGGTGGAGCCCATGAGAGGCGGTGGGGCACTAGCATCAACCAATTGAAGATCACCCACAAAACGGCGGAGACGAGATACGTGGAACACAGGGCGCACCAGGGATCCAGAAGGCAGGGAGAGATGATATGCGTCGAACCCACCCTTTCCAAAATGGCATAAGGCCCATGAAAACGAGCAGCCAACATCTGATCAGCCCGAAAGAAAGAGTTCTGGCGCTGGGGCAAAACTGATACATAGACGAGATCGCCAACCTGGAATTCTCTATCAGAGCGTCGGTTATCATAGATCTATTTCATCCTCTTCTGCGCGGACGTTAAATTGGCTTTAAGCTGACGGAGGACCTCATCCCGTGTCTGTAGCAGGTAATCCACCTCAGCAATGGAGGAGCGATGAGGCACATAAGACAAAATAGACAAAGGAGGACGGCCGTAGACAATCTCGAAGGGCGTGAAGCCGGCACATGGGTGATATGCCGTATTGTACAACCATTCAGCCCAGGGAAGCAATTGCAGCCAGCGGCGGGGCTGGTCCCCCACAAAGCAGTGCAAGTACTGCTCGAGACACCTATTCACCACTTCAATTTGGCCGTCCGTTTGTGGGTGGTAGATCGTACTCATGTGTTGCTCCATCCCTTGTAACTTAAAGAATCCCCGCCAAAACTGGGAAATGAAGACCCGATCACGGTCAAAAACGATAATCCGAGGCATACCATGTAGCTTGGCGACGTCCCTCACATATAGCTCGGCAACCGTGCGGGCCGAATAAGGATGACTCAGAGCACAGAAGTGGGCATACTTAGATAGACGGTCAACCACCACCATAATAACCGTATTACCACGGACCGCCGACAAAGCCTCAATAAAGTCCATGGAAATGTCCTCCCAAACCTTGTCCGGAATAGGAAGGGGCTGTAGAAGACCCGTAGGAGAAGAGGACGACGATTTGGCTCGCTAGCATACATCACAAGAGGCGACATAATCATGCACATCCTTCTGAATACCGACCCACAGAAAGCTATGACGGACACGTTTAAAGGTCTTGAACGTGCCCTCATGCCCAACCACAGGAGTGTCATGAAAGTGGGAAATCACACGTCGTCGTAAATTCGAAAGAGCTGGCACCCACAACTGATCCTTCCAAAACAACAATTGGTCACGCCAAACAAAAGGAGGAGCAGCATGGAGATCAACCTACAGATGGCCAATCAAGTCCTTGGTAGCCGTGTCATCAACATATGCACGTTGGAGTTCATGAAGAAAAGGACAGCCAGGAATAGAGAACACATATAGCGCCCCATCTGCAGGACGACGAAATAAGGCATCTACGACCGTGTTGTCCACCCCCTTCTTGTAGACTACCTCGTAATCATAACCCAATAATTTACTGACCCAACGCTGCTGAGAGGGAGTAGATACCTGTTGGTCCAAGAAGTATTTAAGTGGTTGGTGATCAGTTTGGATAAGAAATCGACGGGCAAGCAAATAGGGCCTCTACTTGGAGACGGCATGCACAATAGCCAACATTTCCTTCTCGTATGCAGATAGGGTCAAAGACCGGCCGGATAGCGCCTTGCTATAAAAGGCAATAGGACGATCGTTCTGAAGGAGAACAACCCCTAGGCCCACATCAGAAGCATCATTCTCAATGACAAACCACAAGGAAAAGTCCGAAAGAATCAGAACAGGGGCCTGGGCCATGGCCTTCTTCAACTGATTGAACACTACCTGGGCCTCGTTAGACCATATGAAAGCTCCCTTCTTAAGAAAAGATGTAAGAGGCCCAACAAGAACTCCATACTTGGCAATGAACCGCCGATAATAATTTGTGAGGCCCAGGAAACCTCGAAGAGATTTGACGCATGTGGGCCGCGGCCACGAGAGCATGGTTTCCATCTTAGATGGATCAGTAGCCACCCCATCATGGAAGATAATATATCTCAAATACTCAACTTGTGGGCTGCCAAAAGAGCACTTTGAACGTTTCAAAAACAAGGAATGAGCACGCAAGATGGTAAACACTGACCTGAGGTGGTCGAGATGGTCCGCCCAGGAGGAGTTGTAGATCAATATATCATCGAAGAACACGAGCATGAACCGGCGAAGATAGGGGCGGAATAAGTCATATATGAGGCTCTGAAACATCGTTGGAGCATTAGTCAAGCCAAACGGCATGGCAAGAAACTCATAATGGCCGTCATGAGTCCGGAAGGCCGTCTTATGGATGTCATGGGACTGCATACAGACTTGATGATAACCCGAGTGTAAGTCGTGTTTATTGAACACCGCTGCCCCTGCCAGTTCGTCTAGGAGCTCCTCTATGACTGGAATGGGATACTTATCCTTAACCGTAATCGCATTGAGCGCACAGTAGTCCACACAGAAGCGCCAAGATCCATCTTTCTTACGCACCAACAGGACTGGTGATGAAAAAGAACTTGTACTGGGCCGAATAATACCTGACTGTAACATCTCCTGGATTAACTTTTCAATCTCCGCCTTTTTCACATGAGGATAACGGTAGGGCCGAACATTAGCCGGTGTGGCCCCAGGCATGATAGGAATGGAGTGGTCGTGGTCCCGAGGTGGTGGAAGGCCAGATGGCTCAACGAAAAGGTCGGTGTTCTCATCCATGAGATGGAGCATATCGGGTGGCAGATCAGGTTGGCGCACATTGACTATAGCACGCTGCTGTAAGAAGAAGCCTTGGGGTGTGAACCGGAAGAAAGAACTCACCTCCTGTGCAGTGTGCAATGTACCCAGCGGCAACCCATGTAGACGGATACGCTGGCCGGCCACCTCGAAGTCCATCGTCAAATCCCAAAAATTCCATATCACGTCACCCAAATCTTGTAGCCATTGGACGCCGAGAACGACATCCGCCCCCTTCGTGGGCAAAAGGAATAAATCAGTAATAAAAGAATGCCCTTGGATTACCAACGTTACCTGTGAACATACACCCATGCTACGGAGATGTTTGCTGTCCCAATCAATACGTCAAAGGGCTTGGAGTCGGAGACATAACACCCCAGACGTTGTGCCACCTTATCATTAATAAAATTGTGGGTCGACCCACTATCAATAAGAACCGCAACATGTTGGCACTTCAGCTGACCCTGAACACGCATGGTCCTGGGAGTGAACGTGCCAGAGAAAGCATGGACTGATATCTCCGGCTGCACCTGGTCATAGAGGCCAGTTGCCTCGTCGGACTCAGCGACCTCCTTGTCCTCAGCTTCTTCAATGAGTAAACTACCCTAGACGGAGCAGCGATGTCCGGGCACGAATTTCTCATCGCACTTGTAACAGAGTCCTTCTGCGCGCCTTTCTTCCATTTGGGCTTGTGTCAGGCGGTGGATGGGAGGGGTATTGGGCCCTGGCAAAGGTGGCCGACTTGGGCCTGGGCCAGGCGCTGGAGTCAATGCAGGTGGTTGGCCGGTGTACGGCCTCCGGCTCAGCCCTCCATGACTCCCTCTCCGCTGATGAGTCAACTTTTCCTCCTCGATTCGGGCATGGTGCACGACATCCCTCATAGTGTGGCACAAGAAATGACGCATTTTGTTAGCAATCTCGGGCTTCAAACCACGCTTGAAAGTGCCAACCAAGGCCGCCATCGGCCAATCTGGCAAGTGGTTAGCGATTTTCATAAATTCATAATAATAAGCCAGTACCGAGGTAGTTTGCCGCAAGGTTGACAACATCTAATTAAAGTCTTGAAACTCATTGGGTCCAAACTAGATGCATAACTCGTCAGAGGTCACCCACGTGGGAAAGCGCACCTCCTTCTCGTAGACCCAAAACCAAACTGATGCATCTCCATCCAGGTGGAAGGCAGCCACACGGAGACGTTCTTCATCAGAATATGTTCCTTGATATGCAAAGAATTTATCAGCCTTGTAAAGCCACTCGACAGGATCCTCCTCGCCATTGTACCGTGGAAACTGCAACCGGGCCAGCCTGGGTTCAGCGCTGGCTCTCTGGCCTTCGCGAGCCCCAGAAAACTCCTTCAATTCATCCTCCATCTCGAACTGAATATGGCGTGGACGTGTGTTCATTGAGGCATTAATATGAGCACCTTCCAGGTCATGTGCCTCCTGACCATTGCGTCCACCTTCAGCATCTAAATTAATGGATCCAATTTGGATACCCCTCAGAATAGACTGGCCAGTAGGATGGCCTAATATCGAGCCGCCAGATGTCTGCGCGTCCCCTGGGCGATCATGGCCACCAGGCCCCCCTGCTGACGATGGGGGTGGGGTCTTGATGGTAGCCTGCGTTGCTATCTCAGCTTTCATCTGTATCGGGGCAAGCTCGACATTCTGCAATCGTATATTAATCGAATTTAGCAAGGAGAGGATAACATCTTGATTGGAATCAGCATTCGCCCGTGGGTTGGGAACCTCCTGCGTTGTCTCTGGCTCAGACTGTGCTCCAGCGCCCATGGCTGGCTGCTTGCGAGGAGGCATGTTCGCCCTCAGATCAGAACTGCTTTGATACCAATGTTGTGACCTAGTAAGGTCACAAGGATTGGCCAGACGGCAAGAAGGAAGAAAGAAGAAGAAGAAGGGGAATAATAGTTTTTATTGCATAAGTCCATAATGAGGAGGCGTCCTCCTTATAAAAGAAAAGGATGGCGCATGCCCTAGGGAGCCGCGCCACCTATTATGGCCTAATGGGCCTTAATTGGCCCCTGATTATTCTCTATCAGTCCGTTACCTAACAATTAGCCTAAACGGGACTGATTACAACATGATACTTATCAATCAACTACCCTACTGATAGATTGGCATAGATGCTATGCTGACGTACGCATTTTGGGATAACGTACACAACAATAGCATGTGAATTGAATAGACTGGTAAACGGCGGATTTGCATCTGTCAAGGGCACCGACACATCTCACTGACACCAAATTTTCTTGATGGCAATGTGTGGATGGCCCATAACAGTAGTAGAGATGTGATTGTGTGTAATTTCTTCACAATAGGAACAGTAGGGCCATAATGCTCATACATTGTGAGTGTAAGAGAGAAAGAAGAAGAATTGTTATTATGTGAACCACCCCACACAGTTCACCGACACGAAATCATGTCGATGCTCAGTTGTCGATGGGCAAGATAGTAGAAAAAACCGAGCGATTTTGGAATAAGGTTATGTACTAGGGCAATAATACCTAGTGATTGGTGCGACACTGTAATTAGAGATTCGTGGAAATATAAGAGTTTGGACAATGAACTAATGCGTTTAGTCATGGATAGTATGTCATATTCTACATTATAGAAAGAAATAGTGGGCTGAGAAAAGAGAATAGAGTATTATAGTTCAAAACACATACTAGTAGAGAAAGTATTGAAATGTATTCATGATGCCATAAGAGCGAAATGAGAATAGACCTAGACCATGATTGGCCATCCTGAGGTCCAAGAATTCACAAGAAATTATGAATGCTTGTAGGGATATGACAAAGTTCATGGTGCCCACACACCCAAACCATGACGAACCTTGAATTTCTTTCGGGACTTTTTTGTTGGACGTGGCCAATAAGAGTCAAAATGAAGAAAGTAAGTGCTAAGGGGAAATTCTACAAGAGAGTGATCCTAAATATTAGACTTGAGAGTAGATCGAGGTTATGTGATAGAAAAACTCTTAATACTAAAATATTTTAGAGAGAATGTAAAAATATGTAGGTGTTATGAATGAGTTAATTCTTGTGGTAGCATACTCTTGTATGATATTTTTTATGTTGCATAATTGGTTATATACTTTCCTAGTGAGTAGTCCATACTCAGCTTTGCCTTTTGTCCACAAGAGTAGAGGAATAAGCTTAGTAGCTGGGACGCAGGTGATAACACTGAAAGATAGTTGCGTAGGATTCTTTCTGTTAGAATTTATTTATTATCAAGAAATGATAGGCACATGTGTGTGCCAGAAACTATTTATTATAATAAGTTATTAATTTATTATGGATCATGTCTCTCATCCATGGAATGTCGTATCGGATATCGGTAAAATATCGGTCGGCCAAAGAGACAAAATATCAGAGATACATCGGAGATATTGTGTAAAAAAATATCGGTAGTCAAAAACTAGTTTTTACCGTATATTTTCACAATCTAACTTCTACAATGAGTTATACTAATTTAAACAAAGAATACATTTCAAAATATGCATATTAGGATAGAAAACAAACATAAAAGTTTTTTTTTAAAAAAAAAAAATTATTCAAAAAAGACCGATATATCGGTCCGAAACTGATATATCGGCGCCGATATATCGGCGCCGATATATCGGCGATATTTGGAATTTTTTAAAAAAAATGATACTAATTGGTATCGATGTATCGGTTTAGGCCTGATACTGATATATCGGCGATATATCGGCGAGACGATTTTCCATGCTCTCATCGACCCGGGATCCTGTTTTAATTTGGTGATTTAAATCGAAATAATAGTTTTGATTTCAAATATGAATTATGTTCTAACAGTCGAATGGTAATGATCTGATAAGATGTTCAACCGAATAATTTTGAATGCTTAATGGGCTCGAGCTTCGGCTTGAAATTTTAATGATTTCGAATGTGTTTTTAAGTCTTTTGCAGAGACATTTTATTATGATGATTTACACTCAAATTTGTTTGAAAAATCAATGCATTACATTGGATACATATGTCTCACAAGCCAGCCAAAAAATCAATTACATTTTGGTATAAATACTTTTTCTTCCCGTTTTTGGCTCGTTTTGGGGGAAAAAACTAGACTTGCAGAGGAAGAATGTTAGGGCTTAGTGATTTGATGACGCAAGGAAGTTTGGTGGCCAAAGTGATGGAGATCTGATCCAAGAGCGATTGTAGGGGGTTGGAAGGGTTTTTCATCAATTGAGGTAGGAAAGCCATTAACTACTATTTGGTTTAGGAGTGCCCTTGGGATTGGCCTTGGCCTCCATATGTGTTGATCATTGTTGTTTAAATTGGGTGTTCGATGTTATTTGTGATCACGATGTTTAATTCATGAGAGACTTCCCTAAATTGAAATCTCGTGATGTGTTTGCGGGTGATCATGACATACAAGCCCAAAAGGTAGATCTTTGATGATGTGTTGACCGATTGATTGATGTTTCTACGATGAATACATGATTAGATGGTGGCGAATGATGTTTGGAGGATTAGAGAAACCTCGTATTATATCTTGATGTTAATCTTTATATGGATGCGAATAAGCATGATGTTCATGGGTCCTTATTGTCTCCTTGGGAAGAGATGCTATGACTAATACACATAGAGACCCTAAGATAATCATGTTAATGATTTATATAAAGATTGTAGAGATATGATAAGACTTAAATGTTCAGTTTTAAGATGAGAACCAAGATGATACATGCTAGAGTATTGCCTGTAAGATTGACCATTATGTGGTGTGATCTAAAATTAGAGCACCTGCGATGTAATCTTTTTTACAGGAGCACCACGACCAAAGATAAGGGCCAAGGATCCTGACAAGATCCATGAGCATGTTGTGAATGGGTGATCCGAAGTTCATAGCTATAGGAGCCCAAGCGAAGGGAACCATGAATCCCCTTCGTGACCTAATCTTCGTTGGTGGCTGAAGAGGGTAAAAAGATGATGAGAGACAAAGGTAATTCCTCACGAGAATAGATTTTGTAGAACACGTGTAGAGAGTAAAGGTAGATGGGAATGTAGGATGAAATATCATAATAAATATGATTAAACATATTTCTATGCTCAGATGATTATTGTTCCTTTATGCTAGTTGTTGTATGTTATTGTCGTTCCCACCATGTATAGAAATTAGAATACTTAGTTTACTGCTTTCTCAGGGTCAACCAGAAGTCTGAGGCATGACTTAACACTGTCATAGAGAGTAGGATGAGCTTTAATTATTTATATATCCATGCAAGTTGAATATTATTGGCACGTGTGTGTGCCTCATTACCATTGTTGTAACGAATATTTGTGGGATGTGGATTGTCGTGCCTCACCCGGGGTCCTCGAACTAATCATCATTTTGAATGAATAAATATTATGAGATTTCAAGTTATGATATTCCCGAAAAGGGCAGTTGTGTTGCCCCTGATTTAGTTTAGCCAAAGTTTTTAATAAAGACATGGTTGTAGATTTTCGAATGCGAAAGGTTCCAGTAATAGCCCAAATTTATTATGGTTTTAATTGTTGAATTTAAATCTTCCACGTGAAATTCTCCAAGCTTTTAGAAAATGTATTTTAAAAATCTTGAGCAGCATAGAAGGTGGTTGCGATTGTGATCATGGTCGTGGTGGAGGAGGAGGTTGTGACAAATTAGGAGGTAAAGGAGGTGGCGGCGAAACAGGAGGAGGAGCTGGTAGTGGTGGTGGTAGCAGTGGCAATGGTGATGGTGGCGGAGGAGGAGGTGACAGCAGAAGAGGAGGAGGTGGAGGTAGAGGGGATGGCGATGGTGGAAGAGGAGGTGGTGGAGACGAGGAAGGAGGACAAGATAGTGGCGGAGGTACCGGAGGAGTGGAGCAGCAAATGTGGAGATAGAGGTGGGGAGGTCGAATGGGAGTGGCATAAAAAGGAAGAGGAAGAGGAGAGAGAGTTAGGAGTTTTTTCGCCACATGTTTGAACGTTTGCATGTGCTCAAGGCCATTTTTTCTAGACCAAAATGTACAAGGTCAGTTTTGCTAACACAATTGATTATTGATTCAATACGGTCAAAACCTCCATTTGTAGAAAGTGGGTTACATATACGAGTTGGGGTAATATGTAGATTGGCGTGTGCGATCAAATGAATGGGGCATAGATTGGAAAATGGTAGGGACCATGAGATGAAAAGTTGAAGAAATCTCAAGATGGAGTCCAAGATGAAGCTCAAGTTGAAGACACAATAAGAAGAAGACAACTCAACATGAAATGTGAGGAGCATTTCATTTCATGTGAGGAGCATTTCATGAATGAAGACAAGCCCTTCAAAGCCCATTGAAGACACAAAGAGGTTTCCTGCTAACACACCTAGATATGGGCCCAACTCCCCTAGCTTTAGGATCACCCAATTAGGGCCTACTAACACACCTATGTCCTTTAACTCAAAGCCCAAGCCTTATTGGAAAAATCCAAGCCCGTCTTCCTTGCATTATGCTCTTGGGAAGGGTCCTTCCTAAATGGTCAAAACCATTCATGAGAATAGGACTTCTTAGACATACATATGGATAAGTGGCATAAAATGTAAAATACCACCCATGGTAAACACCTTCCATGGAAAAATCCATCCATGGTAAATACCCAACATATCCACTCTCTTTAGTGGCCTCCTGGTAAATACCTACTTGGTATATACCAAAAACATGGGTAATGCCCTTCTTAGCAATTACCAACTTGGTAAATACTATGGAAATGGCTTTCTTGGCACCTACCAAAATGGTAAATATTGGGAGGGTAAAGGTCTCATGGTAAATACCAAATGTCTTGAAAATGCCCCCTTGGAAATTACCCAACATGGTAAATAGCCAAAATCCTAGGGAAATGACCTTATTTGGCTAGGGCCTTCTTAGCAAATTACCCAACTTCTTAGGTAAGCTCCCGAGTGGAATAGGTCCTATTTGGTAACAACCCACTCTCTTGGGTTAGGACCTTAGGGTGAGGAGATATGGGTAAAATCCTTTCTAGTGGATTTCCCCAAGAGGCTTTACACCTATAAATATAGACCAC
Source organism: Houttuynia cordata (assembly GCA_039654745.1). Classification (NCBI taxonomy): domain Eukaryota; kingdom Viridiplantae; phylum Streptophyta; class Magnoliopsida; order Piperales; family Saururaceae; genus Houttuynia; species Houttuynia cordata. The sequence goes on along the minus strand of CM077510.1, from coordinate 7,597,547 downwards.
CCCTCACTCTTGAAGTGTGGCTCTCCACCATAGCTCTTTAAGCTTTGTTTGTTCTGGTTCAAATCAAGACCCTAGCTCAAGAGGGCATCTCTCTCTCTCTCTCTCTCTCTCTCTCTCTATTATGTTTATGGATCTATTTAAGAAACCCCTTAATTTCTCAAGTGTTGGAACACCTAGTAGGCTAATTAACTTTCTCGCTCCAATCACTTTAAATTGAGGTCATCCCATTATTGTCAATTTTATTGAGATGTAGGATCCACAGTAAAAAAGTTGCTTTCCAAGAGAAAATGTGGGGCTCCAAGTATAGGAGGTGTAAGGAGGAGAGTTAAAGCTCTGGGTGTGAGCCTCCGATTCTAAGCGGATAAGGCAGCTTTGGAGCGATGAATAATCAGGGAATAATATCATACAATTTTGGTATTCATATTTTACTAATTGTCTCAATTAAAAGTGACCGGAGGGAGTAGTAAATTAGGTCGACAAGAAATACCTAACCTTTATGTATTTAGACATTTTGATTCGATAATTGACTGTAAATAGAGATAAAATAAGTATGCTCTAAGATTAGGATCGACAGTCTAAATGATGGAGAGGTCCCAGGTTCTAGCATTGCTCAGACCTGTGGCACCTCTAGACAGAGAGAGAGTGGTTAGATCCAACCAGCCACCAACGGCTGGATTGGCAGGACTACCTAATTTAATTGCATACTGGATTAAGCTGTAGCCATATCTGTGATCTGTTCATGTCTAATTGAATTACAGAATAAAAAACAAGAAACAATCAACTAGTTCCTCTAAAATAAAAAACAATCAACTAACTAGGACCAGACATCAGCTAAATATAGTACAACATTAAAGAACATCATGTTGCATATAAAAACCCACTTGATAACTAACAAAATGGCCCTCCTCAAACAAGAAGGAAAAATTAAAGGAATCAAAACAACATGCATCGTGCTACATTACACCTCTCTAGCCCCACACTTGTTGGATGAAAGCAGGCTTCGATTATGATTTTCAATTCCTTTTCCAGTTAAAGGCCGGCGACCTTTGTCAGGCCCACCAATAACGCCCCATGTCTCAAATTGCCTTTGCCGAGCTCTCGCCCTTTCTTTTTCTTCTTCAGATTTTATGGAAAAGCAGTACGGACAAGACACGCCATACTCCCATTCTGCAGATTCCATGTCCTTCTCACTAACCGGCTGCTTACACCCATAACAAAGACTGAAATTTCCCTGAACCAAACCATGTTCTACAGAGACTCTCTTGTCAAACACAAAGCACTCACCCTCCCAGAGGCTCTCTGCTTCAGGAACATTTTCAAGATACTTCAAAATCCCACCATCCAGATGAAAAACCTAACACAGTTGACCAAGTTAAACTAAGTCAATCGATACTCCCTCCGACCGGAATTATTATCACCATAACATTTTTTAAAATGCATTAAAAATACTTCATTTTGAAAAACATTATGGTGATAATAATTCCCGACGGAGGGAGATGAATTATCCACCAGAGGGCCCATTCTTTTCATTGTAATAAATCTTATTCATTGAGTTGGATCAGCTGGATTGTGATTATATCCAGTGGTGATTCAACAAGATCGATGCTCCCAGTGAATAGCTATATTTGCAACTTCCACCTATATTCTTTAATCTTTCTTAATGCTCCACATTGGTTATTCGTTTAGTTCATGTTTCTAATTCCTTTAAAATTTAATAAAAGTATTTGGGTTAAATATATGAATGCATGCACGTGCACAATATGCCCATTTGCTATTCAAACAGTAAAAAAAGACTTGACCATGGACTGTAATGAATCGTGAGTATTACCATATTTTTGTAACAAGCAAGTGGAAGACACAATTTCATCTTTATTCTATAATGTGCACGGGGAACTAACTTATTGGGACCCTCGACACTTTTACGTACTGCTAACAAAGCAGGCATAGCTGAGTAAATAAAATAAGCAGACCAAAATCTTCACCAGCAGAAAGAATAGACTAAATGGGGCTACGAATTAATGGAGTTTTTGGTTTAGGATGTTGAATGGATTACTTCATTGGTGTGTTACTGACCCAGCCCAACAGGTAACAATATTTGAAAAGCAAACAATTGTCACGTGGGAGAAGGTAATGTGAAACAAAGTCTGGACTGGAGAAGGAAGCTGTCATTTGAGCTTCTACTTGCATGTTCAATCTCCGTAAGCAGCGACAGAATGAGTGAATATGCCCCATCGATAATGTTGGATGAGGCTCTGCTGCCACTGGAGGTGACACATCTGAGACGGCAATCTGAGTACCAGAGCTCATCGAGGCGGAATTCAGCAGTTCTGGGTGGAAAGGAGAACAGCCACAAACAATCGTTCAAACTGGGAAAATGTCTCAGAGAAGTGAAATCACTTGATGCTATGGAGATGCAAACACGGCAGTAAAGCTACAGGTGTTGAGAGAGGCAACAGTCTATGGTCATACAGTGGAGAATGACATTCTTTGAGTGAAACAGTAGCCGTTGCCTGAGATATTGATGATAGTGACTACAGTCCGAGACTTTAAGACAGTTCAAAGTAAGCTAAAATGACAGAATCAGTTCCAGTTTGCAAATGTCAAAAGGTGACGGTTTGGAAACTTTGAAGCTTGTGGCAGAAGAAGTGGTAATCTATAAATCTGAAATCCGCAATAGGGGGAAGGCTGCAAGAATCAGCACACTGGAGGTCAAGTTCCGGATTCGGCACTAGAAAAGGATTGGAATGAGCAGACAGTGAGGAAGTACCTGCAGGACTATTTTCATAAACGCACATACAAGTGTTTCATTGATAGAGTTAAGACTTTGAATAGATGTTCAAGTGGGTCTCTTAAAGGAAATTCAGAACAAACCTGCATTTAAATCTATCCTTTTCTTTCATGATCCAGCCCATTAAGGGACAGCCCAAGTGTTTATGTTGCAGCTATATCGATTGGTTTTACTCTTAATTTAGGAATTTTCAATTAGATTTCTCAGTTTAATTAAAAATTGATTAAAGGTAGTATTTCTTAGTTTGGGATTCTACTCCAAATAGAGTTGGCATGTGATGCCTATATAATGCAGTCTCTGATGTATTCACAATCAAGCAATGAAAGAACATTTACGAGTTAATTTATTGTAAAATTTAGTCTTGTTCCTATTTCTACTACATCTTCTCCTTTCCTTCCTACATGAATTCCATCGTAGATCCTTTGGTCAACATCATTTTCCTAATAATAACAAACATTCCAATAAACTCTAACCAAGCTCCTAATCAACTCAAATCTCTATTTACTTATCCAAATCCATCATATGGATTAGGAAAGTAAAATAGAGATCAACTTATGAATTCCTATCTGATGTTCTCCCAGGGTGGGAGAGACTCGACCATGCAAGTATAACTCTGGTGACTCAGGTAACTCTGGCAAGTTTGGATTAACTGTGGTAACTCGTACCTGGAAATCAACATGCTTGCTAAATCTGGTCGTCCTTTCTAATAAACCAGAACCTTAGAACTCCACCCGTAGTGGAAATCACCTAATTATCCAAATCACCTAATTGTCTAGGCAGGATGGACAATGCTGCTTATCCATATCCAAAGTCATCTAAAAGAATGGGCTTGTAAAAAGAACCAAATCCTCCACATTTACCTCTATTATATAAAACAAATTGGATCCTTCCCAGCGCTTGTCGTTAATTTCTTGCAGGTTTCATGATGCACGCACTGCATACGACAAGCAGATGACTTGACCCACTAAAGAACTCAGACACGGGGTGACAAGGGGAGAGGGGCTACACATTTAACTACTCACACTACACATGCCTCACGGTCACAATCAGGGGAATTCAACTGAAACAGATGCGACTCTTAGATAACCTAGAATATTAAGTACCAACTCATACTCTTTATTTCAATCCTAGATCTCATCACAATTGTGCTTATAAACGTGCTCAACAAGGTCACTCATCGGTTCTGCCTTTTAAGCATCAATATGAAAGGTCTGATGTCAACATGCTGCAGGATACTACCAATCGAGTTAAAATTACAATAAGGTCAGCAAATATTGAAAGCAAATGTGAGAAAGGGAACTACGTCCGACAGGGATGCAAACACCACAGTGAAGTACCCACTGTTTGACAAGGGCAATGGTCTAGGGTCGGATGGTTAAAGATGATGTTTGTCAACAAAGTCGAAACGATAGTAGTCAGCCTCAGACGACAATGACAATAATTGCTGGAAGAGACTTCGAGTCAGTTTGAAGCAAGCTGAAGGATGGTGTAAGTTCCATTTTAGGATTGCAAAAAGGTGATGGCTTGAAAATTGAAAGGTTGGAGGAAAGAAAAAAGAGGGGATGAGATAATCTAGAGCTCACACCAAGGGAAAGCCACCAGAATTATTCTGGACAGCAAGGTGAATTTCTGACCAGAAGGGAGTTGGAATTAGCATTGATGGGGAGGAAATACCTTCAGTGCTAGTTTCAAACCCTCTTACCATTGTCACCTTAATTGATAGATTTAAAGGGTGTTTGGTTTCAATTTTTTCTTGTAGCTACTTTGTCTACAAAATAGAAGGTATTCTGGATTTCACCTACAACCTTTTAGCTGTAGTTCTTTAATCTGACATGTTTGGCCAAAATGAGTAAATACTTGGAAAAAAGCTGGAAAAAAGCTGTCCAGGGCAAAGTAAAGTATTGGTTATTGCAACTTTTCCAAATAAAAATCCAGATGGCACCAGACACAGCACCGCTCCGGCCCTCACCAATGACGGCGAGCCTGGCCCTTCTTTCCCAGTCAGCCTTGTCCTCTGAGCCCATCCTGAGCACATCACTCCCACCACTGTGCCAAACTCCGGCTTCTGACTTTGGCCCTCGAAAGATCTCGACTTCTCCCTCCTCTGACCCCAGCCGCCTTCCGAACTGATCGAGTTCTTACTCACAGCCAAAAGCAGAGGGCATCCCACACTGGGCTCAGCCACCCGACCACCTTGCCCCTCATATCGACTCCGGCGTTGATGAGACAACTGAATCTGTCCCGATCGTCCAGGTCAGTCCAGCAACACAGCCAAGATTCAGTAGAGAATCATCTGGCAAAGACGAGCAGAAAGAGCGGCAGGAAGCCAAGCTCATACAATCCACGCGAAGCAAAGTGAGAGTTGAACCAGAAGGCCATGGTGAAGGTTGCAGTACTAGGTGGCAAGAACAAGCGTGTCGAGGCGGGTTGAGGTGCAGTGGCTCCAAGATGGGAGATAAGGGGTGACGGATGGGTAGCCAAAGCATGGAAGGGAATGCGAGCGAGAGTTCCATGAAATAAAAGCACCTCCAGGGGTGTTTTATTTTTGGAGAAATTTATAAAGGTGGGTTTCATTGGGTTTCCACAACTATAAAGTTGTGGGAGCTGCTGCCAAACGCCTCCTAATAGCTTCTACTCCCACAACTACCGTGAAAAAACAGTAACCAACCAAAGTATTTAAATGGGTGTTATTCTCGAAGAGAAAATACAAACCAAACTGACATAAAACTTTAACCTTCTCCTAATGAATATCAGATTATGAAGTGACGAATTCTATAATTAACTCTAACCAAGCTCCTACTTAAATCAATACTCTAATCTTTATAATAGGCTACTAAATTTACAAACAAATCTTTCAACTAGATTAGGATAGCAAATTAAATAGCAAGTCTTATCCTCAATCTCATGTTCTGAATTATGTAGTCATCTGTGTGTGGTCATTTATCCATAAACATTTATTTTCTCACTTTTCCGTTTATTAAAGTTTATTTAGTTTCTTGCAACAAGAATCATAGAATTGTTAATCAAACTTAAAAGCTCTTGAAAATTGATCTCAAAGTGTAAAAACTAAAATAAGATTGTACCTCTTTGAAGCCCTTGCTTAAGAGAAAACTGGAAGCCTTCTCACATCTGATACCACCGGTACAGTACATAGCAACCCTTGGTGGAGTCTTTGAATTGCCAAATTCTGGTTCTTTGTTTGCAGACCCATTCTCCATGGGATACGAATGCGTGAAATTCAGAGTAGGAAGATGATTGTCAACCCACGACGGAAACTCCCTAAAAGCAGTAGTGCATGGATCAAAGGCTCCCTTAAACCTTCCTATTCGAGTTTCATAGCAATTACGCACATCAATAACAACCTGACTCCATAATCAAATGAAGTTCAAGAATAATCAACATTGGGAACAAAATAGATAGGTATTGAGTCGATAATCAAATGAAGTTCAAGAATAAGATCAACACTATGAACAAAATAATTATTTAGAGAATTACATTCATGGAAGCATTAGACCATATAAACTCAACTGCAGTATCATAATGTTGAAACTAGCAAGTGAATAATGAATTAAATAAAATCATCTTCGGTTATAATCAAATATTCAGTACAGAAATAATTTCAAGCATCAAGCAAACATATCACAAAGTACAATGGGTACGATCATTGCATCATTGCACATTCAATAACAAGTCTGGTACAAAGATCAGGACTCAACAAAAGAGATAATAAAGTTGGAGTTAAATCAACTCAGTTGGAAATTGTCGATAAGCTCCAACTGGAAATGTCCCAGTCAGATCAGCCATTTTTGGAACCATACATATAGCAACTAGGAGTATTACATTAACTATACAAATATAAAATGCCCATGTACAGCCAAGCCCATAAAGTAAGAGGAACTCCCTTGTGGGGATGGATCTTCGATGTAATGTACAATAAGCATGATGTAGCTTTAAATTAAATAACCTATTTTCATTGAAGAATGTATTATGTGAGAGGATGAGCCTTCTGACTAGCCACACTACTATGTCGTGTTCAAGTCAGCAGTCTTTTCTCTCCAACCATTCTCACACTTGAAAGTGTCAATTTCACATATTCAGAAAGAAGGATCCAAAGTCATAATTGAGCCAAAGAAACATACACACTATACGTTCCTTCTCTCTCCCTACTTCCTTTTCACCAGCAACATCATTGACACCACGTCATCCAATATATATAAGGTTGCAACACAATATGCCCCGCCATTCACACATAACCAAGTCTTTGCTCACTAATTCCTTCAAAGTCATCTTAAATTCTGCAATTTTCATTCCAGGGTTCACATCCTCGTACAGCTGTTGTTTACAACCTTCTTCGGACTCGGTAGTTGGTAGAATTATCTCAATTAGTTTTTTTATCATTATGCAGGGCACTCCAAAGTACTCCTTAGTATGGTCGCTTCTAGTTTCAATCTGTAAAAGTGAACCAGTCTCCTGTACTTTTTTTCTATCCCATTTAATAGACAATGATACATAAAGTGAAAAAGATAGAAACTAACCAATTATCTGTTACCAATAAAACACTAGCCAACTTATTCGTTTCTATCACATTTAACAGACAATTAACACTAGATTCCTATACATAACGCCACCAAGCCCTCTAATCACTCTGGATGCGCAATAAACCGGTAAGGGTCATGCATTACTACCAGACTTAAAGTTGCGTGCAGGGATGCATGCTTCTCTCTAAGCCAGTTCCACACAACTTACTGTCATAATACACAAAAGCAATAAATTCTGACTCTGCCCCAGTTGGGCTTAAAAAGATTATGTCCTTAAAAAACCTAGTAACAATTTAGAAATATTACTCAGTCATAAAGATTTAAAATAAAATCAAGCATAACTATGAAACTGATGATACATCCTCAGTATTACATTTTGTACTTAATAATAGACCAACATTGAACCCCAGATGAGCTTTTGTTTCATACTATAAATTAAGCCAATAGCAAGATTAGTTGACCACCACACTAGAGGTTCAGTGGGTATGTTATAATGGCTAAACATTTGCAAATACTGACGACACCTATAGCATGCAATGATCTTGACACAATTTCAAAGCTTTGCACTGAAAACCATTGATCAGCTTTGTCAATTGGCACGGAAACATATATTTCCAACTCGTTATATCTCACTTTTGAAAGGCAACCATAGATGAGCTGAAAGGAACTTGGACTTCTATTGTTTAAATACTCCCTCCATCCAAAATTACCTGTTCTCATTAGAATACCAAAATGAATTGTCCTCTTTATTTTGGTTTTCTAATGAGGACAGGTAATTTTGGACAGAGGGAGTATATGCTTTCACATCAAAGAAAAACTATTGACAGAACAAGCACAGTCTATACTCAATACTGATCGAATAAACACTTTCAAACCAATAGTTCATAATAGCTAAAAGTACAAATTTTTACCAAAAAAAAACACTAGCAGGCACTTACAAAGTATTGACGTTACATAAATGTGTAAATAGATAAACGTGGTAATTGCCATCCACATGTTTTACCTAAAAAATAATAAGAATAGAGAACATGAAATAAAAACTGATTTAGAACATAATATTTTAATCAAAGAGTTCTTACAGTCTCTGGGTCACTGATCAATGCATTCCACTCCTTTGGTTTGACATAGGTTCCAACTTTTTTGATAGGAGAAACTTCAGGCATTCCAAGTGTTACAATCTGTAAATTAGAAGGCAATTATAACTAGCAGTCCAATCACTATTTACGAATTCAAAACCAATAAAAGTGAACATTAAACATTATCTACCGACTTAAAATATGCATATCAATTGGTAAAGTGAAGAAGCATTAAAGAAATTGACGCACCTCTTTCTTAACCTTAACTCTTACATGGTCCCAACGGAAAGGTGCATCTTCCCCGGCTGCAAGTGGGGAACTGCTACTATGCCCATGATGGATGGCCTCCTCCTCTGGACTCACAGGGGATTCAACCAGCCTTAAGCCATTTAAGCGCTTGTCAGCTTGAATGAATCCCAAGACCTTATCTACGGACTCAGGTGTGCCACATATGCTCCCATTGATTCCTTCTGGGGCAAGAATTATGCCTCCTGAAACACGCTGATTACCATCACAGTTTAAGAGCTGACAGGACATGATAAAGTGAAGGCCAAACTATGGAATAAAACTATGTAAACCAAAGTTGGCAAGAAATATCCATAATAAAACAGATTTCTACATATCCAACATAGTTAGATATAGTCAGACTAATAAATTGTTTTTGAAAGCAGCTTCTAAAAAGATATAAGCGAATGTTCAACTCCCAAAAAGCAGTTTGAATGTGAATTTGAGCCAAGCTAGAATCAGTTCCAACTTGGTCTTGGAACTGGAACCTTTTCCATTTCTACTTGAGTTATAGTCAAGAAGGAGCCTCCCACAAAATGGAAGAGAAGCCTGAATATCATCTTTCACCATGCCAAAGGTATCCCATTACTCAAATTGCAGGTAAAAGAAGCTTCGTATATCTTACTAAAGGATAAGGACCACATGAGAATCAACACAACACAGCAGACCGGTCAAGGAAAATGACAAAGTTGGATTTCTTTGAATGTCTTTTGTAACACTCAGCTTTCTATATACTGTGCTTGTAAAAACATAAAGGATTAGCGAAATTTTCTTGGATATCCTAACTGCTACCATTGGTTTAGATTTTTAAAAATAATGCTAAAATTTTGTAAAGCAGCACATTAAATAAAAGAACAAAAAAGATCAACAGTGCCTCAAATTTTAGTCGTGACAATAAATTCACATGTCTACCAACAATTCAGGCTGTCTAAACGACTTTGGTCTTGATGTTAAACATGTGTGTTAAAGGAGAAAACAGGGGGCTGATGTTCCTTCCTTCCAGACTAAATTAGGAACAAGATATCTATCTCCACACCTAAATCTACAAGGATACATAGTCTACACGCAGAGTACTACACCAGTTGTCAATTACAAAGCATGCTGAAGAAGTATCAACTAACGCATTTACATAAAACATACTTAACTGTCATCTCAATAAATACTGTGTTCAAACATGTGACTCCATGATTGCATCTCCCCCCCTACAACACCGTAAGGGCATATAAACTATACCTTGAGCAATTCTTGTCTGAGCATTGTCAAACCTTAAAAAATCATCAGTTTATGGGTGTGTTCATAACACGGAAGTAAAAATCGACGAACATGCCACTTTGAAGCGAGATCAATCTGGAGGACAGGTTTATACCTAAGATAGGAAATCAAAAGAGCTGTAGCAGGCACGCAAGTCTTGCTCAATTATGAAAGTATTAGTATTTTGTACGCCGAAGCTAGTATCTAGTGTACTAGTAAGGTGTCCATCATGCAAGGGAATCTAAATTTTTTAATCTGGCTAGTGTTGAAATAGTCCTCTAATAAATGCAAAGTTACAAACTATGAACCTATAAATGTCAGCTCTGTCGAATGGAAGCTTTATTCTGAGTTTACTCTTCTGTCCGGAATTACTAGAAAGAAATGCATCTTCATTCAATTCCAGTTAGATCAATTTATATCTTCTATCTCTCTCATACTCCTCCGTCCAGAAATAGTAGTAACATTTGGTTTTCCAAAAATGAACCCCTCCGTCCAGAATTAGTAGTAACCGATTTTGGAAAACCGAATGTTACTACTACTTCCGGACGGAGAGAGTAGAAAATAAAGGAACCAATTTACCAAATAACTCTAAAAATTAAAAAACACAAATTGATAGCAATAACGCGACAAATATGTTCCAGATACACCAAAAAGAATCTCCTTTCTGCGAATTTCTCACCTCTTCTTCGCATAGATCCTTCAATGGCTTACGCATATCAACATGATCAGGAAAATCCGCGAACTTGTAAAACGAGACGACCACGAGAGGCTGCTCTGAAACGCCGTTGGCCACTTCTTGAACTGAGGTTCGCGAGCTGGAAGCCACGGAAACAGCAGTGGAGATGGATTTGGGAGTCTGGCAGGTCCCCGGAGAGCAAGGGCAGATGAGGTTTCTCCTGCCCGATGTGGTGGCGGAGCCACCTCCGCCGGCGGCGGCGGCCATGAGATGGACGGAAGTAGGGCTAGGGTTTGGGGCGGCGGAGGAGGAGGAGGTTGTAAGCAGCCTGAGCGCCGCCGCGGAAGTTGGGAGGGTGAGAGATGGCGGGGATCGCATCATCTCCAACGGGTTGGTTTCCGAGTTCTGAGTCTTCTGACCAAATCGAGACACGTTTTAAATCTGGATTCCGAGAAACTATACAGTACGCCCGGCATGCAACGTATGATTTTCGCCCATGTTACACAAGCCGTTGATCTTGAAAATCGATTATGCAGGGCAAGTGCGCTGGTAAATAGTTGGAGGGCGATGAGCTCCAGCTGTTTGTAGAAGACAGTTGGAGCGCATGCCCCATCCGTGTGCACCGTCCTGAATCTCCTGATTAGAGATTGAAAGATATTATATGGGTACGACCGGCAGCCCAGGTCACCTTTTCTGCCACTTTTACGGGAGCCGTCGATCTTAAATATTGACAATGCACAGCTATATATGTGTGCCTTTTATGTTAATGTACTAATTTATTGAAGCGCACACTCATGCATAACATGTGCGCCGTCGATCTTGAAAATTGACAGCTCCGGTTATATTCAATAGTTTCCCGGAGATTGACAACTTGCATCAGGTGGGGTGCAAACCAAGGGAACTTAATAAGGGAAATAATATTTGTACAGCAGATTCCTACACACTTTCCATACACAGCTGATGTGTATGAAAATGAGTAGGTCAACTGATGTGACCCCACATCAATCACTCCTGAATGAATTAGCAGCACGCAGGTGGAGCACAGAGACACTTGGGGAAATTGTATAATCCGCCCAGCATGCCATGTGGTATTTTCTCCCATGTGATGTCATCCATCGATCTCAAAAATCAACGGCACACTTGAGAAGGACATACGCTACAACTGTTATTGAAAATCAACTATTAATGGTCATTTTCTATCTCTTGCTAGGATGAAACAACTCATATATTATTGTTACAAGTTCGTCGCAGTGTCGGACCACCAATTAGCGTGGTGATTGGGCCTCTCTTCTGTTGAGGCAGAGTTCCCTGTGAGCTATGAAGCACGGACACGGCAAAATGGCAGCCGTGTCCATATCCGATATGTATCCGACACGGATACGCTGGCGACACGGCTGCCTGTGTGTCTGTGCCGTTTTTTTTTTTAAAAAAAAACGGATACGTTTCCGATACGTCGGGACACGTATCAGATACATTCCCGATACGACCGGACACGGGAGTTTAAAATCCTCCGACCGTCCCCCTTCTCCAGTGCCCTACCTCTCCCACCCGGCCCTAGCCTCTCTCCCCCGCCGCCCCAGGTAACCACTCGTCCTTCTCTCTCTCTCTTGCTTGCTCGTTATCGATGTGCTTCGATTAATTACCTGAGGGTGTGGTCGAGCTTTTTCGGTTCATGATTTCAAGATTTAGGCACAATTTGATGAGTATCTTTTCATTTTCACCTGTGTTCTGAGTTTGGCGTGCATGTGAGCTCAAAGACGCCATCTTTAGGTCTTCTGTCTTACTTTAGGATTGCCCGAGTATGCGGTCTCTTTAGTTGGTTGCATATATAATAGTAATTTTAGGTGGCTATTTGTATGATTTGATTTGGATAGTCTAAATGTGCTTGACATGAACAGGTATTTCAGTTGCTTTGTTTGTTCTTTTTCCTTTTTATGCCATTTTTTGCATTATTGGTGGTTTTACATGCCCTTGTGAAAGTTAGAAATTGGGTTTTCCTTCCCTGTTTCGTCTTTGTTCTTTGAATTTTAGTGTTTTGATTCGTAAGCAACCATGTCGAAAGAGGTGCCTCTTATTGGTATGGATGTCAACTTTCTCATAAGCTGTTAGGTTATACAGAAGTTTTTTATTTGGGATTTTTTCTTTTATCAGTTTGTAACTAGTTTTTCTTTTGCATATACTACTTACCATTATAATTAACACGTTCTACTTTCACTATACTCTGAGTTTGGTTTAAAATTTGCTTCTTTTGATCACAAATAGGTGGAAAAGATATTTTTTGGCATAGTATTTTTGAATTATTGTTTTGTATCTTTTTCATTGGACATTATCTCTTATAATTAGCAAAGCAAACAGGTTGACTCAGCCGTCAGACTTGAGTTGGTGATTTTAGAAGTTTTAGAAACATTGGCTTATTTCTTTTCTTTTCTTCTTAACACAACAGTGGCCTGTTTCTAAATTTTAGCTAAAGTGATTTTTATATGAGTCTGAACTTGGCTGCGTCAGGCCAATTTCAGGTTACATGACTCGATCCCTTCTTCATGTTGCCAACACTGCAGTCCTGTCTTCATTTTCTTTACCAAAGTAATTGATATGAATTTTTTTCCTAAAAGAAAATAGTTAATGGTTTACTTTCTTATCCCTCTTTTTCCATGAACGCGAGAGATCTCAATACTGGTGATTATGCAACTATTTTCCACGACGTTATGTTTTTTCTTCTGTGCTTGCATTTCCTGCTACTATTCTGTTATGCTGCTTTATGTCTGTCTTACGAATTTATCCTATTAACAAGTTGGGAAATCAGGTAGTGTGATGAGCCTTTCCATCTTGTTTACGTCGTAATGTTTTTGTTAATGTTTTTGTTTATAGAAACATTGGCTTAAAATTTGCTTCTTTTTTTATATTAAATGCACATGTTCTTTCGTTTTGATGATTTAAAGGTGCAGCTTCTTTTCTTTCTTAATTGCTCGTTGTCTTGCTTTTTTTCGCATGGAATTTTGGGATTAATCTATCAGTTAGTTTATTACCAAATTGTTTGTGCTTCTTTCTAAGGCATGAATATGATTGAGTTTCTTAAGACATTAATATTCTATTATGATGGCATGATTCACATACCCTGCCTACATGCTTGATGAGTAGCTATAATTAGTAGGACAATATATTCAGATGAGGAAGCCTATTGGCCTAATTTATCTTAAGTAGTTCTTTTAGGACAAAATTTGAACACAAAAAAAGTAAATGATTTGCTTGCTTTGTGGAATGAACTTTTAGTGTGAGATCATACTTCATGTATTTCCACTTCTCTTCTGATAAAATTGTTTTGTGGCGAAGGGGTTATTTAGCAAGGAATTTGGGAATCTGAATATATCTTCTTGCTCCTTTTGTATTTCTAATATACGAATATGGGCAAAATTTCAGGCCTTGCTGATCATGACAACTACCATGAGTATTGTCGTCTTCTTGGTCGCTTTAAAGTGAACTATCAGGTAAGATTAGATAATTGTGATGTTTTATGCCTACTTTACGGATTGGCTGTATCATTGGATTGCACCTAGATAAATATTTGGTCTGCTCTCATGAAGGTTGACATTTACACAAGAAAAGCCCAAGTCTTCATCACTGCAATTCCATCTTATGTGACTGAAAACTGAGACTCATGAAATTTAGATCTTTTTTCTGAAAAGCGATACATTAGATTGCTTATAAACCTTCACTTGCTCCTCCTGCTAATCTTGTTCAATGTGTTTAGACAGTCTTGATTCATAAATTGTTGCTTTCATGCTTTGAAATTTTTACTGTTCAGTGCAGATGCATGTCATTATTGTCATTACTAAAGTTTGTGTATTTGTATGATGCAGTAATTCCCACAACATTATGGAAGCTGCTAGCTCAATTGGTAGTAGGGAATTTGATGAAAATTTTCCTCTTTGGAGATATGTTACTAAACTAGGAAGAGCTAGTGAAGGGGGTGGTAATGCAAGGTTTACTTGCAACTATTGTCAAGGGTCTTATAGTAGCTCTTATTCTAGAGTAAAAGCACACTTACTTAGGATTAGGAATTCGGGAATAAAAGCATGCCCTAAGGTTACACAAGAGCATATTTATGAGATGACCAATATAGAAGAAGAAGCTGAAAAAAAGAAGAACCCAAAGCAAGTCCCTTTAGCTAGCAGCCATGGTAGCTCAGCTACAGATATCAGTATAGGCATGCTTGGAAAGAGGAAAAAAGAAAATGCTTTGGAGAAGGCATGGAATAAAGAAGATCATGACACTTTGACAAGTTTAATTGCCAGGATGTTTTATTCCGGTGGGTTGCTATTCCATTTTGCTAGAAACCCACACTATGTTGACTCCTTCAAGTTTGCAGCAAATAAACATTTTCCAGGTTATATTCCTCCAGGCTAAAACTCGTTAAGGACTACTCTTTTACAAAAAGAAAAGTCTAATATTGAGAGGTTATTGAAACCAATGAAAGCAACTTGGAGTGAAAAAGGTGTAAGCATTGTTTCTGATGGATGGAGTGATGCACAAAGAAGGCCTCTCATCAATTTTATAGCTGCATCGGAAACAGGACCCATTTTTTTGAAAGCGACTGATGGCACAGCTGAGTATAAAGATAAACACTATATATCTGGCTTACTTAAAGATGTCATTTATGAGGTTGGACCTCTTAATGTTGTCCAAGTAATAACAGATAATGCACCTGTTATGAAAGCAGCCGGATTGATTGTTCAAGCTGAGTACCCTCACATTTTTTGGTCACCTTGTGTGGTGCATACATTGAATTTAGCTCTCAAGAATATATGTGCGGCAAGAAACATAGAGAGAAATGCTCATGTTTTTGAAGAATGTCATTGGATTACCCAGGTTTCTGATGGTGCCTCTTTTATTCGAACGTTTATTATGAATCATTCAATGAGGCTAGCAATTTTCAATGAATATAGCCCTTTGAAATTACTAGCGGTTGCTGACACTCGATTTGCTTCAACTATTGTCATGTTAAAAAGATTCTTTAAAATCAAAGGCAACCTTCAGCGCATGGTGGTTAGTGATGAATGGTCTTCTTATAGAGAAGATGATGTGGGAAAAGCTCAGAATGTGAAGGATATTGTCTTAAATGATGTTTGGTGGGATAGGGTGGAGTACATACTCTCTTTTACTGGTCCTATTTATGATATGCTTAGATGTGCTGACACAGACAAACCCATCCTTCACATAGTGCATGATATGTGGGACACCATGATTACAGATGTGAAGAAAGCAATATTTCGGCATGAAGGCAAGGAGGAAACTGAAGTATCTACCTTTTACAGTGTGTTACATGAAATACTCATTGATAGGTGGACAAAAAGTTCTACGCCACTTCATTGCTTAGCTCATTCATTGAATCCCAAGTAAGTTTAAGAAATTTAATTAACTTTGAAGCATTCATTTTTTAAATTTCATGTTTCTTATTATTTTTATACTAACTTTGTTATTAATATTCAGATTTTACAGCCATCAATGGATCAACGGTGCTCCAAATCGACTAGCTCCACATAGGGATGAGGAAATTTCTGTGGAAAGGAATAAATGCTTCAGAAAGTTTTTTAATGATATTCAAGATAGATCGAAGTTAAATATTGAATATGCTAGGTTTTCTGAATCTATGGATATATTTGGAGAATCTGATTGCATGGAAGATAGGTGGAGGTTAGATCCAAAAGTATGGTGGTATACTTACGGATCTTCTTTGCCATTGCTTCAAACTCTAGCTTTGAAGCTTCTTGGACAACCATGTTCTTCCTCTTGTGCTGAGAGGAATTGGAGTACTTACTCTTTCATTCATTCCTTGAGGAGGAATAAAATTCTTCCAAAACGTGTTGAAGATTTGGTATATGTGCATAGTAATCTTCGACTTCTATCTAGGAAAACTGAAGAGTATAGTAAAGGAGGAACTATGATGTGGGATATTGCTGGAGACACTTGGGATGAGCCATTTGGAGGGGCTGGGGTGCTTGAGATAGCAAGTCTATCTCTAGATGAACCAAATTTAGAAGCAGTCACATTTACTGATGTTGAATATGATTTGGATAATTATATTGATGTACTTTGAAGTTATGTTTTAACATTTTGTTGATGGGATCTTAATGTTTGACTTATTAGTACTTAAAGTTTGTATTTTGGTGTTGAATGTGTCTATAATAATTGTGCTAGGATGTTTTTAATGTTTACAAATTTTGTTGTTCACTTATTATAATTTGTACATGTATTTTAGATTATTACAGAACTTTTCGATATCAAAAATATAGGGGAAACTTTGTCAAATTTTGCGTAAAAATTATGAATAAAAAATAATTTTTCAATCACAAGTTTGGAGCTATAACATTTATAAGCTTTGAAGGAAAAAATTTGTTACTATAATATCAACAAATATATATTAAAATTATATAAATAATTTTTTATTAGCCGTGTCGTATCCTACTTTTTGAAAAAATGCCATGTCGCCGTGTCCGTATCGTATCGTGTCGTATCGCCGTACCCGTATCCGTGCTTCTGAGCCTGTGAGACTTTATCCCCAAAAAAGGTTCAAAAAAATATTAATGTCACATTGTTCTCTTATTTCATTCCCCCTTATTTCCATCACATAGTGGAGTGTGAAAACATTCTAGGGCACGCTTGGTGATAGGGATCTTTCTTGGATCAACCCATCTTGAAGGATTGGATTGAAACATGAAGAATTTAGGTAGTTTTAAAGAGGAAAAAGTAAAAGAAAGACAAGTTAATAACAAAGGATAAAACTAGGTGGGCTATGGTTGGGCCAACATGCCTTCATGTTTTTATCTTTTAATATCTGTATCCTATTTTTTTAAAAGAAAAATCTAGTTTAATTAGACTTTGGCCCTTAAAGGATCCTGCTAGTAGCTATTTAGCCTTTGTGTTGGGTCTTTTATAATGAAGGATTAAAGTTTGGAATCCGACTTCAGACCTGACCCAATCCCACCCATACCTGATTAATGGTTTGGTCTAAATAATGATCGTTCCTCACCCTCCAAGTAAAATATATTCCCTCAACCCAATGAAGCTTGAGTGGATTTGGAAAAAAATAAGTTCAAACATTACATGGCAGGATTTCCTTCCACAAAACCAAAAGCATGTGAAGAGGCTGAGAAACTCTGTTTTTTACATGGGCTACAGAGTCCAAAAAATTCACTTATTCTGTAGTGCAGACGAGCTTCATTGAACTAAGGGAGTACAAGGGTTATCTTGAATAGATCTAAAAGGGTTCTATGTAATACTCTTCCGTCCAAAATTGCATAAGTGGATAGTTCATTTTGGTTTTCTAATCTACATAGGTACTTTTGAACGGAGGGAGTACTTTAAATAGGTGGGCCAGGTCGGGTGATATTTTTTTACCTGGGGATCGAAATCTAGCCGCTGATGATATTTGCAAATTCCAATCTGTATTGGCATGTATATTCCCTACCTTTTTTTACTACAATATATTCCCTACTTACCAAAAGGTCCAAAACACTATGTATGGAGAAATGTCAATTCCAATTGTAATTTTCCCAAGCGCGCCTCCGTAGTTAGCTGACGGCACGAGCATAACTCCTAACTACTACTCATCGTCCAGCCCAAACAATTTACATAGTAAAGGGAGTGCCAAACAGCCCCGAATAACAACAACAATGTCATCCCATCTTTGGCTATGTTTAAGCCCATTAGATATGGTCAGAAAATCATCATTGTTGACAAACCAACTGATCCTACATTTATTATGAACACAAGTGCCATTGGGATGCAGAAGCCATGATCTGAGATTGTTTGTGGAGTGGAACTAACTCGGACCACAGGGATGAAGAAAGGTGGGTCTTCATCTGGTAAGGTGAGGGACAATTTTGGGACAAGGGAAGCTGTCATTCAAATGAAATAAATGAGTCTGGTGAGTCACGACTCAGAAGCTTCACCAACCCTCCCCCCTGCCCACCACCACCTTTCCCCTCTTCTCTTTCTTCCTCTTCTAATCAACTTGAATATATAAGTCTCTCCCTCATTGTCAATTTGAAGGCTCCATTACAAACTTTTTAGTTCATTTCATCACGTACTTTTGACATCTAGAACGTTGTAATCCAGTAAGTTTCTTGCTTCTTCAGTTCTCCATTTTTTGGTCTCATTGCTTTATCTTCACTAGGCATATTCAATTTGGCAATGTAATGATCCATTAATCTGTGTTTTTTGTGATCAATCTTAAGTGGAAATGGAGATGATCATGGTGGATGAAATCCCATTCCCTCCTCAAGTCACACCCTCAAAGCCCCTGACTCTTCTTGGTCATGGTAAGTTATACAATATCGATAATCCCATGGAACTAAACTATTTTTCATTCACAGAGACAGTTCACATGCTAAAAGCTTATGAAAATCAATCTATATTTTTAACTAAACCAACATCAATAAACCTACATAACTGTTAGTTACTAGGTTCCTCATGTGTTGTTCCTACAAGCAGGTATCACAGATATTGAAATACACTTCCTTCAGATAAAGTTCACAGCCATAGGTGTGTACATGGAGCCAGAAGTAGTTGGCCACTTACAGCAGTGGAAGGGCAAATCTGGAAAGGAACTTGCAGAAGATGATGAATTCTTTGAAGCTTTAATCTCAGGTACTGACTTAACTGAATTTAGTGAATTCAAATTGGATTGTAATGAAGCTTGGAGCAACTTCCAAATCTGGTTTTCAGAAATAAAATTTGTGATAGCCACTCCCAATGTATAAGATGTGAGGCAGGCCTTATGGGGCTCCACTCCTTCAAAAGTGAGGCATGATCCCCAAGGGCCACCAAGTGTATAGAACCACCATGTTAATAAAACTATAATTATAAATGGGAAAAGTTTAAATGAGACTTATCTCATGCAGCTTGCATGAGACCAAGTAATTTCAAGCTGTCGGATCAAGGGTAGGGTGATGATTCACGCTCACCTACCCAGTAATTTGACACCGCCGTCATATTAGAATTCGACAGTTCCGGATAACTTAGCTTATGTAAGCTGCATGAGATAAGTCTCATATAAACCAGACTCAAAAAGTCATGTGCATCCAGCCATCAGATTGAGATCCATCAGTGCACATTAATCGTGAGGTGGGCGGGTGATTAAACCCCTCATCCCCCCTCAAGGTTTTAAAAACTAGACCGGTCATCAAATTCTTGCAGCGTAAGTCCAATCGGGTTCAACTGGGGGTCAACCCGGGTTGACCCTATTGCTGACGTCATCAATACAAAAAAATGGAAAAAATCCTCCCCCCTCCCAAAACTGTATATGATATAAAAATTTTATTTTGTGTGTAACAATTTAATGAACAAAACAATCATGTTACAAAAAGCAAAACTCTTAAATAAACAAACTAAATATTTTTTTAGACATAAAAAAAAATGCGATAGGAGATTCTACCAAGATCGACATCGAAAGAAAATGAAAAAATGTTACAAAGAAAAACAAGGAAGAAATTGTGCTGGAAATAACTTAAACCCGACCCAGTATGAATTTGGATCGTGGTTTTAAAAATTGGACAAGCCCGGCCGGTCTGACCCGATTCAACTGGGCGAGTTAAACAGGTCGACTAGGTCGAATGACCCCGGCGACCCTGCTCGAAAAACCGACCAGCTCTGGTCGAACCGGCCGGGCCGGTCCTATTTTTAAAACCATGCTTTGATTAAGTTTTTTTTTTGCATGAGCCAAAGTCGCCTTGAGCCATTGGATCTTGATCGGACACCAGTGGGTGGTGATGGACACTTATCTGCCCTCTGATTTGACACCCACCGTCAGATTGAAATCTGATGGCTCTAGGTGGTTCGGCTCATGCAGTGTCTCATGTATACTGGACTCAATTTGAAACCCCATATAAAGGAATCTCCATTCTGTCTTGAAAATTTTTAAAAATTGAGTTTCTGCTCTGTATATTAGCAAAGGTAACCGGAAATATGCAAGAACTCAGAAAGAGTTGTCGCAAAATGTAAAATGTAGACGTTTTGAATCGGAAATTCTTTCCAACCTTCTAAGTATTGACAATGTAGCCTTTGTTATCACATGGTGATTGATCTAATACACAATTTACTGCATCTTTTGGTCAAAGAAAAGTACCAAGAAATCCTAATTAAAGCAATTGATTTGCTCATTTGTGAATGTGAAAGCTCATGTGGAAAAATTCGTGCGAGTGGTTGTCATAAAGGAGATCAAGGGTTCCCAATATGGGGTCCAGCTAGAGAGTGCAGTGAGGGACCGATTGGCAGCCATTGACAAATATGAGGAGGAAGAAGAGGAGGCTCTGGAGAAAGTTGTCGAATTCCTCCAATCCAAGTATTTCAAGAAGCACTCCGTCATCACCTTCAGCTTCCCGGCCGGATCCCGTACAGCCGAGGTCAGCAACATGTTTCCGGCTCCATGAACAAAATTTGTGATAATTGTACATAGGGGGTCCATGGTACAAAGAATCGTAACATGGTACATAACAACTGGGTCCCCGACCATTGTATCATACTATTTTGATATGTACCTTGTTAGGTCTTTATCTACCAGCTAGGACCCTTAGGTACTTCGGTCGTGCAACCAGCCTGGTCAGGCTAGGCGCTCCTCCCATTTTTTGAATGTGGGTGCCCAGTTCATGCCATTCTTTTTGTCATTGTATAATTCTGATTAAACCTAGTCTTTATTTTTTTGGCAGATTGGGTTTGTTACAGAAGGGAAAGAGGAGACGAAAATGAAGGTGGGAAATGAAAATGTGGCAGAGATGATCCAGAAGTGGTACCTGGGCGGGTCGAGGGCAGTGTCTTCCACAACTGTGGCCTCATTGGCCGATGGCTTGGGGAACTTACTGTCTCAGTAATCAAATCACTGAGCTCGTTTACCAGCTTTAGGACCAGTTGGTGAAGGGTCATGATATCTCTATGATCACGTGTATGGAACTTTTTTCTTCTAAATAAGATGATTGTGTTTTATGTTCATTATTTTGTGAAAGTGATGCAAATCAAAGCAAAAACATAGAAGACATCGACCACAAAAGCACATATTATCTTTATAGAAGCGCGCCTAGCCCGACCATGAGCCGTGACCAGAACCTATGGCCATTTTACAGGGGGTGGTAAAGCAAAACCCGCAAAGCGTAGCACATACTCCATAGACATCTCAATGCACGCCCTATACACTGTGGTCACGGGTTTTGCTCATGCTGCTTGGTTAGGAAACATTTTTGCGTTCAGTTGGCCAAGGGAAATAAAAACGGGTTATCAGTAATTCTAGAATTGGGGACAAAAAAGTCACTATCTTCAATGGACACATTGTAGATATGTCAATGCCTTCTCGTCCCTTCTGCCGCCTGTCTACCATCCCTTTAGGGACGCTGGTCAATTTTAGACACAATTAAATGCTGGTCGGGCCGACCTGAAGCCATGGTAACCACAAGCTGGCCATTCTTGACCAAGCCTGGCACCAGGCATATGGGTTATAACGACCTAGTGGCCATGGCCTAGTCGTCGTTAGTGACCACCATCAACTTTTTAAGTGTTAAGTTTTAGGGCCCGTTTGTTTGACCTGAACCTAAATCTAAAAAGTCATCCGAAAATTCTGAAAAATAATTGATCTGAAATTTTGATATCTGAAAAGCCATTGATCTGAATCCCGACCACTCTCCCACTTCACGTGTACAAAAGCCAGCCACCACCACCGGGGCTTCTCATTTTTTCAGTTCATGGAACAAACCTAGATAAGGACATTTGCAAAAACCCCTTAAACAATCAGACGTGAATTCCCCCCCCCGAAGAAGCCATCAATTGCTTGAACAAATGCAACAATCAAGATTCTCAGAAGAAGAAAAAAACTCTTTTTTTGTACTTCGGAAACCAAGAGAAGGAGGAATAATATGGAAAAACCTGAATGTCACGGTTGGCGAGGGAGAAAGGGAGAGGGGTAATGGCGACGGGGCCATCTGGGTGGTGAACTGCGGAGTGGGTGGGAAAGGGGTCTGGGAGCCAAAAGGAGACTGCTGCTATGGCAGTTGCTGGGTCTGGAAGAATGGGGAAAGTTGGTGAGGTTGTGGCGTAGAGAAAGAGGAAGATTCGAAGGCGGGTGAGAAAGAGAGCGTGGTTGGGGCCGGAGTGGAAGGAGTAGTTACTGGAGTGCTCTCCCATGTAAAGCTTCTCAAAATTGGGATAAAGATTGGAGCTTTTTCAGTTCATAGATTTCATGGAGTGGAAAAGAGTAGAGAAAGTTGAGTCGCCATTAAAGAGAGCTGGGCTGAGCGCAGAAAGACGAGACAGAATTCAGACACTCAAAGGGTTTTCAGAAAAAAAATTTCATCTGAATTTCTGGGTCTTTTTTTATACACGGGCTGAATTCAGGATAGAATTCAGGACCCCAAACAAATGGGCTGAAAAGGCCAAAAAAGTTGGGCTTTTCAGCTACTTATTCAGCTCAGATCTAAATAAGAGTAAACAAATGGGCCTAAACCCGGTAGGAAGGGTGAAGTCCTAGGGGTAATTTTGTTGAAAATATAAGGACGCTGTCCTTATTGTAGTATTTTACAGTACAGTGGACTGATAAACAGATAAGTACTTGTCAAAGAAAAGTCAATTTAGTTTTACAAACAAACAACCTCTATTCACATGCCATGAATTCTAATATTTCTTGGTAACTAGCCATATAGGAAGAACTTCAGTTTACATAACAGGTGAGTAAGAATTGCTTCCACTAAAACTAAAATGATCATACATAGACATTCCGCAAGTCCGTAGGAAAAAGTGAATAAAAGAGTGAGGAGCATTTGGTCCTTAGCATCAAACACTTCCATGTGGCTGAAGCTTGACCGATGACTTCATATGAAAATTATACCAACAAAGTTTTAAAAAGGCAATGGGATACGGTTCTCTAAGAGATCAATTGCCCTGTCCCTTTTAGTCAGGTTCTAAGGACTCCGACACCCCTCATTATCAGAAAAAAAAAAGAAAAAAGTTTTAAAGGACGAAGCATAACTCTATCCTATGTTAAATTAAATTATGTTTTCATTCTTTAATTTCAAAGAAGCTTGATGTTGAAATTTTAATTACTCAAGTCAGTGAGTCATTTGTATCAAAAGAAAAAGACTCATGATTCAAGTGGGAATATTTGGATCAGCCCACTTGAGATTTGAATTGAAGGCCCATAGTGTGAAAACCCTTGGTTAGTGTGGTATTTAATAAATAGCCAATATTTAATTAAAATTTTTAAATTTATCTGGGCTGGAAGTAGACGCATTATTTATGTCAAGAAACGGAGTTGATTGTAAAGAGAGGAAGCCCATTAATAAAACTTCAAAATTAGGCCCAAGTTGTGTTGGTTTTTTTTCCCAGGCAACAAGTCGTGTTAGATGATCATTATGTTTATATGAAAAGTGTCATTAATTGTTTTCCTTGTTCAGACAGTTCTATTTTTTTGGGCATCAGAATATGGCAGAAGGACGAAAGTTCTGTCTCTCCAAGTTCCTCCAAAAAAAACGGAAATTTACCAAATAATATATATTAAAATAAAAAATTACTGATCAGGAAAGAGGGAAACGAATTTCCTAATCCGGTTATCTAACATGCCATGCTGGCGCCAATGTGGCACTGGCCCTGCGCAGTCTTTTTTTTTGCCCTGACTCAAAAGGCATTACTTGAAGCAACGTTTCCCTCTTGTAAAGAGGAAATGCGTCGTTTCAACTGATGCCTTAAATTTTGTTAGCAATTCCAAAAAGGCGTCACTTGAAGCGATATCTTCCCCTTGCAAAGAGGAAATGCGTTGTTTCAACTGATGTCTTATATTTCGTTAAGCAATTCTAGAAAGGCATCACTTGAAGTGACGCCTTACTCTTATAAAGAGGAAAGACATCGTTTTAATTTACGTCTTTTATATTTTCTTTGGAAGGCGGTATTCGGAATAACGCATTCATTTCTGGTTTGTATTAAAACCACTTCCCCCTCTCGGGCACTGTCGAAAAATGCCGACTGAGCCCTTCCTCCCCCGCGTCTCTCTCTTCTTCGGCTCTGCCACCCCGCCCGCCTCCTCTCTCTTCTCCGGCTCTGTTGCCCCGCCTGCCTCCTCTCTTTCTCCTGCTCCATCGCCCTCCTGCCTCCTCTCTCTCTCTCTCTTCTTTGGCTCCGTCGCCCCGTGCACCTCCTCTCTCTTCTCTAGCTCGGTTGCCCTGCCCTTCCTACACCTCCCCCAACACCAACTCGCCCTCACCATCCGACTCGCCTTCTTACCCCAGTCCGCGTCCAGTTCCATCCACCGCTACTTGACTGCGCCTCCAACCTCCTTTTGCCTCTTGTGTTTGCAGGTAATAAGCTTTTAATTTCTCAATCATAGTTCAAATACATACATTCTAACAAATAGTTGATCGTTTGTGATTGATTTGGCTCTAGTATTTCATCAAATAGTTGATTGTTTACTGAAATGGTTACATTTTATTGATTAGTATATTTTCTCATTTTTTATGTGTGTAGTTTATTTGAGATCATGTAGTAGGCATTCATTATTATTAAAAAATAAAACATTTATAATGAATTGTATTTACTTGCAAAACCACATTTTTCATTTGATTTCTTGTTTTAAAAAAATTAATTTGAGTAGTATTTTGTTAGTGTTTATTAAAGGTTTTGTGAGTAGAGATAGCGGGAGAAATGGTTTTATTTGTACTTGGCATAGTGGGAAAATTACAATCGATAGAGGTGAATATGAAGGTGGTGAAATCGTATGATTGTTTATTAGTAAGCCAAACTATTATGAGGAATTGGAGATGCAAGTGGCAAAGAAAATGGGATGAGACCAAAGAATTTAGAAAATTCGTATCAAGTGTAAGATGCCTCTTTTGGGAACAACGACCACCATGCTACTAATTGATGACAACAACTCTACGCAACAAATGCTCTATCTTGCACCTCATGTGTATATATTCGAGCTATTTGTAGAAAAAGAGGCCCAGATGCCTAGCTTTGTAAATGATGGCAAATGCAGAAGTAGGAGTTCTCGAATAAATATGTCAAAATGAAAGTTGAAGGGATTGCTTGTGGTCGATAATGAAGAAGATGATTTTGCCCATCACATTTACGTGCAACAAACCCCAACTTGCACCTACTTGGAGGTAAGTTTATTATGAAAATGTAGTTAATCATTCAACTTACATTTTGTTTGATGGCTTCTTATTGATGTTGATAGTTTTCTTTGGAATAAATTAAGCACACATCTCATATTCATGAAGCTATGAATCTTGGCATGACACAAGGTGGTGAATGGTTTGGTACACAAACCTCATTTCATAACCCCTAGACCTACACTGGTTCAAGTGGTAGGGTAGATGGTCAATGAATGATGAGGAAGATGATGGGGTCAATGATGAAGAGATGCATAATTCGGCGGCTAATGATGTTGAAGGCATATACGAGGAGATGGGAGTGCGCAAGAGATGGTTGATAATGAGGGAGATGATTTAGTAGACAACGCAGTTACATGAATAACTTAGATGACTTTGAGGAGGAGTTGCTATATGAGGAGAGCCCCCATATGTGCGAATCACAAATGAGGAAATAGATGAGGCAATTAATTGAGGTTTGCATGAGGAGGCACGCTATGATGAAGGAATATATGTGGGACAAATATTCTCCCATAAAGATGAGTTTACCCACGCAGTGAGTTTGCTTTCAATTACATATGATGTTCGCCACAAAGTGTTGCGTATAAATCCGGCATAGCACACAACAAGGTATCAATACCCTAACTGCCCATGGAGAGTATATGCATCAATGAGGAAGGAGATTAGTGATTTTAAAGTAAAGGTGTATGGTGGCGAACACACTTGTATAAATACTCGATTGGACACTGGTTATAGACAATGTACCGCGACATTTGTTTGTCGGCTCATATTACCCTCCATTAGAGCAGAACTAGATATCCCACCACTTGTTATTTAAGAGAAGATTAAGGACACTTTTCACGTGGATATTTCATACAAAAAAATATGGATGGCAAGGAATATGCCCATCAAAGCAATGTATAGTGATTGGGTTGAGTCTTATCGATTATTGTCAATGTACTTCAATGTAATAGTTAATGCTATTTCGGGAACCATTTATAAGTTGGTTGATCGTTTCAAATGTAGTACCTTCGCAAGTATAGAAGGCTATATGAATAGGTGAGTATAAAGGGTTGTCGTACCTCAAGGACGAATGGATTACTCTACCAAATTCAAGAGAAAAAGTTATTTTTAATCAAATCTAAGAAAAACAAATAATTAAGTCTAATTATTTAAAACAAGTTTACTAATGTAGGGAACTTCCAAGGCACCGAATCCACCACTAATTAAACCAATTTTATCATCACTCTCTCTCTCTTAGGAAATTCATAGTTGATGCAATTAACGTATTCCTCTCGGACATACGCTAATTAACATATTCCTCTCGGACATACATATGCTATCAATTCAAACTATTATGCATACTCCTTTCGGACGTAAGCACTTAAAACAATTAAAGCAATTAAACTAGAAACTATCTCTCTCGAGCATAGAATCAATAAAAGTAAAAACTTTATTCATAAACAACACCTCGGTTTGCATACGTTCCTCTCGGATTAAGCCCACAAAATCTATTCTACCCTCTCTCGAGCACATAGAATAGACTTTAATAAAATTAATATTAATTATGGAATAAAAGTTCATACATCAACTAAAATAAGATTAAAAAAAGAGGAACAATAAAACTGATCTAATAAGGGCTTCATCTACGCCTCGGATCCAGTTTAGCCAACCATGGGACGAGGAAGACTATTCATCATCTTCTTCATTGAGCTGCATGATAGTACTGTAGCAAATAGCTTTTCTTAAATCACTTCAGCTGCCAACAGTGCTGCCGTTCTCTCCTCCTCTTCATCTGGTCCTCTCCTCTGCTTTGGCCGTCCAAACCCCCCCTCCCCCAAAAAAAAGCCTTAAAATATCTATTTTTATAAGCCGTTCCAAAGAGTCCCAAGTCCAAATCAAAATAAATTACCAATCCCACACGAAATCTGCATCGATCCATATCTAAGTCTATCTATTCAAAGAAAGAGTCCAAATTTAAAACGATTCTAAAGAGTCCAAATTTAAAATGATTCTAACCTTCCAAATCCAGCACTCCTCTTTCCAAATCGAACACGGTTCTGCTGTTCCCAGTCGCGCTACCACCACCCATTCCTCAATCGGGTTCTCCTTTCGGTCGATGTAATCGCCGAGCATGAGCAAAGCTTCGCCATCGCCTCCACCGGCAGCTGTTCGAACAGAGCTTGAGCCGAGCCCTGTTTTGGAACTCTTGAGCTTCGGCTCGGGTCTTCATTTTTTATTTTTTATTTTTTCAAGAACCGACTCGACCCGACCAAACCATTTCAATTCAATTCGGGTAAAACTCTTTGTAACATCTTCATCCGCCGGATCTAATCTGAACGGTTCTTCAATTAAGTCATTGCCCGTCGTCTCTTTCATAACAAATCAATGCCCTAGATCATCTCCGCTTTTAATTTGAGTCTTTTCATAAATTTGAGCTTTAAAAACCCGCCAAAGACTTCTCAACCGTTGGATCTTTGATCTCTTCATATATAAATTCAGTTGAGGCGCGATAAATCCATAATCTACAGCTCGAGCTCTTTGAAACCTATGCAAGCAATCAAAAATTAATTAAGCATAATTTCTCATTAAATAAAGTAAAGTCCTAATTATTGAACTAACTTCAAAAACTCATAATTATTCCTAATTATCATGAAATAGGACTAAGAAATTAGGAATTAGAGGCATATAAATGTGTGTATTTATGTGTGTATCATTGGTGACGAACCAAATGGAAGATGGTGGGTGTCCACAGTTTGACAAGGTGTTTTGGGCCATGTATTGAGGGTTTTAAACATTGTCTATCAGTCGTAAGTGTTGATGCTATTTTCCTATCTGGCATATACTAGAGCACTCATGGCGGTGACGGCTAATGACGGGCACAAGGGTTTGTTTTCACTTGCATTTGGCCTTGTTTCGAGTGAGGATTACACTAATTGGAGATGTTTTTTACGTATGTTGAAGGTGCATGTTGTCCTTGATAGGACATGTATCACTATCATATTTGATCAACGTAAAGAGTTGCACACAGTCTTGCCGGAGCTGTTTCCACCTCCAAATTTTTGTCACTAATATTGTATGTTTCATAAAAAGTTAAAAAATGATATATTGACAACATTGATAAAGGAAATTGCAACGGTGCTTACTATAGAAGAGTTTAATGACAAGATAAAACTGATCAGTGCAGAAAATCCAGACGCAAAAAGGGTACTCGGCGAGGAAGGTGGATTATCCCTTCAATTATGGACTCTTGCTCATGACAGTTTTACAAGATTTGGAATGACCACAATAAATTTGACTGAAAGTCTAATTAGCGTGTTGAAGAGGGTTTGATCATTACCCATGCAAGCCTTAATGCCAGTCACATTCTACTTGATCGTTGAATTCTATGTGAAGCGACATTCGACCGAGTTGGCCATGGCAACCCCATAACCCCTAGTATTATTGAGTTGAAGATTAAACAATAGACAAGCCTTATTGGCAACAGCCGGGTTGATCAAATCAATTCTCACATGTATGAAGTGAAAACATTGGCTAGTAGAAAATATGTGGTGGATGCCCGCCATCAGACATGTTCTTGCAACTACCCTAAGGTGTACAAACATCCTTGTCATCATCGAATAGTTGTCCAAGCGAGGGAAAATGGCCCATCGATGATTTAGTTGGATATTAGTATACATCTGATGCATATAGAAATGTGTATGTTGTGGAATTCTTTCCTCCTGCTGATCGACGATTTTGGGAGATAGAGTTACCGATATTTGTGGTGAAGCCCCCAATAGGAACATGAAAGCCCAGTTGTCCACGCGTTAGGAGAATACTAAATGCGATGTACAGTGTGGCCATGTCGAAAGATGGTCAATCACAATACCATTGTAGGTAAGTACTATCTTTATGTGTTGTGTAGGTTATATGGTAGCAATATAATAATGAGGTTTTAACACAGCTACCTCATGTGTGCACCGATGATGTAGATGTGTGGCTATCTTGGATGCCACTCACATGCTTTGAGATTGTGGAGATGTATGTTCTAGATTGTGCCATGTTGCAGTTTGGGTTAGAGAAGTTTTTCCCCTCTTTTCTTGTGGAGTTCATTGAGCGATCTTCATGTCGGGTCGGTCAAGTTTTGATTGGAGGTCACATTATGCGGCCTGCATTGCTAGATGGGTCGAGCGGAGGACCACTCTTGTTTAGGGGGAGCTTGTCACAACTGAGCGAGATGCTGATAGTGCCTACATGAAGTGGTACTTGAGGATCACTAGGAGACTTATCCTACCACATGTGCATGAAGCAGAAATGTTATATCAGCCTAGGGGCGACACTGAGCAGGCTTCGATTAGTACCTCTTACTTCTTATTTGTTTTAATTCACCATCATTGTGTGCATGTAGTTAAAATATATTCTTTTTTTCCTTCTAGCTTACTTGTGTGAGACAGACAGTTTCTCAGTTAGATGCAACTTTGGTGGAGCATTCCTATGAGAGCTTGCTAGGGGCATGCTAGATGATACACGAGAACACTACATATGTTCTTGCGAGCTTATCGTTACTTCAATAAGTTATGACAGAGATTCCAGGACTGCATAGTTCTCATGCTTATGAGGCTTTTGATCAACCTATATTAGATTCACCAGACGTTGTGACATCATCAGCCGACATGACTTCTTTGACCCCACCACCAGTAGCTACAGATGTCACACTCAGTTCAGTTGAGACACCCCTTTCTTCGAAAGTATGTACTAGGCGACAACATGCACTTCGTGTTATTTTACATTACACACCTTCATCCTTAGTTGCATGTTTAGATCCTATACCTGATGCTGAGCCTAACCAGATTCCTATTTGAGTACAAGGATGAGGAAGAGGTAGGAGTAGGGGGAGGAGAGTTGACTGAGTATTTATATTATCTTAGGCATATATATTTTGTTTAAACTTGGAAGCGACACTTTAATTTATTTGTGTTATTATGTTCACTTGGAAAAGTTTACTAAGTAAATAGATGGTTTAAACTTGTGTGTTCTTCATAGTTTTTTTTCGTTTACATTGATTATATTGTATTATCAAGTTTTTAAAAAATCTTCAAGTTACATCAGTGACTTTGAAGTACAAAAGATGAAGGCGTCACTTTAAACGACGCCTTCAAAGCACATAAGGATAAAACACCATTTCAAATAACGTCTTCAACGTATAGACTTTTTAGACAAGTTTTTTCCGTTAAGGCACGTTAAAACATCATTACAGATGGTGCCTTTCCAAAACAGTTAACAAAATATAATGCGTCAGTTAAAACGATGTCTTTCCACATTACAAGAGGAAGGCGTCGTTTCAAGTGACACATTTTCAAAAAAGCTATAAAATGTAAGACGTCATTTGAAACAACGTATTTCCATACTACAAGAGGAAAGTGTCGATTCCAATGACGTCTTTTTAAAAAAACTGACAAAATGAAGGCGTCTTTTTAAAATGTAACCCATTTCCTCTTTACAAGTGGAAGGTGTCGGTTCTAGTGAAGCCTTTCAGCTCATGGTAAAAAAAATCGCACAGAGCCACTGCCATGTTGGCGCCTGCATGGCATGTCATATAATCAGATATGGAAATAACTTTCCCTCTTTCCCAGTTGGTAATTTTTTTATTTTAATATATATTATTTGATAAATTTTCCTCCAAAGAATTAGAGGAAGAGCTTCTATGTTCTTTCTTGTAAGTATTTATCTCTTTGGGATATTATCGTACTTCTGAGACAAAAAGCTTCCTATTATTGGGCCTTACTCTTCATTATTGGTGACAGGGTGGTGTTGGAGGGTTTGTTCCTAGAAGTCATGGACAACACGTCTCATAGGCTTGGATGTTCTTTCAAGCATATTTTTTATGAGGCGAATGGTGTTGTGCATGAGTTGGCTCATCTCGCGTTAAAGAAGGAAGCATGGGTTTTTTGGATAGAAGCAATCCCCTATTCTATAGGGGAAATGGTTGTTAATGTTGTTTCCGCTTCTGTGTATGGAAAATGTGTAAGAATCTGCTGTACAAATATCATTTCCCTTTTGGGGCAGTGATAACCCTACAGCAGATTCCTACACATTTTCATACACAGCTGATATGTACGGAAATGAATGGGTCAGCTGATGTGCACATCAGCTGACCCATTCATTTCCGTACATATCAGCTGTGTATGGAAAATATGTAAGAATCTACTGTACAAATATCATTTCCCTTTTGCTATGCATAGCCTGGTTTTAGGCTATGGTTGACCTTAAGAAGTCTTGATGCGTCATTGCATTGGCACAAATTCAATCACAATTACTTATTTTCATGGAAAGCTTAATTACTTAATTCCTTAAATATACTCAGAAGTCGTTGATTAAAATTAATGCATTTCCTTTCTAAGTAAACATATTCTCCAAAAGTACATTTGTCCAAATCTCCAGGATGTGCCTTATTATTGGTACAATGCACATGCATGTGAACACGCACACACGTGTGCACACACATACACGCAACGCCAGAAGGGAGGGAAAGATCAAACCACGTGCCACTTGCTAGATTGGCTCCACCAGCACATGTTTGAGATTGGTCAACATGTACAATTAGCGGAAGAGCTTCTATGTTCTTTCTTGTAGGTATATATCTCTTAGGTGTACTATAGAACTTTCGAGATAAGAAGCTTCCTATTATTGGGCCTTGCTCTTCATTATTGAGGCATGGGCCACGACTGGAGTCCGCTCACCATCAATCACACATCACCAAAATGAAATCAGTGAGATAAAATTGAATTAAAAATATAATTCTATCATTAAAATATCAGAGAATAATGTTAGACATTTCAACAATGGACACCTAGGTGAGGAACTAATCCTCACTGTAAATCTTGAACCACTATAAATTCTTTTGCTTACTCCTTTCAACATTTAGTTCTGCATTCTACTTTGGTACCATGTGTTTTCTTTACCATATTATCATGCTTAAAAGGGGGTTTTCTTTCAAAACTAATTGTTTATTATTCAATACTATCCATCCCCTGTAGGTTGCCTACCGGTCTTGGGAGAGCGCTTTGGTTCTTCCAAAACTTTATACTCCCTCCGGTCACTTATAATAGATAAAGTTTTTTTTTTCGATTAAAAATGACCGGAGGGAGTACTATTAAATACTTTTGGCAAGATAGACCCCGGCCTCGATTCCTTACCCTCATTATGAAGCTCCATCTTGATTAAATGCACAACTATCCAAGGGCTACTATCTCGATTGCATAAGTAATAGCAATATCGAATGCTAGCCGTCAGATCACAATTTGGCGGCTCATAATAGGTAGGACCCTTAGTTTCAAATACGTCTCTAACAAGAAAATGTTTTTTTAACCAAATTATGTGACTAGAAAGCAGGACCAACGGACAAGGGGAGGGGGGACCCAAGAATCTTAGGTAAAGTTGTAATTTTTCCTTCTATTCAACCCTTTCTTCCCCTCCCTCCATCAGATGTAGTGGTAACGTGATTTTGGTTACCAAATTGATCAGGTTTGACAGGTCCCGTCTAATATTAACTGTTCTTTTTTTACCTACAGTTTTAATGAATGTGCAAACTATATAATTATGCGCGGATGGTAAAAGACTAAAATTCTCCCCAATCAGCAGCAGACCAAATTCGTATAATTGTACAGTGATTAGACTTGTTGTCGAACAATAACTTTTTTACACCATCCCGTATTAAGTAGTTAGTTTTTCAAAATAAACTTCTCCACTAGTACATTATTATTATGTGTCTTAACTCTGCTAAAAACTGTACGTCGTTGTCATTAAATGTTAAGATGTTCAGATTCAACAATGCGAACATAGAATATGGCAAGTTTTCCAACTCACATGGACATGTCAAAAAGTTGAATGATTGTCTTTCCAGCAAGAAATGGGGGGGCGCGTAGTGCCATGAGCTTTTTTTATAATGGGACACACAAACTTTTTTAATTCCTTGCCTTTCAAGCAAGAAATTTTTAAAGATTTTCACTCGTATTAGTCCAGATTTATTCTGGTAAGATCTTTCCTAGCTTGTTCCCCACAGCTTCTAGCGACCTGCAAAAGGTCATAATACGGAATTCGGTGAACAAAATGTCCTCATCAGTCCAACTTCATTTGGAATGTCCTGTCCATTTCAATTATAAAACCCCCATTCTGTATTTGAAGTTGAGTTTGAAATGTGTAAAAGTTCAAATAGAGTTGTTGGGTTTTTACTAATTTACTCCATTATTTAACTTCTATTCCCATCTGTTGAGGCCAAAGTAAGCGTTGGCTGGCGGAATTTCTATTAAAAGCGAAGTCCAACTTATTATTTTTTTGATGCAAGAGAAGTCCAACTTTCTCAGGTGATTTGAAACATAGCGAACCTCCATGGAAACTTCACTCACCCAAAACCCAAAACCACACCATTTTGTTGTCACACTCTCTCCTTATATATAACCAACGCCTCCTTGCAATCTTTCCTATCCCCACATCACTTTCTTATTGGTTTGCTTTCCTTCAGGGAAGAGACATGAGTTATCAAACCTTCTTCTTCTCCTCTCTTATCATATCTCTTCTTCTTTGTGTCCATTATCATATAAGCTTCACAACAGCACAAGAAGTTGGTAATCTCTCAACGCAACTTGTAGAACATTTGTTTCTCGGGTACTAGTCTATTAATTCTTTCAACAGTTGTTCCCTAATGTTCTTGCCTTTTTCGCTTTTCCTATTTTTGTGCAGAGGATGAGAGGGAATTCGATTACATCGAAGGCAGCAGCGTTGGACCTGCGCACTGGGGAGAGCTTCACAAGGAATGGGAAGCATGCAAGAATGGAAAAATGCAGTCACCCATTGATTTGATGAACAAGAGAGTTGAAATTGTGCCGCATTTAGGAAGATTGAAGAGGGAATATAGGTCTTCCAATGCAACACTACGAAACCGAGGCCACGATATCATGGTATGTCGATTAAACAAGGAAAGCAGCTTATGATGGTCGATAAGTACTTCAAAATTTTCATTTTGACTATAAAAACTCCCCAAGTAATGTAACTCCATGCATGGCAACCTGCAGTTGGAATGGAAAGGTGGTGCAGGAACTCTCTACCTAAACGGAACTGAGTTTGTTCTCCGGCAATGTCATTGGCACTCACCCTCGGAACATACCATCAATGGGAGGAGGTTAGAACTTTCACTTCTTTTCTTCAATCTAATAATCGTTGTCAATCTATCATAAATGTTAGATGAGTGGCCATGCTACAACAAGTATAGATACTAGTTTCTGATGACAAAAACATTCTACTCGTCAGGTTTGATATGGAGGCTCACATGGTTCATGAAAGCTCTGATGGAAAGATTGCTGTTGTAGGGATCATATACAAAATTGGCCGACCTGACAAGTTTCTCGCCGAGGTACCTCTCTATAATTTTCTTTTTAAATCTCTCTCCATAATTTACTCTATATAATTACTCATCTTATGCATGTAAAATTCCAATCAGCTGGAAGATCGTATACAGTACTTTGCTACTATGGATGATCATCGTGAAAAAAGTTTGGGAATAATAAATCCAAAGCATATAAAGATAGGCAGTAGGAAATACTACAGATACATGGGATCACTCACCGTACCTCCTTGCACTGAAGGAGTTGTTTGGACAATGGTTAACAAGGTCTGTTCATTATCGATCACTCTCTTAAGCCTTCACTTCTTTTTATTAAGTACTTCTCTTTTGATTTCCTAACTTCGATATTCTATACCCTCAGATACGGACGGTTTCAAGAAAACAAGTGAGACTACTAAGGGAAGCTGTTCATGATGTAAGTTAAATAACTAGCAACCACTTTGAGTACTTGTTATACTCTCTCCATCCCATTTTGATAGTCTCACTAGAAAACCAAATGAACTATAGTTCATTTGGTTTTCTAGTGAGACTATCAAAATGGGATGGAGAGAGCATATTTAACTAGTAAAGTCAGACAAAGGGAGTATTTTGTATTTAGTCCCTTTCTTTAGGAAAACAATATGGTCCAAGGATGTCCAAAAAAACTCTTCAACTATGATCTAACGGGTTTTGGTTGGACTGAGAAAAATTGGTCCTCGTTAGCCCCCTTTTCCTAACAAAAACCTGCCACAACAAAGTTCGTTGGTTGTATATTGGTTTTCCCTTGTAACAACACAGCTTTTAGGAGAAGTGGTTAACCAACGTAGTTTAAATTCTTGCAGTATGCTGAGAAGAACGCGAGGCCTCTACAATGGAAAAACAACCGGTCAATTCAATTCTACAATCCAAATTTCAGGGTGGATGCTCAACATCGACGACTGTGAGAAAGCAGCATTGGTCAAGGCCCAACCTTATATGTTGATAAAAATTATTTTTGTTATACATCATTGATGATTACATTTATGAGGTTTTGCCTTTTTTTGTACAATTCATTTGCCAGTAAGTAGGTGTGGTCTTGCCCATGAACTTGCTGCTGAATAATTCAATAAAGACTGTAGTAAAATAAATTTGAGTGTTTATTCGGATAGTAATGCTGGATGGTGTTCCATAGTCGCCCGTTTTGACTATTTTTTTTTTGTTGATTGGGAAACTACTTATTATTTACTCTTAAAGCTTTTGGGCTGGTTTTGTTGGGTACTTTATTGGTGGGCACGTGTTCAACATCACATGTTCTCAAGAGGTGGACTGCTTAGACCCCGCCCTGTTTTATATTGCTGGCTGCTGACTTGGTACGTGGTACGAAGATAGACGTGAAGAATAATTTAAGGGGCACTAATCAATAATTCAAGCGAAAGTGACAAAACATCATGCATTAAAGCCTTTAATAAAATAAATTTTAAAGAACGATGAATTGTACTTGACGCCCATGTATTACTGTAAGATCATAGTTAGAGAAAAGTTTAAATTAGATTTGTCACATGCATGAGCTTGATTAATCTTGAGCCATTAGATTTGATATGATGGCTACAGGTGATGATTCACACTCACCTACCCATTGATTTGACACTCATTGTCATATCAAAATTCGACAACTTGAGATGATTTGGCTCATATAAGCTGCACGAGACAAGTCTCATGGAAACCAGACTCTTGTACTTAACCATTGTGACTTATAGGAATATGTATTTTAAGTCCTATGACTTAACCTCTATGACTTATCACTATTCTAAGAGGTAATTTAACATCTCCCTTTCCTAATTTACCTAACTCTCCTTCCATGCACCATGCCCTTCCTTAAATTTTATGGACGTAGAGCCGGCGCTACAAGATTCAGGGATGAAGATAACCAAGATTTCAACTCCTGGGGGCCAAAAAAAATTATTTTTTCACATACTAATTTTAAAAAATAAAATAATAATCTACAACTTATCAGCAACCATTCACCTTAAAAAGACATAAATAAACAAGTTTTTGTATTGTTCAACAAAAATGAGGACTAAGAACTTGAAGCTAGATCTAATGCTCCACACTTTACCTTGCTCCTACGTAGGGGCGGATGCATGATTTTCAATCTATGGGGTCATAAATTACAAAGCTTAAATTTTTTCTGCAATATTATAGAATAACTAGGTGATCATTTAAAATTAAAGCCCTTGCAAGTGCACAAGGCAATTGTACTACGGCGAGTATTAAGAAGGGTTATCGAACTTCAGGGACGAATTAATATTTTACCAAATTCAAGAGAAAATAACAATGTTGATTCTAGACTAAGAAAGCAATGAACTTTTAACTAAACTAAGTGAGATTTAATCAATATGGAGAAAACCAAGGCTTCGAATCCACCACAATAAACTAGTGTATCATTTCTCTCTCTCTCTCTCTTTTGAATAAAGATTTTCAATTGGCTAGTATATTCCTCTCGGACATACACTTGTCAACTCAAAATATAGTGCTCTCCTCTCGGATGTAACACATAAAATAATTAAAATATGGAATTATGATCTATCTCTCTCAAGTATAAACCAATGAAATTTTATTGATATATAACACCTCAGGCTACTCACGTTCCTCTCGGATACGCAAATATTCTTCGGATTGAAACTCACAAGAATTCACTCTTGTCTCTCTCGAGTACAAAGAACAAATCTTTATTGAATTAACGGTGATTACACAATAAAATCCATACACCAACTAGAGTAAAAACATAAGACAAGAGAAAAGAAACTACACAACCAGATTATTGGGCTTCATCTACGCCTTGGAAAGGTGTTTAGCCTCGCATCGGAAGAGAAATCACCATCATGTTCTTCATCTTCTTCTCTCCTTTGCTCTAGCCTCCAATAAAGCTCTAAAATCTCTAAGGGTTGGTCTGCAAGATAGCCCAAAATGTTCTCCCATAAGGCCTATTTATAAGAGTGAAGAGAAACCACGAAGTTCCCTTCCAAATTCAATTCGAAATAGGTCTTATTTCGGTTTGCCACACACGGCGATCAATCGCTCCGTATTGCCGATCGATTGCAATTCCTTCGTTATTTTCATCCGATCGATCACTTTGCCGATCGACGCCATATGATACCGATCAATTATAGTTACTGTTTTGCACGATTGAAAAATTCCAGTAGATACAATCGATCATTTTGAGGTCCGATCGATCATTGCCTTTAATACACTGCTTTTGTGGCTCTGGCGATCGATCGCATTGATAGCCGATCGATTGTAGTTACTGTTCATAAACTTCAAATGGCTATAACTTTCTGTCCCGAACTTCAAATTACGCGTGGTTGGTGGCGTTGGAAAGCTGACTTCTTAAAATTTAATATGAGACTTGAATCAGTCCAATCCAATATTTGTACACGAAGTTATAATAATTTAACCATTCGAGTTACTTTTTACCTTATTTCTGTGTATTACTCTTGTTTCCTACAAAAACTAAAAACTATATTAAAGTAGTAGTTATTCTAATCAAACACTAGCATAATCATAATCTTAGGAGATAATAAAATACATAATTCATGTATAGATCACTAGGCTCACAAATAAGTTGTGTTGAAATGAAATATAGGAATAAAGAAAAAACTGTGACAAGTGACATATTAGAAAAATATTTCCGTTAAGTATCCATTCGATAATTAATTAATTTAAAAAAAAAAGATATCTATGTTAACTTTATCTACGACAATTGCGACAAAAGAAGAAAATACATAAATAAAATTGTTAATAAAAATGAAACCTTTCCGCCCTTAAAGTTAGTCGTACGTTATAACAAAAAACCTAGGAGAGGTAAGCACTTGGCAAGGGAAAGAGGGACAATCTGCCTTTCGGTTCTGGTCTTTGATGTCGATCACCATCAAAACTAGAGTGGATTATTACAAGCTCACTACTCAAATCAAAATCCTCTAAATGAGGGGTCCGGATAGGTTTATATGAATTATGGGCTCGGGTTTGTTGGTCTGGACTGGTTTCTAATGATCTTTTTCTTTGTTTAGCGATTGCATTGGAAAAACTATGGGTCAGGATTTAGCAAAAAAAACTCTAATAAGGATCAAGTCAGAATTAGAAAGCAAATTTTGACCTATTCCACTTTTAATATGGGGTCAATGAATTTTTTCCTTGTGGTCATTTACTAAGTTTTACTAGTTTTTTGGCCCAACCCAACATGAACTTTAACGCATGGTAGTAAAAAAAAATATCTAATTCAATGGGTCATCTGACCCCATGTCCTTGCACGTAGGTCCGTCCCTGCTCCTACGTTTTCACACAGGTGCTGCCTATCTTTTGGATGAAGCATGGTAGAAACTAGCTGTAATTGTAGAGTTCACATCATGGAGAATGGTGGCCCTACTGAAATGCGAATTGATTCCCAGCTGGAGGGGGGGGTTCCATCCCTAGCACAACTACCGACATGTTCCCTGATTGTTCATTAATGGGAAAGACCTAATCGGGGCCCAACCTGGCCATAACCAGGTTTTGGATGTTGGCGGGTGGCGGAGTAAGTAGGTGAGCCACGAATCTTTATTGGAATGTTTACTTGTGTCACTGAGGGTGATCAAAGCGGCTAGGGGTGTTGTAAGGTGGAAAGTTAGCGCAAAACAACTAGGCTAGAGCAAGATGGTTTGGACTATTTCCAAACCATAAGAAAGGTGGTTGGGGCATGCCAACTTTTATTCAGAGGGGAAGGGAGGTAATATGGAGGATAAGTTCACTTTAAAATAAAGAGAGTAAGTTGCATATAGGTTGTGTACGTGGGTATTTTCATAAGTCACAGGGGTTACGTGCAATTGTAATTTATAGGGTCAAGTTGTAATAGTACAACATTTTTCAGGCTTTTCACAAATGGGGAAAATAATGAAAAAGGGATCTAAAAGAAAAAGAAATAAGAAATTGGAGGCAGATTACCATCGGTGAGCTATTGGTTAGCCGACAAACTAAACGTCAGTGTGCAATTGAAGGTTGGTAGATTCCAAATAGAATTAAATTGGGAAAAATAGATTATAAAAGGCGTGGGACGAACCCTAACAACCTTATTTCAATAATAAAGTTTAGAGCTTCCCATGGAGCTCTTGGATTGTGATGAGGGTTTGTGATACTTCGTGGAAAAGATGGAATCAACAAGAAGCTGGAGGAAACAGGTAGAACATAGCATATGGATAATTATATGTGTTATATGTTGTGGCATATGATGATTTGATGTATTGTGTATAAATTGTATTAAAAAAAGATGTGATATATGTGAAAGAATGATTATTGATGTGTTTAGCAAAAAATATTGGACTGGTCAATATGGTAAATACTATGTAGATTGTATAATTAAGGTTTATGAGGTGGTAGTAAGTTGGATAATATTTGTATATGTATTGGAGAAGGGAGTGTTATGTGGTAATGATCAAGAAATAATTAGAGAGGGGATTAAAGGAAGATATGGATGGTAAGAGGGTTTGTAGACTGTAGTTATATTGTATTTGATGATTGAGGAACTAATGGATTGATTAGAGTGAAGAAAGCTTTGGAATTAACTTAAAGACCAACCGCCGGCTAGGTCTACCAACAATGTAAGCTATGAAATATAATGAAAACTAAGAGGTGATGTGTAAGGGATTAGATGATTTAGGGTATGAGGATTGCGTCAATATAATGAGAATTGAATTGTGAGAATGGCATAGGATTCAATGAAATGAGATTGGTTAAGGACATATCATAGGTTGACTATGTTTGCCTAGGGCCATGGAGTTGAAAGGAGGGTGTTAATAGTCTGACTTGAGATTTATGTATTTTTTCTTTCATAGTACATGTCAAGCATTTACTGTTGTTGGAATTTTGCATTAATATAAATTATGGAACGATGTTTATTTAAATTATATTGTCTTTTGATTGGTTGTGATCGTATGCTACATCCAATGCTTAGGATGATTAATTAGATACTTTGGACAATCATAGATTGATATTATTGTCATAGTCTTGAGATATATAATGTGGAGTTATGATGAAATCGATGTCTTTTCCTTGCCTTTATTTATTGAGTTTCATTTCACTTGTTAGTTTAATTTTTATCTTCTCCACAACAAAACCCAATTTGTCAGATTAGGAATTCATAATTTAATTAGAATTTGTGACTAATAATTAATAATTTATATTCTCATTTTTTCATAATTTAATTAGAATTTGTCAGATTAGGCATGATTTATGTTATATGTTGTAATAATTTTATATTCTCCCCATGGATCGATCTCGGATTCACCTAGTTTTATTACTTTGCCACTACCTGCACTTAGCTAAGCACTTTTAAAGTTATAGCTACTAGGACTTGTGAAGCCTATAGTAAATGAAAGTTTACTAGTATTCTCATCTAATGGAGTATTATATTGTAATTGTAGAATCAGTGTATTTACGTGATTGTTGTCATTTATTTCGGATTTATAAGGATGGTAACCCTTATCTATGGAGTTTCACAATAATATTTATGAATGTAACTTGGTTTTATTATGAGTCAAGGTAAAACTACATGTTGCAGTCCAAATGTCTTCCAACGACTTTTATGATTCATCACAAATGCTAGCACCACCGATGTTTTAATTGTACGAGATTTGATTTATGAAAACCCGGGTTGTGACACAAGTACAATTTTCCATTTAAATCCATCCTTCTCCATTTTATTCCCCTCTCTTTTCTTGTTGTCCTCTGTTGGTAATCAACAGTTCATAGGATTCATGAATAGGTAGATCTACATCTATTAGGAGAACTTGTCTTATCAAGATATGTAACTGTTTTATTGCATTACTAGACATTTGCCTTCATCTAGTTCCCTCATTTTGAAGTTTTACAGAGTGTCATCAAGGACTTCAATACTTCATTTATTTGCATACCAAATGAGTACCTTTTTCATTTTAATCTATAGCTTGCCACACCAACTTAAAAGATTTTTTATTTATTTGCATACCAAATGAGTACCTTTTGCATACCAAATGGATGTCCATAGTGAATACTCATCTTCCTCTTTCTGTTTGAGAGGAAAAACCTAAAGGAGTAATTTTTTTAGTGTTCATCCTCCAGGATGGTTTATTTCATTAATGAAAAATTATTGGTAGCGGCTTGCAACTTTTATTAGAATATTATTCGAGAGATTTGCAATAGATCGATCAAGCATGCATCCACAATCTTCCTCACAAGCAAGGATTTGGTAAATCAAAACTTGATCTATAAATCAACAATTTAAACTTTTCCCAATTTAAATACACAAAAAACGTGTATATCGGAGTAAACTTTTCACTGGTGAAGGACTTAAAACACAACATTCAAATGCCCAAATACAGAAGCCGAAGCTCGAGCCCATCATCGTTCAAAAACATATTACTAGCATTGGGGCATTACCTTCTGGTAACAATTTTGAACATATCAATAATTGAAAACTACTAATTTAATTCGATTAAATCATGAATAACTAGGATCCATTGGGCCGATGCATATCACAATCCATAATAGCTAATAATTATTACAATAAAGAAATTTTTTGGCACATCCGTGTGCATGTCATCACTGAATTTAAAGGAAAATATGAAAGAAACTTGCATTCTATTATAGAATCCTTCTCCTAGCCTCATACTATCAACCATGTCCCCACTAATCTCCTATTCTTCTGCACCTATAGAAGAAAATAAACTAAGTACGGAGAACTCAGTTGGAAAAACTACTACCACATAACTAATGTAGACAAAACAATAATATAACATGAACATAGCTAGTCTAGTACAATAACTCATTTCTTTAATTTCATACTCATACTATTCTCTTCCATAATAGTCCCTACTAGTTGCTACCTTGGTCCTCAATTCTCATGTCATGGGTAATTCCTTCTTGATCTCATCTCTTGTGGAGTCAACCTGCATTCTTTTAGGTCTCGTTTCTTGTGGAGTCAACTTGCATTCTTTTTTATCTCCACCACCCATGCCTGATAGAAGATCCTAAGGGGAATTCATGGTTCCCACAAGTTTGAGTTACAAGCACCATAAACTTCACTATAACTATG
Source organism: Houttuynia cordata (assembly GCA_039654745.1). NCBI lineage: Eukaryota > Viridiplantae > Streptophyta > Magnoliopsida > Piperales > Saururaceae > Houttuynia > Houttuynia cordata. Next base: position 7,554,373 of record CM077510.1, on the reverse strand, counting down.
CATGTATTCATGATCTCTTGTGAATCGAAGCCCTCAAGTTGGCCAACCTTGATACAAGGCTTTGTGTTTTCCCAATAGCACATTTGCTCTTATGGCACATGAATTCTTCATTCTTCCTTTTAATTGCTAGTGTTGGTTCTCTTGTGGAACCTAAGAGTCTAGTTCTCATTCAGTTAATCTCACTATTCACCTTTAGTGTGGATTATGATAACACTATTAATGTCTAGTTTTTTAATTTGTTGTCTGCATTCCATTGGTTCTTAGATAACTCATTGTTGCTACCTCTCTAGTTGCTTTCTGTTCAACCTTAAGGTTCCATTCAGTCTATACCTTTCATTTCTATATACTTCTGGTTCCACCTACAAGTCATCTAATGACACTTGACTTGTCATTGGGTGGGTTGTTGTTGAACTCACAGATGTTTCTCTGGATTTAACTACAAGTAATGCTACTCTTAGTGGTTTTATTATTTGTATAGTTGTATTTTAACAAACTACTATTTACAATTTAGTGACAAGTAGTCCTACGAGACTTGACTTATTGCTGACTCCGATGAAAGCAAAATCTTATCCAAGTAAAACTCTCGATTCTGTCGAAGTATACATTATTTTCACATTCCACATAAGATAATCAGAGCATGTCTAGCTATTTAATCATTAACAATTCTTCATAAATCATGCCTTATAATACCAAGAATAAGCATGATCCATATTTCTATACGTACATATCACATGCAGTTATCCATGTTAAATTCACATCTTTGAGTAGAAGACTGATCTATACTTAAATTATGCATTTTTGGCTTAAAAAGAGAAAAGAAGCAAAATATTTTGGCGAATGAACAGTAGCCAATCGATCGCCAGACTTATGTGATGGATCGCCACGGAACCAGAATGAACTATGAACGAATGAAGCGATCGATCAATCGTATCTACTTGAGTTTTTGACTGAACAATGTTCAATCGATCACAGCCAAGCCGATCGATCTACAGATGAAGAAAGTCGCGAACGATTGCGGGATAGAATGAAAAGACGAAGGAAAGGCATGATCGATCGGACATCGATTGATTGGCAAATGCAGCGATCGATTGCCGTATTCGGCAAACTTAAAAGAAGACCTATTTTGAGACGGAATTGAAAGGGGGTTTCATGGTTCTTCTTACTCCTATATATGCGCCTTAAGGAAGAACGTTTTGACATATTAGAGATCTTGGAGAAGTTTTTTTGTTGAAATTTTATGATAGCTATTGCAAAGGAGAGAAGAAGAAGATGATAAAGATGATGATTTGTGTTTCTCTTCCAATGCACGGCTAAACTCTTTCTAAGCCGTAGATGATGCCTGAGTAGATTGGTTTTGGCGTTTCTTTCTCTATTCTTAATTTTATCTTAGTTGATGTATGAATTTTTATTATTTTCTCAATGTTAATTTATTAAGATTTATTCTTTGTGCTCGAGAGAGGCGAGAGTAAATTTTGTGAATTTCAATCTGACGAATATTTGCATGCCCGAGAGGAATGTAAGTAGACTAAGATGTTATATATTAATAAAGTTTCATTGATCTATGCTTGAGAGAGATAGTACACAATTTTATAGTTTAATTGCTTTATGTGTTACGTTCGAGAGGGATGCATGATATTTTGAATTGACGAGCATATGTCCGAGAGGAATATGTTAATCAACTATGCATCTATAAAAGAGAGAGAGAGAGAGAGAGAAAGCTAGTTTATTCCGTGGTGGATTTGGAGCCTTGGTACTTCTCTATATTAATTCAATTCATTTAAAGTAGCTGAAGTTTATTGTTTTTCTTAGATTAAATTAAAACAACAATTTTTCTCTTGAGTTTGGTAGATTAATCATCCATCCCTGATGTTCGACAACCCTAAATACTCAATGTAGTATAATTTCCTTGTGCACTTGCAAGGGTTTAATATTTAAACGATCAGAGACTTACCTTACTCTTCCTCGATCAACATGTATATCAACAGATCATCCACATGGCATATCTCAATATTTAAAAATTATAACCAATGTTAAGCATGCAATACATCTTAATGCACGCAAAACCATCATGAAACATGAGAATCTCCATACATGCAACAAATCATAATTCATGTAGATGATACCCCATACTAATCACAAGGGGATATTAACTCTACAATCGGTAATTTAGCTTTCACACCTCATATTTGAGCAACTTGAAATTGAATCCTCATTTCTCCTTCTTCTCCAGCAAAAAACCATGCCTCCTTGAGTCCTTTGAGTTTAGGGCATCCAAAATGTGTAATTAGAGAGGATTAGTCTTATATTTATATCATTCCATATGTATAAGCACAAATAGAATCCTTTCCGGATTTGACTTCGTATCCTAGGACAAGTCATTTAGCAAGAAGTCACTTGTCATAAGATTGCATAACTGAATTTTAATGTTTATTTCAATTACTTACATTTTGTGGGCCTTATATAGTCAAATCCTTTATCAAAGAACCTGGATTATCGCCATTGTTTTTCATCAAAACAACATACATTTAAGTATGATACTTTATTTACAAATACTTTGCCATAGGGGCAAGACACACATTCACAATCTTTGTCACAACCTAGGATTTTATAAATCGAAATTTGATCGATAAATTTTTAGAGTTAGCTAGCACAAGATAAAAACAAATCCTTTCTAAAGGATCTTGTATTGTGGCCATTGTTTTGCTCCGAAACAACATACATTGAAAGTATAGTAGTTTATGTACAGAACTTGTTACCATAGGGGTACCACTACAAACAAACCCAAATTGAACATAAATGAAAAGTAAATATATTGATAACACCCATTAATATTACTAGTATGGGAATATATTTGTGTCTAATAGACTTCTTGATTCTTACTGCAACTTCTAAGAGAACATGCTCACTACGATGCATGATTAATAAACTCAACATGATCTAAGTGTATAAATAAGTTCTATAATGCTGTGATGATGTCAATAATAAGTTAAACATCACTTCATGCATAATAAATTTTAATCATAAATAGGTGTAATCAATTTATAATAGCCAATAGCTTAAGTATAAGCCACACAACATGATCTATAGCCATGCTTATCAATCACGTCAAATCAACACCATCCCATTAAGTACAAATAATCCTTACTACATGCCCTCTAGATTAATACCACATAAGCTACTATGTAGTTCTACAAGGCTGCATTGCAATGTAGGTTTCATTGCAGGCAACCTCTCTTGTTGACACACAGTAATGAGGTGTCATAGCCATACCTGACCATAGAAAGTTGTATCGGCAATATATCACCGATATATCGATATCAGACTTCAACCAATAAAATGATATTGTGTAATATCGATTTTGAAGGTTTTTTAAAATATCGGTTTCGGTCCAATATATCGGCATTTTAACCAAAAAAAATTAAAATTCAATTTTTTTTAAATAAGAAAAAAATCAACTTTCCTATTTGTTTTCCATCCTATGCCAAGTGGAAGGATATGGGTTTTAAATGCAAACACATATTTTGAATTATATACGCATTTTTATGTATTAAAATTTATGCTTTTTTAAATTAATATCACTTATTTTAGAAGTTATATTGTAAAAATACTTGGTAAAAACTAGTTTTAGACCACCGATATTTTTTTACATAATATGTCTGATATTTTGTCTCTTTGGTCAACCGATATTTTACCAATGCCATAGTCCTTGTATCATATCAGACAGGGAAATCTATAAATAGGCCTACTGCTACAGAGCTCCATCTGAGGGGAAAACCAGAGGGAAAAGTAAAAAGAAAGGGAGGAGATATGGGATAATTCGCACCCTCTAATTGAAATAAGGGGGACTATGACAAGTGATTAAGGAATAAGTTGGATTAAAAGGAATTGTATTCGAGATTTAAAGGTTGACGACGGACGTGCCCACAAGAGGGGAACAATTGAACAAAGGGATTGAAAAGACTTTCCAATCAAATTTGGGCCTTTATAAAAAGGATGTGGATCAACCCTAACCCTATGCCAATGGGTATGAAGGTCAGAGATCTCTATGGAGAGGCTAGTCGAAGCGAATAAAGAAGGAAAGAAGAGGAATCAGTAGAGTAGATGGAATCCACAATTTTTATACGAGAAGATTGGCAGAAATGAAGTAGGATCGCCATTTATACATAATTCAATGGTTTTGAGAAGCTATTGAATGAATTGAACTATATTATATGTATTGGAATGGAGTTTAAAGATGTATATGAGCGTATAGATATGATAATGTGGTTATTCTTGGAATTGAAGGAATAGGTCTACCGACGGGTGAACCAAGAACATGGGAAAATTCATATAAGCATTCTGAGACCTAGTATAGCCTCAATAGGCTATAAGCTTTTTGCTATGGTGGCTTTCCTACAAGAGTTGGATGCATAAGTGTCGGATTCAAGAAGAAGACAACACTTTTGTGTCTGTTGTTGGCAGGTGCATCAGTTAGACGACGAGTTAGCCGGCCATACACCAAGAGGTTTATTTAATTTTCGATGGTCGGACGTGATACCTAAATATTATAAATGAGGGGAAATTGCACATATTCCGCATGAATTGTAACAAAAAAGCACTTAACCTCCGTGTGTAAGCAAAACATGCAATGAACATATGTTGTGGATGGAGTAAAATGGGATAGTGGTTTTTGTGTTTCGTGTCTCTTATTATGGGCCTCATTTTCTTTTAAGACTCTCTTTGTCCCTGTTAATTGTCTATTTAAAAATTATCCATATTTATTGTCATATTGCATGTTTTATCCTTCCCATACTAATTAGTACATTGAATTAGAAGGGTTAGTGGATGAAATAAAAAATTGTCTTCCTTCCATATTACATTTTCCAGATGTGTACAACTAACATGGGATGGAAAGACTTGTATCACATTTTGAATCAGAACTCAAGAATGGGACAGAGGGCTGAGCTCACAACTACTTCATAACCTGTAAATAACAAACTTTCACATCTAACTTGTTATACTTGGTAACATATGCAACTTCCTTGATTCACCACTTCAATTGGTAAAAAAACCTTGCAACTCTATATAGTGCAAAAAATTGAGATGCTATACAACAGTTTACAACCATGTTTACCCATTCAATTGAGTGGGAAAAAAAATACCCATTCAAAGCCTGGATTTTCCGGGAAACGGAAGAAGCTGTCAAAGTAGTGCAAATTCCCTCAAAAGATTTAAAGATTGAAAATGACACTAATATTTCTGCAAATAAATTGATAATCGGCTTAAATAGAGTTACTACAAGTTCTCAAGGCAGTGGACACTCATGAACACAAATAATTTAAGATCCCCCTTTACTGAGGTGCTTGCCCCCCTTGGTCCAGATTTGATTCCCAGTCCTCTCTTATCCACAGGAGACTGAAAACCACTGCGCCACCACATGTTAAGCGGAATTGCTGTATATAGTTATGGCTTCCTGTATGGCATTTGGATTAATGTCACTGATACAAATTCTCACACACAATTAATGGTTCTCTCATATTGCAATTTCTTTCGAAATGGCTGTAGCAATATACTGCAGGGGTCAGGAATGGAGCGGTTCCCGTTGTTGGAATTCTGTAAACCAAACTATATTTCTGAATAGTGAAGCCTAGATTACATTGGAGGAGTTAATCCTTGTATAAAGAACATGTGTCCTTATACAAGCAAGGCCTAAAACAAGAAATTACTTAGAGAAACAAGTATCCCAAAACATGACTAATCTAGTCTTTATAATATAAAGAACAAACACTAATGACCTTATCTGTTGAAGAATTTTGCAACTTGCTTGTATGCATGGAAAATGTACTAGCCTACAGTGTGTCAAGCTTGTCTCTCTGCTTTGTACCAAAAAACAAAAACAAAATAAAAGTTTCTCTCTACTCGATTCGTCATTTACCTTCAATTAAGTAAACCAGATGCGGCCTGCGGTCAAGCGAGCCCCAACTGGTTTATCCTTTAATTATGTTTTTCTTTACAAAAAAAGGCACGCCGAACAAAAAATTGCAATGAAGGCAATGTGCCAAAAGAACTGTTCAGGTGAAGGAAAATGGGGAATCTTACTCACTTCCATGGCGCTCTTAAGTTGCCAGTTGACAATATTTAGCTCCGTACAACAAAATTATCTACTGTTCATCAAAACTGCAGAAGGTCTCCCTAGTTTCTATAATTAAGAAATAGATTGAGCCACTTTACATGAGACTTACATGAGCCAAATCATCTCGAGCCGTCGGATTTTGATCTGACAGCAAGTGTCAAATCAATGGGTAGGTTAAAGCAAAGTTACCTTATTTAGGCTCACTCTAATAAGAGTATCATTTTGTAGAATCAGAGTTTTGAATAGATTAAGAGAAAAATAAAAAGATCTTATGTGCATAATATTCAAAACTCTTACACGCATTGTGTATCTACAAGTGGCCATCCTTTAATACTTCAAGGAGAAATGAAAAAGACGGAAGAACATTTTATCTTGTGTACAAAGATTAAGCACAAAACCAACATATGTAAAAAAAATGTAAAATGTAGAAAATCTATAAGTACTATCCACAACTAAAATCCAACTCCAGTCCTCGTCACTGGTGACAAGGTTTTCATACCATCCTGCATGTGATAGTCTTCAACACACAATGTAGATGAACATGATTGGGAAGGATATACCATGGTTCTTATAGGCCTCGAGGGAGAAACTGAGCGTCGAGGTCTTGGCGGAGGAGATGGAGAAAAGTTTAATCTTGGTGTTGGAGTAACAATCCCGTTAAGACTTGGAGATCGTAGCATTAGCTTTCCAGCAACAAATGCGGGTTCCTGAAGAGGAAACCTACATGGGTACTTCATATCCTGAATATCCTTCAGAGATTCTACAATGGCTCGCATGGTTGGCCTTTCTGAGGGATCCTTCTGAAGGCACTTTTGAGCCATATCGGCAACAGTCCGGGCAGCTTTGGTAGGGTACCTCCCTTTTAAGTGCGGATCCATGATGAGTGAAAGCCGAGAATCATCAGACAAAAATGGTCGACTCCATTTGATAAGATTCCGTTCTTCCCTGGCAAATCTAATGTCACGATGCTTTCTACCAGTCAGGAGTTCAAGAAGGACAACTCCAAAAGACCATACATTGCTTTTAGGTGTAAGTAAGCCTCTTTCACTAGTTTCCTCAGGAAGGTTAGCAGCAGCCTGATATTAGTAAAACCAGACGCACTTTTAGCAACGGACAAAATAAAAAGAAATATGTGATAACACTACTTAAATATAATCAAAGTGGATAACCTCTACACCAAATGATTAACAACAATAATAATAACCTGTTTTTCCAAACAAATCTGAAATTAAATAAAGGCTGCAACTTGCCTTCTTAGAAAGTTAATTAAGACAGGAATGCATTCACCTTTTCCCCCTTTCTAATGACACGGTTACATAATCAACTAAAGATAATTAAGAGGTATAGTAACTAATTTGCTAGAAGGTAGTGTTTATGGTCAACAGAATCTTCCTAAAGCTGCCATTGCAGTAGACAAGGTTAGTGTGCATTACATGAGTTTGCGTGACTAGCAAACTATGCCGCCACTCCGGGAGTTCTTCATCCAAAAGAAATGATTGCCAAATGGTAGAATTTTCTTTCTCCTAGCATAAATGGTAAAACGAATTCTCTCCTCTCCTTTACAAAATTTAGCAGGTCCTATGCAGTCAATGCAGAGAAAAGGAATAGAGGTAGCCATCTGAACTCTGTATATGAACTTTTTCCCCTTTGCCAGCAATGAGCTTAGTGCCAGAGAAAAAAACCAATGCAAAGTTACTTGCCAATATTATTTTTCTGTCACTATAGGTATTTACTATATGTATCAGCGAAGATTATATATCTCCTCCATTTTGTAGGCATAATATCCTTAATATCCAGTTTGAATGACAAAACAAAAATCAATTTGCATACTTTTTAACCTTGTCCTTCGCAATCAGACACTCTGGCAGGGTTGACAAAATTCAAACAATTTCTGGTCTACTGTGACTCTATGGATCATATCCTACACAATCATTTGTAGGCACCTCTCCAGCAGTCACACAAAGGGTTCATCTGGTCAGTCATGATGGAGAGGTAATTGAATATGGGGCGAATAAATTGGCACCAATTTTTAATGTATGAGATCATTCCAACCTGAGTATTCTCAAAAACTGAGACGGTAAAACCTAGGAAGCACCGATACGCCGAATTTGCCCCCGTACCCGTATCCGATACGTATCGGATACGGATACGCCACCGATACGGCTGCATGCGTATCGGTGGCGTATTGTCTTAAAAAAAAAAAAAAAAAAAAAAAAAAAAAAAAAAAAACAGTTTCCTATACATAAAGGGGGAACTATTATAAGTTATAATGTTTAATTTCATAACTTATAATTATTATTGTTTGTGTTGTCATTATAGTGTAATTCTATCAAAATTATGGAAGTTACTATAGGTGGCTATTAGGGTGCTAGGTTTAAATTTTTCTTCTTTATTATGCTTATTGTTTGTTTTGACACTAGGACCAATCTAAAATGTGTTTTAAAAATATATAAAATATTTTTTCAAAAACGTATCCCCGACGTATCGTATCGGGACTTTTTGAAAATTGCCGTATCGCCGTACCCGTATCGTATCGTATCGTATCGCCGTATCCGTATCGGTGCTTCCTAGGGTAAAACAAACTGAGTTTAACACAGCTAGATGTAAGACTGTCATGCAAAAAACCTACTTTTAATTTTTCAAGGATATGAGAGATCGATTGGTTCAAAATGACTAAAGCATATAGCACTTTGGTTTAAGACTTACTGCTGAAGCAGTCACGATATTTACATCTGCACAGTGGGAAATGCAGCCATAGCCTGAAAGCTTTGCGCTAAAATCTTTGTCAATCTGTATATTCACAGTTGAAAACTCGTAGAACATTGCCTACCAATTGACAGAAAGATAATAAATCAGGCTTAGTATCATTGACATGTAAAACATTTCATTTTCAATATACTATCACATCAGATACAGCCTAAAGTAAATACCTGAAAAGGTCCATCCTCATGGAGAAATGCAAGACCTTTTGCTGCACAAAGAGCCAATTTCATCCTAGAGCACCAATCGAGGGGAGGACCATCAGATCTGACATACAGAAGCCGATCCAAGCTTCCATGAAAAAGCCTCTCAAAAACTAACATTCTCTGATCAGAACCTTCACGAGCATGATAACCAAGCAATTTACACAAATGTTGATGTTGTAAAGACGCAAGTGTATTGACCTCACTCACAAATTCTTTAAAACCCTGCATATGAGAAATAAAGTCAAGATTGCAAGAGTTTAGATACAAATTTTAAATTGTATATCACACCCGAGAAATTCTTAAATTCCGTCAAATCATATGACACATTACTACCTGAGTCTGGGTGGAAGGCAGAAGGCAAGTGACTGTAGCTTCAACTTTTTTAACACCTGAAGCTTCATCCCCCAAAGATGCTTTGTAAAATGTTGATGATAATCCTTCTGACATACATCTCTCTGGTGAGAAATTTTGACAAGCAGACGCTATTTCTTCATATGAAAACTGTCGTAGGGTACCTAATGGAGGGAGAGGGAGCGGGCCTGATGCAAAAAGAGGCCCACTACCGTTGCTTGTTTTAAAACTTCCCCAGTTTTTCAAAGAACCAGGAGTCTGAGGTGATGGAAGAGGCAGGGGTTGTGGGTTTGGTAAGTGTAGGTCCTTTGTCATTCCGCCACGAGGCTTAGAGTCTTCTTGATCATCAAACTCAACAGAAGAAAGTGCATCCCTCTCTGCTGCATGAAGACTTGATGGAGCAGATAATGTACGGGTCCTACTATTGTGCGCTTGAACAGGTTTGGCAGCTCTGGTCCGAAAGCTTGGGGGAGCAGATTGAAGAGATCGGCCATGTACCTCTGGTTCTGGAAGAGTTGTGGCTGGGGTTTCATGGGGACAGGTAGGTTGAATATAGACAGGCTTGTCAGGTTTCTTTTTTTTGCTCTTTAACACTGTGAAGCAACCCATTGGGCTGTTATCTAAGATAGTTCCTCTAGTACATTCAAATTGCTCCTGAAGGGTAAGAGTAAAACAGTATAAGAAGCTATAAAAGCTCAAATATTAGAGAAAAATCCATGCTTAACACCTCGGCGTATATTCAAAGGGAACAAAAAGAACAAAAAGATTATAAACATACAGTTAGCTCAAAGTAAACTCTTGAATAAAAGAAGAATATCATTGCCATGTCCGACACATCTGATCACAGAAAAAGTGTCTTTATTAATCAGTTCTAGCCACCAGAAGCTAGCTATTTTTAATAGCATCACTTAGATTTGAAAAAGACCACTTAGTAAAATCAGTGTAAGAATGGTAGATGTCTCCAAATTTACAGGCAGTTGTAGATTATATGAAAGCCAAACTAATTTTGCATCAGTTCAACTTATTCATTTTGCATACATTTGTAACAATTCTTCATCCTTGTTGGGTGGCAACAAGGAGCCATATTGAAGCACAAAATCCGTAACAACAGCCTCCAGAGTTTTGAGTCAACTTTGCCCATGAGATTTTGGCATATCAGGGCTGAGAACTTACATGGTTGGACAAAATCCAGGCAGTGAAATAAGACAGATTATGGAAGTTGATCCCTGTTAGCTAACTCGTTTCGTCCCTTCCCTTATGTAGTGAAAATAGCAATTAACACCAATCGTCATGTCCACTATATCATGTTTTTCGAAAGAAAAAAAGAACCATAAAAGGGCAATAAAGCCTTCCCGTAACCCAAATTTTAGAAAACAAGATTTGCAGAAGCAAACGAGTCACATTTACAACAACAAAAAACATCCCCTATTCAATCAAAAGAATCTCTTTATTTACCGTTTGATTACCCAAAGCAACAAAACCCAAATTACTACAAGCAAGTAGTAACACCTCTCAGTCTCAAATAGCAATTTATGGGCCTCATTTAAAACTTTTATGGTACTATTTCAAGAACAACCCCTAATTAACCTGATCATCCTTTCAATCCACTTTATACCAATTTTGATGGAAAGCATACAAATAAATTCCTAAGAAAGAAGAGATGACCCAAACAAGGGTAATGAACCCTTTCAACACAAATTTTGGGAGTTTAGAAGATTTGAACAACCAAATGAGTCCACATTTACAAAGAACAAAATCTCCTTCAAGCAAAAGGATCCCTATATACCTAAATCAACAGAACCCAAATTACTACAGGCAAGTATCAAGAACAATAAATTCTCATAAATAACAAAAACCCATCCAAGAGAAGTGAATCTTGCCTTTAACAACAGAAGAGAGTCTCTAATCTTCTTCTAAATCCAGGTTCTCCACAATCAGATAAGCACTTCAAGACCATGCAAAGGGTGGGCATAAACCAATCATAAATTATGTGTTATTTTGGTGCACTTCTCTGAGTCATCTCAAACTGGTCCAAGATTACGGCTCCTTACGTTCAATGCGACTGCCAGATGAAATGTGGACACAGAGAGAGAATCAAAGGCTTGAAAGGAAGGAGAGTCAAATGAAATGAAAGGGATGAAGAAAGGGATGGAGGGCAAAGAGAAAGAGAGGAGAAAAAGAGGCAAAGGTAGAGAGAGAAGCACCAGTCAAACCAAACATTAAAAAAATAGATGGCAAACTGGACTCTATTATTTGACGTCGATTTTCACCCTTGATGTAGTTCGCAATATCGTTTCTGCCACTTTCGGTTCGGACTTACATTTGAAGGATTCTTTTGTTTTATATTCTATCCGTTCAAAAATAATAGACAGAAGATTTGAAAAATGTAGTAACTAGGTTTTTTAAATCCTCTCTCTATTTGTGAATGGAGGGAGTAGCACCTTTTTGTATAATTTTGTTTTATAGCTTTTATATAATTTTTTTCTATGATACCAAATTCTAAACAATGTGTATTTTATCAATGAATGATTTTCATGAGCCCGGTTTACAAAAGGCCTTGTTTATGTTTGTGGGCATGCATCAAGGGACCCCATGCCTATGGATAAGAATTCATGGTGCATTGATTTAGGTCTAATCACCCACCTACCCTTTTGATTGAAGTGCAATATCATATTTTGATTCAATCGCTTACAATGTCTCCGTACAGGGGTGACCCATGCTAACTAGGGGCACAATTGTAATTTACTTCCTATTTTCATACTAATTTTATAGCATCAAATGAACAAATTATTTTAATGGTTGTCATGATATAGACAATGTAACGAATAAAATTGAATAAATAATGCAATCCAATTTAGAAAAAATGTATCCTTATTTATTCAACAATGAAGGTAAATTATAATCTTTCTGTACTATTCCCTCCTTCTGGTATTATTATCACTATAATATTTTTCAAAATGAACTAAAATCAATTCATTTCGAAAAACCTTACAGTGTTAATAACCCCGAACGAAGGGAGTACTTCTAAATTGTACACTTTCTATATCATTTTGATTCAATACTAAATCAACTACTAAAGTAAGATGGTGAGAGTACATTACGTTACTCCCTCTACCCGGAATTAGTACTGATATTTAGTTGGAAAATAAATATTACTAATAATTCCACACACATAAAGGGAATGTTAAATATCTGAATCCATCCACAAATTGTCGTATTATAATTTCAAAATTATCATTTAAAGTTAATTCATTTTTGTTTTTCAATCCACACAATTCATGTGGAATACCAATGTCTAGGCACCCATGGGTATGGCAGTCTAGTAAATAAGTTGAAAACTGAAGCTAATAATATACATAATTAAAAACCTCGTTGGAAATGGCAATCAGTCAAATGAAGAAAAGGTATTTTAATGGGAAAGCAGAGTGTAGTCAAAGGAAAGGATTCGATGATGGGATTTTGACCCGATTTTTCCACCGTCCGATGATAGAGATTTGGCGGAAAAATCGATGGTCAAATTTCGCCGTCAAACATCAACGAGGCCCAGCTGACGTCCATTCTTGTCGGACTAGGAAATTGTAGGCGCAGGATCTTTTCAATGTAATTGCCACAAGAAAATGATACGTGTTCTTTTTTGAATGGTCAATACCTTAATCATACGTAAGCACAACGAGTCAATCCATCTTCACGTAGGGCGATAATTTCAGCACTCCAATTTTTCTAGTTACACCACGTGCTCAAGGTAAAGTTTTTTCACTGTTGCTGAGTAACACCACATTCACAATTTCACAATTTTGTTAAATACTGAGAATTTTAATGATAGAACCATGGTTCTCAAAACCGGACCGGACCGGCCGGTCCGACCGCGGAGAACCGGAACCGGCCGGAAAACCGGTCCGGTCCATCCGGTTTAGCCCGGTTTTCTAAACCGGATATTTTTTTTGAAACCGGCCGGTTCAACCGGCCGGTTTTCCCCGGTCCGGTCCATCCGGAACCGGATTGACCCGGTTTTCAGTTTTTTTTTTTTTTTTTTTTTTTGAAAAAAATTTTCAAAGAGGGGCTGCGGGGGGGGGATTCGAACCCAAGACAGCCTGCCAAAGCCCCTGCATCTTAACCACTTGGACTATGACGGTTTTGTGATTATATTATACAAAATTTATATTTATTATATATTTAAGCCTCTTACACCTACACCGGGTCATTCCGGTTTGACCACGGTTTGACCGCGGTCAAACCGCGGTCCAACCGGACCGGCCATCAATCCGGTTCGATGGCCGGTCCGGTTTTGAAAACCTTGGATAGAACCTTACTATCAAGTATACAACGGTGGAATAATGCCACTCTCAAATAGTAAAAATTTTGTCCGTTATCATCTATCGTCAAAATATAGCATTAGGAATACAAAAAAATATGACTTTTTTTCAACCCTTCATATGATAGTTGGTGTTTACTAAGAAATTTTGGAGTGCTGAAAAGTATCAGACTTTCAAGTATATAAGGTAGAGTTGGTACCTAAGAAGCACGGATACGAAAATGGTGATACGATACAACACGAAACGGATACGACGACACGCCATTTTTCCAAAAAGTAGGATACGACACGGCTAATAAAAATATTTATTATTATTTATAAAATATTACTACAAATTAGCAATTCAAAAATTAGTTTTGAGTAATAATTTTTACTAAAATTTTGACAGAGTCTCCCTTATATTTTTGATATGTAAAAGACCTGTAATAATCTCAAACACCTGTACAAAATATAAGTAAACAATAAAACTTTTAAACTTAAAACAATCATCTAAGCATATTCATTCATAAGATAATAAGTGAGTCCAAAATAAAAGTTTGCTATAACTATTACAAACACATTTAACTCAAATATAGAAACTTCAAGTAATAATAGATAATATATTAAGATCCTCTTAACAAAATACTACAATGTAACTTTAAAGTACATCAACATAAGCAGCCATATCAACTTCACCATCATTAAAGGTGACTGCCTCTAAATATGGTTCATCTAAAGATAAACTTGCTATCTCAAGCACTCCAGCACCTCCAAAAGGCTCATCCCAAGTGTCACCTGCAATGTCCCACATCATTGTTCCTCCTTTACTATACTCATCAGTTTTCCTAGACAGAAGTCGAAGATTACTGTGCACATACACTAAATCTTCAGCACGTGTTGGAAGAATTTTATTCCTCTTCAAGGAATGAATGAAGGAGTAAGTACTCCAATTCCTCTCAGCACAAGAGGAAGAACAAGGCTGCCCAAGAAGTTTGAATGCTAGAGTTTGAAGCAATGGCAAAGAAGATTCGTAAGTGTACCACCACACTTTTGGATCTAACCTCCACCTGTCTTCAAGGCAATCAGATGCTCCAAAGGAATCCATACACCCAGAAAGCCTAACATATTCTGTATTAACCTTCAATCTTTTTTGGATGTCATCAAAATATTGTTTGAAACATTTGTTTCTTTCTATAGAAATTTCTTCATCCCTATGTGGAGCAACTCGATTTGGAACCTCATTGATCCATTGCTCACTATAAAATCTGAGTTTTAATAGCTAAGTTAGTAAAAAACATAGGAAACATGAAGTATCAGAAATAATGCTAAAGTTAAAAATTGTTTCTTGAACATACTTTGGATTCAATGAATGAGCTAAGCAATGGAGTGGCGTAGAGCTTTTTGTCCACCTGTCAATGAGTATTGCATGCACCACATCATAAAAGGAGGATCTATCATTTTCCTCCAAGCCCTCATGTCGAAAGATGGCTTTCTTCACATTCACTATCATAGTGTCCCCACATATCATACACCATGTGAAGGATAGGTTTGTCCGTGTCCGCACATCGAAGCATCTCATAGATAGGATTAGTGAACTCGAGTATGTACTCTACTCTATCCCACCATACATCATTTAACACAAGCTCCTTCACACTTTGATCCTTCCTCACATCGTCTTCTCTATAAGAGGACCAATCATCACTGACCACCATGCGTTGGAGATTTCCTTTTATTTGGAATAACCTTTTTAGCATAACAATGGTTGAAGCAAATCGGGTGTCAGCAACAGCTAATAGTTTCAAAGGGCTGCATTCATTGAAGATAGCTAGTCTCATTGAATGATTCATAATAAAAGTTCGGATAAAAGAAGCATCATCAGCAACTTGAGTAATCCATTGACATTCTTCAAAGATATTAGCATTTTTCTCTGTATTTTTTGTTGCACATATGTTCTTCAGAGCTAAATTTAATGTGTGCACCACACATGGAGTCCAAAAAATGTGAGGGTAACTTTCTTGAACAATCTTTTCGGCTACTTTCATAACCGTTGCATTATTTGTAATAACTTGGACCACATTAAGAGGCCCAACCTCACTAATGACATCTTTAATCAAACCAGAAATGTGGAACTTATCTTTATACTCACGTGTGCCATCAATTGCTTTCAAAAAAATTGGTCCAGTTTCTGAAGTAGCCATAAAGTTAATGAGAGGTCTTCTTTGTGCATCACTCCAACCATCAGAAACAATGCTGACACCCTTTTCATTCCATGTTGCTTTCATTGGTTTCAATAACCTTTCAATGTGAGCTCTTTCCTTTTGCAAGAGACTAGTTCTTAATGAGTTATAACCAGGAGGAAGATAACCTGGAAGGTTTCTCTCTGCTGCAAACTTGAAGGAATCCACATAGTGTGGATTCCTAGCAAAGTGAAACGGCAAGCCACCAGAATAAAACATCCTAGCAATTGAGCTTGTCAAAGTATCACGATCTTCTTTATTCCATGCTCTCTTCAAAGGAGTCTCTTTTCTCCTCTTTCCAAGCGCACCTAAACTTACATTAGCTCCTGTAGCTGAGCTACCATGACTACTAGGAATACTAGCCAAAGGGACTAGCTTTGGGTTCTTTCTTTTCTCAGCTTCTTCTTCCATTTTAGTCATTTCAAAAATATTCTCATCTGTAACCTTAAGACATGCTTTGATTCCAGCATTCCTAATCCTCAATAAATGTGCCTTCACCCTTGAATAAGATTCACTGTAAGATCCATGACAATAGTTGCAAGTGAACTTCGCATTACCACCTCCTTCACTTGCCTTCCCTAGTTTAGTAATATATCTCCAAAGAGGGAAATTTTCATCAGATCCCCTAGTACCAATTGAACTAGTGGCTTCCATGATACTGTCAAAATATCTGCAATCATACAAAAACACATGCTTAAATATACTAGAGTTTATTATTGGTCATTCACATATATAAGATTGCATTAACATATGCTAAACACAACACTATGAAAATATTTAACACTAACAGCAAAGAAGTACTACTGTAAAAAAAAACCTTTTATTTTTAATAATTAGCTTAAGTAATGAAGACAAAAATATATTATCTATTTTTATGCACCAACATTTATCTGCCAATCTTTCTGTCTTATTTGTACCAGTACTCAACACCCATTAACAGCAAATCTTCCATTTCCATTTCAACTCAAGAATTTTCTCTTGATTAAGTTATATGTGAATATGTGATCATAAGTTCATAACAATGTCAGAAAACACCAGTGTCATCGCATAAGCAGCAAACTAAAAACTCTATGTAATAAAAAATAAAATTGATTAACCAACTTACCAGGATAAACGAATTATATTAGTTTTAGTAAAATAGAGGTTATAAGGTACAAAGATACAAAGGTTTGCATATAAAGAACAAGTCCATTTCTTTAGTAGTGACCTTGTCTGAACTGTAATAAGCCCTTCCCAGGGCCCAAGAAGCACCGACTGCTTGCAATTGTAACAGGGGGGGGCATCGATTGGTGATGACAGTATTGCATTACAGATTCACAAGGTAATAATATTGTAGACAGATGCCTTAGATGTTTATGGTATTTAGTTGCAACATACAAAAACCCAAATTAAATGACTAAGCCAATCAGACCAAATCTTAACAGAATCAATGTCGTGGATATAGTTATTCATGTTTGTGATGCTATTGAAGAAAAAAATTGAGCATATAACAAAAAAAAATCAAGTGGAAGAAATTCATGTAAAGTTGATTTAAATTTTGCCTTTTTTCATCTAGCAACATGTTTGTTTGAAGATGACGATTTGTTAAATTAGAACCTTTATTTAGGAAACTTATAAGAATCTACATTATGAATGTAAATGTCAAATCTAGGTTTTTAAGCCAAAGTCCACATGATGAGTATAAGAGGAAGAACATATAACGCAACATAATACACATACATGCTACAACATGTGCTTTTGAAGTTGATATAAAGTTGAAAACTTGTTCTATACAAAATTTTTACAATGAGACTCATCTATAATAGAAGCAATTGCTGCTATCATGATAATTTAAACTAAATGGTTTGGTAGAAGAAATGAAGATAGAAATGATTTGTGACAGGCGTCCGAAAAATCAATATTGAATAGATTGAGATACACAAAACTGTGTCCATATCCCCTCATGAAGCTTCATAAGTTCATTCAATACCAAATAGATTGAGATACACGTAATAACATTAGCATAAAACAATCTTCATCAGACAGTCTGATTGCATATATCACTTCTGTTTCACCCAAAAGTATGCTAGATATCAATATACTTGACGTGGGCATTAGTAGATATTATCATTTCTACAGATAATGACATCACTGACAACCACCACTCCCCTGTAACTTGATGTACCTAAAAATGGTCCTGGGAACCGGAGAATCCTACCCAAAAAGGCAGGTAAGCAACAGCTTTGGAACAAATGAACATCTTCGCCCTGATTTTAGAAAATTAGCAACCACTGTACACATATATAATACTCATGATCACAATTTTAGTTAGATTTTGAGGTGCATGCCTGACTGTATCAGAACTCTAATTTTCAGTCCTTTCTCTTTATAACATGTGCTGATATTCAGGCCTACTAAGGTGTAGGAAGAGCTGCAGATTCAGGTGGACAAATTATTTGCGGCCCGACATCAAATTAGGAAATTATAGCAGAGAGGAGGAAGAAACCATCATCAGCTTGCATGCTAAATTTGGCAACAAGTTTGACTTTCATAAATGAATAAAATTTGTTGTTCATCGACATGTATTGCAGTCGTTTCTTTTGCTGGAAGAGAAACAAATTTGTAAATAATTGGGATTTTGTTCACAAGATGTCATTAACCCTTTAGCAAAAAACTAATTGTACAGATGGTCACAAATAGCCGTGAAGCTGCCGGGAAGAACAGACAATGAAATTTAAAATGTATGGCATACCCACCTCAAGAAACTCCAGAAACAAGGCTCAGCTCCACATGGAGGATCAAGAATCCACCTTGAACTCCCAGTGCTAAAGCCTGACACTTCAATAAAAAATACCATCTGTGCCTCATCTCTGGAATTATCAGAGGAGATAGACTTTTCACTCCCAAAACCACTTAGATGCTAGAATACGCCCAACCACATTATAGCCCAATTAGCCCACCAAACCTAATTTTTCCTTTATGGGTCCAAAATTCCATAAGTTTCATTCTAAAATCGGAAGCCTCAACTAAGCCATCTACACAAAACAAGAAATTAACCCTAAAAATTTGCAGCCATTCTGAACAAAACCAATACTCCCTCTGTGCAGGATTAATCGAGGTATTTGGTTTTCCAAAATTATAGCTCGAAATCCAAATGCACCTACTGATTTCGCACGGAGGGAGTATCATGAATCGCAATTAAAGCAGAAACCCAACTCCAATATCCCATCCCAATATCAATTCCAAAGTCAAACACCCGAACAACAAATTTGCACACATCAAACTATCAAAAAGCACATGCTTTCAGCCATCCACGCCAAAGATAAAGAAGAAAAACCCAACCTTGGAGCCAATAACCACAAGACGAAAAATTCCGATCAAGCATTGGCGGTGCTGGGGATGAGTCCAATCCCCGCGGGCTGTGGCAGCTTGAGCTTATCCCCCTGTGCCTGAGCCTCCCAGAGCTTCTGCATCTTGAGCACGCGCTCCATGACGAGCTCGTACTGGCACTTCTCGTAGGTGTGGCACTTGGACTCGCACTTCCAGGGCAGGTAGGGGGAGAGACTTCTGGTGGTTGGCTGAAAATGCCTAATTCCCATGTCCGATCATGTCCCGCCGTGTCCTCTTTTTTTTTTTTAAATAAAATAAAAATAAAGCCGGCACGGACACGCAGGCAGCCGTGTCGCCAGCGTATCCATGTCGGATACGGACACGGCTGCCATTTTACCGTGTCCGTGCTTCTTAGGTTGGTACAATCGATAAATGAATTATCATGTAAAGTCTCTGTAGCTGGAAACCTGATTTAGATTTCAACCTATTTTCATTGATAACTAAAATCAATGGTGCACACATATTTCTTACGTACTCATCACTTGTGAGACGTGACAAAGTAATACTCCCGCTATCTAGGATTGTTATTAACATAAGTTTTTTTTGAAAAACTTATGTTAATAACACTCCCACCAACCAAAATTACTTGTTTGCATTGGTAATATCTGATGCTAAGAGTAATTCCGAACGGAGGGAGTATTATTTTGTTGCAAAACATAAGCATGTCTACAATGACAATTGTGTTGGACTTGATCCTTTGTTGGACAAACGGACTTGGACTTGAAACTTTGTTGTACTTGATCCTTCATTGTGGACTTAATCTTTTGGTGGACGTGATCCTTTGTAGTGTATGAATCTTCTTCAGCTTGGCAAAGAACTTCCTCGGTATTTTTATTAGACCTCTCAAGCTCACGAGGGTTGCACTCTCTCCTTGTATTGTTTTTTGATACTCTAACTATATAGGATTTCTACATGGAAGAGCTTGTCTCTTCGTGTGAGGTATGGGTAGCCATATGAATTGACCCACTTCCTCAGTTAATGGGAGGTAGGGGTGCCATATGAACCCCACACCATGCCTCTCCCCTTATATATACTCCGAAAGAAGAGGTCTGTGTGATATATACACAACACAATAAAAGAGATAGAGAGAAGGTTAGAGTTGATAGAGAGAAGGTTAGAGTTGAGTCAACTTGGGTGGCTATTTATCAAAGCCTTCTATCACTCGGCTAAGGGAAGCAAAGGGTGGACGGAGTCCGGCGCATCCTTGTGACCACCGGCAAGAGTTCGGTTGAGATGGTACTCTACCACATGCTGATCGGATCGTTGGAACGTACTAGGTGAGTCAAGCGTGGCGTTCGCTCCTGGGACCTCTTCTGCTATGAGGTACACACTTTCCTCCAGTGGTATGGGAACCATCTATGCTTGATTTCGTAGAGAGCTTGAATATTTAATTAATTAAAAATTTTTGGTTATTTTTTTGGCCGTTTGGACGACCGTGGAGAACTAGGTTCAACAAAACAAAATTTGTGTTTATGTAACGAAAATGTTTTCCTAACCACAACCAGAAAGCAGGACCAAAGGACAAGTGGAGGGGGACCGAGAAATCTTAGGTAAAGTTATAATTTCTCCTTTTATTAAGGTCTTTCTTCCTCTCCTTTGATTACGTGGCAAGTAATAAGGTGATGCTGTTAATGAAAATTGGTCAGGCTAGTAAGTTAATAGAGGTCGAAGATGGAGAGTCATGGGTATATGGGTAAGGGAAATGATATTTGTACAACAGATTCTTACACATTTTTCATACACAGCTGATGTGTATGGAAATGAGTGGGTGAACTGACCCCATACATATCAGCTGTGTATGGAAATGTGTAAGAATCTGCTGTAGGGTAATAGGGCATGGACGAGGCTTTGGTTAATGGTTATAGACAATTGTATATAGCCCAGATCATATTTTATGTGGGCTTGGCTCAAACAAGACGAAGCCCAGTTTGTGATTCCGGCACCTTTCCCAAGCCCAACCCACCAAAACCCAGCGACCCAGGTCGCGGTTCCGGCCATAGTATCAAGCGCAGCTTAGGTCCGCTGCAACTCTTGGCGCCGCGAGACTAGCTGGCAACATGTCTCTTCGCCGCCGCCGTCACCTTGCGAAACCAGGGAGGAGCCACGGCTTGTTGGCCGCCAGCTATTGCCGCTCTTGCGTTGCTACACGAATGCCAACGTGTCCCTTGGTAGTGCAGGTCGTGGAGCCAGCCAACCGCGCACCTCCGTCGCAATGAAATCAGCCCCTAAAAGACTCATTTTTGGGTGCTATCGGCCATGGACAATGGCCAACGGAGGTTTCCGCCGGAGAAATTGCAGAATAAGGGGCAGGTTTGGGTGGTTTCTTCCAGGATTCGGCGGTCCAGCTGTTGCCGTCGCCAGAGAAGAAGAGGAAGAAGACTGGTGGAGTCCTGTTTCCTGGAAACCAGTTTTCTGCTACTGTGCTGGAAACTTGTTTCCGCTGGAAAAATGAACTCTGAAAACCGGAATATGTTTTCAAATGATCTCTGGAATCCAGTTTCCAAGATGGTGTGGAAAATGAATTCCGCCGCTGCCGTAGAAACTTCTGCCCAGACAGTTGCTGATGCAACCCATCTGCCTGCATGGCGCCAAGGTGGCAACCAGTCAGCGATGATGTTAGCATAAAAAATTAAGAAAAAAAACCAAAAAACTCATAAAAATTTAGAATATTAATCTAAGTAGGTAAAAAATGGTGGTTGATTACTATTTCATGAACTAGACAATAGACATGCTTATATGACTAATTTTTTACTACAAGTCATGTTATATTGTGTGGGAAATGAACAAATGTGTTATGTGAATATCATATGAGTGTGAAGTCATGCAAGCATATTAGTACCTGTTTAGTACATGTTTAGAGTACAAATGCATGTAAATAGTCCATATTATAGAAGGCGACCCATATTTTTTGTGCCATTCAAGTAGCGACAAGATGGGAACACTTCTACTTGCTTTATGATCGTAGTGGGAGATGAATGACTCCCTTCTCACCGAGGTTTGCTTTTATTTTAAGTTAAATTGTAATCATGATTTGAGAAAGATTGTGATTATTACTAGCCAATGTGCGAAATTTTCAAACATGATCTACACACACCATAATTGTTGTTTATTTTGAGAAAGTGAGCAAATTATATTAATACATATGAAGGGCCTTTTGGTAGCAGCCTTATGGAGTGAGAAAGCCGGGGAAAAAAAGAGAGGTGAAAAATGAGTGTTTAGTTGGGAATAATTAGCTATTATAGAATAATTTAGGGCTCAGTGGCATATTTTATAAATAAACATAAAAGACATGGGCACATAATAGAAAAAAAAATACTTTCTCAATCATAAAAATACGTTTTTTCCTATTATGTGCCCCATTTTATTTATAAAATTATAAAATATGTAATTCGAAAAAGTCAAAGAAGTGACTAATCACTTCTTTTGGAACCTGGAGAAGTCTGATTCTCCTAAAAGTTAGTTGTGTATAGTGGGAACCAAATGGGCATGTTTATTTAATTATAGTGAAATGGCTACTAAGAAGGTAATAGCCTACCTAACCAAGGGAGAGAAACTAGACGTGCAAATTATGATGTGTGGCACCGTGAGATCCAATATCTCCTTGATGAGCAGGGATTCCTGGAGACCTTAACCTTGAGATATTCACGTGTTCAAAAATTGGGTAAAACATAACTATCACGGTCGGTATTTTCAAATCCTTTCATCAAATTAGAGTATTTGCAGAAAATGTGAGGATTCTTTCATCTTTCAAAAAATACAATGATTAAATCAAATTCAAATTTAACGACTAAGCATCTAAGCCGTGATAATTAGAATTCACAAATATAGATATAAAATTATATATAAATATAATATTACTGATGCAAAGTCGTTTAAATATATATGAGTCTTCCATGTGCAAATTTGTAAGCCATTCTAAAACATACTAGAAGATAGATGGTATAATGATTAAATCAAATTCAAATTCAACGACTAAGCATCTAAGCTATGATAACTAAGGTTCACAAATATAGATACAAAACTATATATAAATATAATATTACTAATACAAAGTCGTTTAAACATATGCAAGTCCTCTATGTGCAAGTCTATAATCAATCCTAAAACATACTAGAAGATAGATGGCGCATACTCCTTATTACAAATTTCCAATCTTAAAACAAAAGACAGACTAATATAAAGGATAGATGCCTACTATGACGTTGTCAAGTCGTCCTCACTCCTAAACATCTAACATCATGTGCTACATGAATTTAGTTTTCTATTAATGATCCTGCATCACGAGCGGATGTTGAGTATCAAAATACTCAATGTGATATCATAACACAATCATCGATATCAATAGTTGTATTAAAATTTTATGCAACCTATTAAAGAGTTCCATTTGATTCTTATTATTAATCTTTCAAGCAAAGTCTTTTATTCCTTCACTTAATATAAATCTCCACTTAATATGTCATCGTACGCACAGTAATTATCGGGATTAGAATAAACATACCCCCACCCGTTCTCCTTGTTCTGGCAAAGCTAGGGCATTGGAAGGCATATCCATGGAGACGGTAGCATACGAAGGAGAAAACTGCGGCAGAATTGGCGCTGGGTAAGGCAGCGGCATCGGAGCCACGGTAGCGGTGAAAATGTTGAAGATTACGATGGTGGCGTGAGGATGGCGACAACACCAGACATGATCTGTTGGCAGAGCTCTATAGAAGGCAGCAGAGCCACCTTGAGGAGGAGGGGCTGTCGATTGACATGGGCAGTGGCAGTGCCAGCCGAAAAGGGCTCGAGGTGGTGCGGCAGAGCGACTGGGAGTGCACAACGTGGGGTGGCCAAGCAACATCGTATGGAGTCGAGCTAGCAACGACCATGGAGGCAGTTTGCAGAGGAAGATGCACGCTAGCGGGAAACTGGGCCCGACTGAAGATGGCGCGGCGACTGGGGCCAGAAATCGCCCATCATGCATGAAATAGAGAGGTATACGCACGGCCGCGAGGTGCATTGAGGGAGAAGCTCCTCGACGGAGGTAGTAGAGGCTGTAACGATGTGATGCAACAGGAGGGCAGAGGCAGATCCGTGGCTCAGCTTGCTGATTGCTCGAAAGGCGCATCTCCATGCATAGTTGCTTGAGGAAATTTAGAAGTCCTTGATCGGACTGCAAATCATGTTCCATCTGCCCACGTCTAGCCGCTTCAAACTGGGACACGAGTCCCCGGGAAGGAGTTCTCCTATGCCAGCCATAGTGAATCCACCAATGTTCGAGTTTCAGCAAAGTCCTCCTACAATTGATCACAGGAAGCACATGAAACTCAGTCGATCCCTCTGATCAACGGCGGTACTTCGCACAGTCCGTCTCCCAATATTGCGCACGAAAGATCGCACCATTTCTCCTGATGACTACTTTGATACTAATGATGTAGCCGTGGCTACAAAAGAGAGTTAGGTAAAGGGAGAGAGGGAGAGAGAGAGAGAGAGAAAATACCTAACTACTACTTTTTTGTTTGATGTAAACCTAACTACTACTATTACTTTATTCTCTATTGCATAACTTTGATGTTATGCATCAGTACTTATTGTATTATTTTTGGATGATGACGGGTGTCTAAGTCATTAAGATCCGACTAGAAGGAGCAGGGCAACCGTCCTCTTAGTGCACAGTATCCCACCTCCAATCCCCTCGGGTGCATACAAGGCCCACCCATCATACGAACTGGCTAAATCGGGATATAATTCCGGATGGGTAGCCAATGGAGTGGACCTCAAGGAAGCATGCCATGGCCATCACACCAACAACCTGTCGGTTATCATTAGGTATTTTTAGGTATCAAGCCCTTTTCCAATTAGAAAGACATATACTAGGAGATAAAAAACTATTAGGAACCTACCATAAATTGAACACACTAAACTTGATGTCAATCTAAACTAGGAAATCTAATTAAGATTGGACGGTCATAACATGAATCTTCCAGGAATGCACACAAACAGAGTTTTGCAGGATCGTCTCTATTCCAAGTCTTCATAAGATTTTCACTAACATACTAATGTTGATACCTCGCGGTGTTAATCCACGGTACAATGATATTGCTGCCCGGCAGCTAAATCTAAGCCCTTAATGTGACTTTAATCTTCTTAAATTGCCCTGGAATTAATGCCAAGTTCCTATACTCAAACAGTTTACTTGCATACAAATAATTAGTTCACATAAATCTATGCAAGATGTATACTATCTAAATGCTCATTAAGTATGCTACTAAATAGATGTAATATACAATCCAACACTTATCGACTCAAAGCATTTCAACATCGAAACACTCACGAATCAACAGTTTGATCAGCTTGCCGCTTCATTATAACATGGAGTCGCAAGCTTTCTTCCCCACCTTTGATCAGGACTTCCTTTGTGGTTTGTGAAAAGGTGCAACGATGCCTTCTCCCTCTCTCTACCAACAACATTATTACTGTATTTATCATGTCCCAAGACTATGTTGACTCGTGAATGACAAAGTTAAAGGCGTTGATTTATCCATGCCTGACAAAGTTGAAGGCATTGTGTACAATGGTGCTGGTGGGGAGGTTGAATTCAAAGAACAACAAGATAATAAATTATGAAAACCATGGACTTTATTAACGATAATAATATTGCATAATGAGCCCCTGGAAGGAGTTCTCCTATGCCTGCCATAGCGAATCCACCAATTGTAGGAGGACTTTGCTGAGACACTGCTGATTTATCCATGCCTGACAAAGTTAAAGGCGTTGTTTTACAATGGTGCTGCTAGGGAGGTTGAATTCAAAGAAAAACAAGATAATAAACTATGAAAACTATTGACTTTATTAACGACAATAATATTGCATCATATAATCTTCTATGTGGCTCCCACACACAAAGATCGAGCTTATGACTCAAAAAAGGAGTGTAATGTGTTGCGAAAATTGAATTTGATTGATTTTATAAGTTTTGAAATAATAATTCAAGAAATCTATTAGATTAACAATTTACTTGAGAAATCCATTCCTCTCTCACTCCAATCTTGGTGGCAGGTTATATGACTCCCATTGAGATGCATTGACTCCCATCATCTTATTGCATTATGGAAGAAAATGGCTGTGATATCCTGCAAAATAGAAATAAGGTCATTCATAGTTTATTAACCAAATTAACCAACAATATGAAAATATTGGAGATATTATTGGAGACAAACAATGATATATGACACATAAATAGAAATGATCAACTAATAAGTCACATAACAAGAGAGAAGAATTTGACATTCCTACCGTTTCCAGTAAAACTTTTACAACAAGAAACGTGAAAGCTAACTTGTTGCCTCCAACTTTAAAGGAAAATTTGGATAACACATGCTGCAGGGTGACATCAGAAATAATTCATACGAAGATCAACATGAAAATTTGCAAAATATACATAAAAGCTATAGTAAATCTATAGAATAATGGGAACTTTCCACAATTCTAAAACAAACAACTGATAAATTTTGTAGTATATAGGATAATTTATCCATGCACTGACCTGCATGGTAAAATGAAGAGAATATAAAACCACAACTTGGTTCCAAGCTTTCCAAACAACTTCGGTTAGTCCATTCTGCTTCTGTAGATAATATAAAGAAATTTCCTTCAGTGAAGGTATCCATGGAAGTAAAAGCACTATAACACATATATTCCTCCTAACAAATTTTGTTATTTCTAAAAGTAGATGTAAAAATAAAGTAAGCATCCCAAATGAGACTCCCCTTTGGTCACCCCGATAAATTGACCGATTGATAAAAGACAGATCTTCCATGATGATGGATATTGGGTTCTGCATGTAATTAAAATTGTTCACATTATAACAGAGTTAAATTTAACAAGATTCACAGAAGTGGAATTAATAGTAGTATAGCAGAAATAGTAAGAAACAAATTTCATAAAAAGTACAAGCAGATGTGAATATATTCAGATCTCTCACAAATGTTTCTCCCCTTGAATCACATGGTGAAACTGCCCGGAGGAAAAAAGACAGATCTTCCGTGATAAAGTCAGGTTACTCCATTCCATCTTATCACACACCAAAACTGAAATAGAAACACTAAAAAACTCGGAAAATTCTGATTCGAAAAAAGGTCAACCAGAAAAAATCAAGAAAGTGGTCCTAAAATGTGCTTGAGATTTTTTCATTTCCTTACCAAAAAACCTACAAAACTTTGATAATTACTCTGTATTTTTACAAGGTCAACTGTTGTACACTTGGTCAGTCAAATCCTTTTGTCTTTTCATTTCTACTCGCTCTTTTTACTATGAAAAATAATGGCTTGATGGGACATCAACAAGATGCCTCAGCCTTGCATGTAAAATCTGACAACCACAATTATGAGCCTGAAATAAAATACTCGACCAAAATTTAATCCAATTCTTTTACCTGAGAGACAATGTTCTTGAATTTCGAGCCCACAGTGAACAGCCGGCAACTTGATTGTGCGCTTCGATTACAATCAGCCCCGAATCGCCGAAAGAGAAAGAATTTCTCTAGGATTCTAAGGACTTTCCATCCTGGTATCCATCTTCTGCGTTTTCCAATTTTCTGGCCAATTTCTGAATCGAGTTCCAGCCGAGCTTTCCCAAGATGGACGAAAGCAGATAAATGGATTCCACCAATAGTCCAGGTTGGGAGGATTTTCCGAGCAATGACCCTTATGTTGAATCTTTGAGATTCGGCACGAATTGAAATTCTCCATTGCTTGTCTATGGTTTCCGCCATGGCAGAAAGTTGAAAGAGGAAGAGGAACGGGAAAATGGAGAAGGTTCTGTCCTGGCGTTTACTAGCCGTTGGGAATTTGAAAACAACGGTCAAATCAATTACAAACACGATTAGATCAGCCCCGGCTGACGTCGTCTGTATGTGCTTGGGCAATTCCGACGGTCAGATTTCGATCCAGCGGCAAGCGTGGATAAACGGGCAGGTATGAATGAATCCTTCCAAGCGTACATGCCGTCGGATCGCAATCCAACGGATCCTATTTCATGCAAATGCGCGTGGGCTTTGCGCTCATATGAACTTTGTTTGGCAAGAAAGTGGTGCCCAAACTCCAAGATCAATTTTTTTAGATGATATAGGGAAATTTTTTGTCACCGGTCTTGTCTAGCATTGCCTCCTGATTCTATTCGGCTTTTTGTAAATCCAAACCCTATATTATTGGGTGCATTTGGTAACAGGGGTTTGGACAATGTCATTTATAAAATCGCATCATTTGTGCAAATCTAATCTTTGACAACATATTTTTGGGTGAGATTTGATTTTAACCAAAATCTCACCCTAAATCTAGTTATTTTATTTATAACATGAAAAGGGTGAGTGTAAGCTTCTTTTGGGAAATCTCCTCCCCAAATGAATTCACTTCACTTCATCCAGTGGCAAAGCTGTAATTTCAATAAAAAGCTAGGTGCTTTTGTAAAAAAAAATGCGCTTTTGTACGAAAGCGCATTTTTTTTAGAAAAACCTTTGGCTTTTGTTGAAATTACAGCTTTTACCACCGAATAAAGTGAAGTGAATTCTTTTGGGGAGATTTCCCAAAAGAAGCTCGATTCTCACATCTAACCTATCATTTACAAAATTATGCCTTAAAACATTAAGGCCCTGTTTGGTTGCCCAAAAATTAAGAATTCAGCTTCTTTTGAGAAATCTCACCCGGAGGAGATTTACCAAAAGAAGTCAGAAGAGCTTCTTTCGATGGCATTTGGTGTAAATTTAAAAAAATAACAGGGGTATTTTAAAAAAAAAATTAATAATGAGGTTTTTTGTTATCAAATGCCTTTGTCTTCTTTTGAAAATTACATGAAGTGCCACCATGACCTAACTTCATCAAATGAAGTAAATTTTGGCCAACCAAACACCTTATTTCTTAAACTTAGATTCATTTCAAGAATTTAGATTTCCTACTCCTAAAAATGCTAACCAAACAGAACCTAAATATTAGAATCTCTCTCTCATAAAATCACACTATTCCCAATAGTACCCGTGATTTATGATCTCAAATGCAAATCTCATCTACCTGGACATGATTTTATGCTTTAAATCTAAATCAAGGTTATCAAAGGCGCCCTATAAAAACCCAATTCAAACTTTAGCTAAATCCATCTTCAGTCAGCCGGGTCAGGTCTAATTTTGAATCTCAATGAATCCGGTTGGAGAGCTGTTCGTTTAAAACTAAGTACGTACCCAACATGCTTACAATGAGAAAACTGAAGAACATACCAATTTCCACGGTGTGAAATACTCCTCCGTTATGCATTAATAGTCCAATTTAGTTTTTCAAAACTAACTAGAATTGGTTCATTTAAAAAATTACACAATTAACTTGGGACAGTGGGGAGCATCATTGCCGGTGGTGCCAAGCAGAATTTGTTGGTCATAGATTGTTAATACAAATCACGTGCTTTGTCGTAGCATTTCAATCAAATATAACTAGCTAAAAACTCTTCTTCTAGAAGGTATTTTTCTTTTCTGAATCTTTTTTTTTTGGCAGCAAAAAAACCGAAGCCTTAATTGAAACTTCTAGCCAACAAACGGGGCACTTTTGTCGGAAACTACAATGAAAAAATAATCCTACAATGACAAAAAAAAAATTCGGGGAAAGACTGAAACAAGACCATGCACTTATTGAGATAAAAGGTTGTAAGTAGTCTTCCAGCCTCCAATTGAGACCATTAAAGGGGAATGTGGGGGTGAATGGGCGATTGAATTCCACTCATGATGAATGAGGTAGGGCTACCACTCATATGCATCCTGTTTGGGCTTCTTGGGATGTCAGGACTTCTTGATCTTGACATATATGTTCTCGTTCCATACCGTCTTTCACCAGTCCTCCTTGGCCCCTTCTCTGCCCACTTCAGCTCCTGTTGCTTCACTCTACTCGGATAGCTCATACAACAGCCCACACTGCCAGCCTTATGAATATACCTACAAATGTACAACCATTCCCATTGTGTCTATTAGAACAGGCAGGACCATTATCAAATATGGAGTATTCATTTAAGCTTGTGGTAAAAAAAAATCTATACAAGTGTTTGGTATCTTTTAGCAGCTACAGTTGCCTTGTGAACTTCAATAGCATTGGACTGACGAGTGACGAGTATTCAATAATTTATGAATAAGTTACCAATAGAACTTGACAGCAAATTTAATAGATGGGAATTTGTTAGATAAAATTATCCTGGTAATTATAAAATAAATCAATTGTCTTGTTCATGGTTAGGTTGTACCTTCATTTTGTCTCCCTGGGGTCAAAATGACCCAACAGTATAATGTAGAAAAAATGAACTGCAGGTGATACCTCCGATTGTTATAAGTCTTCCCTAATTTTTGTTAAAGTTATGCAATACTTCTGGGTACGCTCATAATTTAATAGAGCCATTGATCTTCAGGATCGACGGTACACATGCTAATAGGTAATGCGCTCATGCACAATAGCTAACAATGCGCTAGCATTTGCACCATCAATCCTGCTCCAAAAGGATCTCCAGGGGCACTGAATAATTTCACCTTAATTTGGATCCGGCCTTATGCATGAATAACTAATATCGGAAAAAAGGAAAAAGATAAAGGATAGGGGGATAATGTGAAAACAAATTATTTCATAGTTAAATTTATATGCTGAAAACCCACGCAAAGCCTAAATGATTAAGATATTGAAGTTCAATTTGATTTAGATGGCCATTGAAAGACTCAACTGTTTAAGTATCAATATAATTACATTAGTTATAAAAGAAAAAAATCTAATTAGATTAGTCTGTCAAATAAACTAAACTCGATCTCCATGATTGATGTTTGATGAAGCTTTACTGGCTACTACGTCTCAGGTTGAATCACATCCCTCTTGCATCTAGTGTATTGCAACATGAACTGATTTTTGTTCATAGTGAAAAAATAAAATTGGAAAACTAGTCCACGTAATTAGAAAGGTATATGATGAATATGATAACGTTGCGCCTTCTTTTCATTGTCCCCTCTTCAGAGGGTTGTGTCACAAAGGACATCTGGCCTAAAATCTTGCCACTATGTTTCTTTGGATGGATTTTGTACCATCATCTTGATTCCGATAAAAGTCAAAGGTGGTATATAATCCATGCTGCCGACCCCATAATGTTGATGAGGATGATTATGATGATATAAAACTAAAGTGGGACGGAGGGAGTATGAATGAAAAGCACCCATTACCTCTGGCCGAATCTTCTTCCCAGACACTCAATACACTTTCTACCTTCAGTCATTTCCCCCATGCCCATGCCGACGCACTGCCTGCAGTAGACCCTTCCACAAACCTATCACACCAAACGTACAAGCTTAGTTAGCCACTTAAATATGGTGCTCAGAAGACTACTACATAATCTCTATAATCTTTTTATTTTGGATAATTGAAAACTCTATTAACCAAAAACCTGAGGCGATACAAAGAAATTGCATATGTTATATTGTAAATGCATTAGTACATGACTGATAAAATGGTTGTCATAGGACAAGCTCCAGTAAAAGAAATTGAAAATGAGAATTACGCAGTAGTACTATAACCTTGAAACAGACATACCAAGCAACGATGCCGAAAAAAATAGATATACGTGCTGCAAATGGTGCAGATTTTGGAATGAGGAACCGCCGAGCGTTTTCTTCCTGCTCTAGAATCATATAGAGCCCTTGAAATCCCGCTCATGACACTCATGTCATTATAAGCCCAGCTTGTCTCATATGTATTCCTACTAGTTACTCGGTCCCTTCTACTAGTGCCTCTGGGGGTTAAATCATCATTATACTCTTCCTTAACAACATAGGCATGTGCCCTTGACGCTTGCATTCCCCTTGCAAAATCAAGACTTGGCAGCTTCCCGAGCGTGGAACCCGACTTTGAATCAGCCAATTCGTACTCTTTGATTGGTTCCATAGGGATTTTCTTCCTTTCTACTACACCATTCTGTTGAGTATTGACAAAGTCTTTGAACGAAAGATTCACGGACTCGTCGGGAACACCTGCATAGAGATCCTCGAGCTCTTGCCTTGCCTTTGCTAATGTTGCCTTGTCCCCCATTACTCTTAGATCAATGAGCACCATCCTAACTTCTTGCTCTAATTTTATAGCAGGGACAGCGGATGACCGGGCGATCATAACATAGAGAATCATATTACTCTTCCTATGAAGATGAGAGGAAAATGACATCTGGAAACTTACAAAGGCATAAATATCTTTCTTTCTTGAAGCACCATACAAATTACTATTGGTCAACGCAAATGTAGGAGAAGCCTAATTGGACATATCATTAAAAAAATATCAGATAGGAGTAAGTTGAAGTTTGAGAAGCATTGTTAGGATGAGGCTGATGTTTTGTCTTTGCACAAGTATTTTTGTCTCGGCCGGATGTGTTGGTCTTACTCAACCGGCCATGCATAAAATAGGATTAATGGGCGGAAGTATTCAAATAGGATAGACAAGGGTGTTCCTTATGACGTGGCCCAGCATAAGGACAGCTGACTTTTAGATTCCGTCACGGGCTGAAACTGTCCCCTGACTTGGTTTAGAAATTAGACCCGATAAGTATATATAATAGATAGAGAGAGAGACGTGTGCCGTTATCATATACTCCCTCCATCCGGAATTATTATCACCATAAGAATTTTCCAAATGAACTTGGAAATCATTATGGTGATAATAATTCCATAAGGAGCTAGTATGATTTTAGCACAAAGTTGCATAATTTCATGGAACGTAGCATGATTAATTATCACCTCCATTAGCACGGACACACACACACACTTTGCCCTTGAAAGAACCAAAATTAGGGCAGCACTTAGTTTGACGTTAAGTTTCTTATGAAGTATTGTGTTCACCAAGTATATATTTAACATGAGGACCCATTAGAAGAAAAAAAAATCTAAGGTGAGGTGCTAAAGTCAGTTTGGCTATGGCAGTGTCTAGGAAAGACATTCTTATGAAGGAACTTATTTTGTTTTCCATCAAGGATTATCCTGATTTACTTGGTGCATGTGAGTGGTAGTGGGATACAGTGTTCAAGGGGCTGGTTGCCCTACCTCTTCCATTCCCATTGATTGTGGATGGGAATTCCCCTATAACATTGTAACATATTTAATTACTTGTTTAAATGCCGCAAAATTAAATCGAAAGTACAACGTAAATTTCAAGTTCATACAATTACATTCCATGGGCTACAATTACATAGAGTTAGTCCACCAGACATTTGATACAATACAATATTATAGTGCCCCAATCAATTGGCCCTTGTTCGATCGACCTAGATCACTGTTGAGTTTTTCTCAAAACAAAAAAAAAACATTCGGCGTGTGTAGTGGATGTTAAAGTTTTTTAGTAATACGATTCCCAAACAATCGCTAAGCCTGTACGAACGATTGGAAACCTTCTGGAGTCATCTTTTTTCTAAGCGAACGTTAGCCAGAACCTGGGAGAATGTCCGCGTGTGGTGCAATTGTGACTTCTTTGTTGAAACGGTCTGTCAAAACCCTTTAAGAGATACATTTTTCTTGTTGAAACTGAGTGTCAAAACCTTTTTCTTCTGAAGGGTTTTTGTGTCCCTTCCTGTGGGGTGTCTTTTGTTCGCGGTACATAAATATACATACAGTGTGTCCATGTTTTCTTATGTAATGAGACGTGATGAGAAGCACTTGTAAGCCATTGTAACGAAATTGAGAAGGACGCAAGCTATTCAATAGACTTCGTATTTTTAATTTCTTGTGTTCTTGAAAGAGAGTCATAGTTTTAAAACTCGGAATTTGACTCCAAAAACTTGATGAGTCAACTCGGCTAAGTAGCTAACCGAGTCAAACTCGCCTGCAAACTCCAATCAGCATGACTCGGGATGAGACTCGATTGACTCGCCGAGTCTCTCTTTAATCGGTTAACTCGGTCGACTCCATTGACTACACTATAGCCGTTTTGCATAAGCGCTTACCTTAATTATAATGTAATTCCCCAGGTTTTATAAAGCATTTTCAAATGTTCCGAGTAAAAAAAATGGAAGACTTGCGATGATAAATCAATACTTTGATCATAAAACACCATATAATTCATTAAATTCAAATTGACTAAAATAAACCTGGAGCATTAAGCCTAGATTTTCAAACATAACACTAATTGGAAATCCATAATTCATTATCCAAAGTAAATTTACGATTAAATAGGATTCGGGTCGAAGCATTGTACAAAGCAAATAACCTATAGCTATAACAATAACAATGGTCTGGCACACACATGTGCCTATAGTTGTTATACATAATGGAAAATAACTGAAAGGAAAGCAAATCCTATGCCACTTGCTTCACGACGATGCTATCGCCCGCTCCTCATATCTAAGCCTACCTCTTAGAAGAACCCGAAAAGTAGGCAAGTCAGCTATACAACCCAGTAATAAGAATAACTATAACACAAGAGCAAGCAATCACAAACAACAAGAGATATCATATCTTAAACATGAACCATGAATCGATTCTACAATTAATACTAGATTTCTAAACACCCAACTTATACATGACTCTAGTTGAATCCCACTCTTACATGGGTTTACTATTTCTCACCTTGAGTGAATCACACACCAGCTCTTAGTTCTCAATCTCTTGGACGTCCTATAGTTTTGACCCGACTGGCCACGCCTGGTGAGACAAGGTCACAAAGGGAATTTCATAGTTCCCACCGCCAGCTCCAAGATGCCAGAATAGCTGGAGCCGCATAACTGCATGCATAGGTCTCTTGTACGTGGATCGACAATGGGAAGTACGTTGCAACCAGTGCCTAGATGCACTTGATGCCAGCCTTAACCATGAGCATGTCTCAGTAGTCTCCTACACCCTATTATCTTGGGTCACAACAATCATATGGTTCTTTCCTTGAACCTTCAGAGTTCATCTACTTGAATCATTCCTAAACTTAAGTCTAACCAATTAATGTATTATCATCTCATAGGTGCCTCAACTAGACACTACTACCCTCGACCCATAACCTCATAAATTGGAATTATTAGGTATATTACGCTGCATTGGTTATAAACACAAGCCATGCATCACATATCTTTTTAATTAAACTACCTTATGCACAATTGTTTTTTAGCACTCATAGACAACCTGCCACTGATCACATTATTCAATTGGACAAGGTTGTCGGCAAAATCCGACAATCTTTAAATTCTGCGGTCTCACCGACAGCCACCCACCGATTATCATTGGCATTCAGTAAGCCTTGTAGGTGGACTGATGAGTGATATTTGTGTGATAATCTATACCCTTAAACTTGGTTTTGTAGTCTTCTTTAGGTGTTAACATGGTTTAGTGATCGTTTAAATATAAAACCCTTGCAAGTGCACAAGGCAATTGTACTACGGCGAGTATTAAGAAGGGTTGTCAAACCTCAGGGACGGATTAATATTTTACCAAATTCAAGAGAAAATAACAATGTTGATTCTAGACTAAGAAAGCAATGAACTTTTAACTACTAAGCTGAGTTTTAATCAATGTGGAGAAGATCAAGGCTTCAAATCCACCACAATAACTAGTGTATCGTTTCTCTCTCTTTTTTAAATAAAGATTTTCAATTAGCTAGCATATTCCTCTCAGACATACACTTGTCAACTCAAAATATAGTGCTCTCCTCTCTGATGTAACACATAAAACAATTAAAACATGGAATTGTGATCTCTCTCTCTCGAGTATAAACCAATAAAATTTTATTGATATATAACACCTCAGTCTACTCACATTCCTCTCGGATACGCAAGTATTCTTCGGATTGAAACTCACAAGAATTCACTCTTGTCTCTCTCGAGTACAAAGAATAAATCTTTATTGAATTAACGGTAATTACACAATAAAATTCATACACCAACTAGAGTAAAAACATAAGATGAGAGAAAAGAAACTACACAACTAGATTATTGGGCTTCATCTACGCCTTGGAAAGGTGTTTAGCCTCGCATTGGAAGAAAAATCACCATCATGTTCTTAATCTTCTTCTCTCCTTTGCTCTAGCCTCTAATAAAGCTCTAAAATCTCCAAGGGTTGGTCTCCAAGATAGCCCAAAACGTTCTCCCATAAGGCCTATTTATAAGAGTGAAGAGAAGCCACGAAGTCTCCTTCCAAATCCAAGTTGAAATAGGTCTTATTTTGGTTTTCCGCACACGGCGATCGATCGCTCCGTATTGCAGATCGTTCGCTATCTGATCGATCGCAATTCCTTCGTTATTTTCCTCTGATCGATCATTTTTCCGATCGATGCCGTATAATACCGATAGATCGTAGTTACTGTCTTGCGCGATTGAAAAATTTCAGTAGATACGATCGATCATTTTGAGGTCCAATCGATCGTTTCCTTCAATACACTATTTTTGCGGCTCTAGCGATCGATCGCAACGATAGCCGATCGATCGTAGTTATTGTTCAGAAACTTCAAATGGCTATAACTTTCTGTCCCGAACTTCGAATTGCGCGTGGTTGGTGGCGTTGGAAAACTCACTTCATGATTTTTAACATGAGACTTGAATCAGTCCAATCCGACATTTCTATACTAGGTTATGATGATTTAACCATTCGAGTTACTTTTCTCCTCATTTCTGTGTATTACTCTTGTTTCCTACAAAAACCAAAAACTATATTAAAGTAGTATTTATTCTAATCAAACACTAGCATAATCATAAGTTTTAGGAGATAATAAAATGCATAATTCATGTGTAGATCACACCCCAAACCTAGATTTTGCTAGTCCCTAGCAAAACAAAACAAAACAAAATTAAACAAATAAAGTAAAGGAACTAATGCATAAAAGTAAACACCACTTTCGTAGAGAACACGATTGCATTGAGCGTATGCAACAAGCCGTTAAACCTCTAGGTGTCCCTAGTAGGACGAGTGTTGTTTCGTGAGGGTTTGCAGCCATGCTACCCACAAACATGTATTTATAAATCTAATAAACCTAAGTGCAAAAACAAAGCAAAAATTAAAACATTGCAAAACACACAACCTATTATCCCTTCAAATGCAAATTACAGTGTTTAAAAGAATTAACCACACGTACTTGGTTCATAATCAACAAGAATATAGAAGCCCTCAAGGAAGTGGTTTTATTCCACACTTTCTTCTTGGAAATTTCTGCTCAATATGATATATCATGATAACATAAATAGTAGAAGTGTAGAACATTGTAGCAATACATTCTAAATTTCTGTTTATACAGATCCAGTGTTACCCATTAACCAAAGAACATCAGAATCTACATAGTCATCGTAATCTTTAGGTTCATGATAGCACAGAGCTGCGCGCCTCATTCGGGTCCAACATTCTAGATTTGAGAGGATAATACACCATAGACTTTTTTTTTTCTTTTTTCTCGCTAGGACTGTGTAAGGCCTGACTTCAAGATGCTTAGGTTTAGCAATGACTCAGGCCAATGACTCCCAGCCAGTTGGGCTTAGGACATTAGGTTTTAAGAGACCGCTTCGGGCCCGAGCATCAGTCTAAGTTAATCCTATAAAGTCAAGCAGCCCCTTTCTTTCATTTTGTTTTTCTCATTTTCATTTTCACATTTTTTTTCGGCATTCTTTTTTTTAAAGTACATGTTTATTTTGTCCAGGCTGTATTATACTCTCAACCTATTTCCAGTTCCAATCCCTTGTCATAGCCAAGTAAATGGTCTATCATGATCTTTTAAGCTCAACAGACAACTACACATCATCCAATGACTATGACTAAAGACATCCCACTGTAAATTAGGATTCAACTAATCTTTAGATGGTATTACTTTATGTAACTAGTATGTGTGAGTGAGTTTTCTTAGTTCAAGCACCCATTCCAAGAGGACTGTAACAGAAATATATGCTCAGTTAAGTGTATCTATCTTCCAGTATACTTACTCACACTTCCAATGCAAATTAATCTCCTAAGAATTGTAACATGCATCATTACGGGATAAACTATCAAATCCTAACAAAAATTACTAACAACTTAAAAACTAATTAAATTTTTATGATTTTTCAATTTTATGATTTTTTTCTTTTACATAAGTAATATTCTCTCCCCCAATCCTATTATGAACATTGTCCTCAATGTGAACAAAATATAGCATGACAATGAGCATATAACAAAAAAAATCAGATAGAGGAGAGAATACACCTGAATACATGGGCTGCCTCCCACCAAGCGCTAAGTTTAACGTCTTCAGCCAGACTGAGCCATGATCATTCTATAATTATCGGATCAATTAAATACACCAGCCCGTCTTCAAGGTCACCAGCAGCCTCAAGATAGGGTTTTAGACGGACCATTAACTTTGAAGGTACTCCCATCTTTTGGATTTCGGATCTCAACAGCACCATGTGAAAATACTTCTTTGACAATAAAAGGCCCAGACCACCGAGATCGGAGCTTCACAGGAAATATGTCCAGCATAGAGTTGTAAAGTAGTACCTTCTGATCAGGCTGAAAGGACTTTCTGAATATCATCTTATCATGTATGGCTTTGGTCCTCATCTTGTAGAGTTTGGCATTCTCATATGCATCAAAGCGCATCTCCTCCAATTCACTCAATTGGAGTTTTCGCTGCTCACCGACTTTATCCAGATCAAAGTTGTAGGCCTTAATAGCCCAATAAGCCCGGTGTTCCAACTCAATAGGTAAGTGGCAAGTTTTGTCATATACCAATCTATAAGGAGACATACCAATAAAGGTCTTGAATGCTGTCCGGTAGGCCCATAAGGCATCATTCAGTCTTAAGGACCAATCCTTTCTATCGGGGCGAACCGTCTTCTCAAGAATCTGCTTGATTTGGCGATTAAAGACCTCCACTTGGCCACTCGTCTGAGGATGATATGGTGTGACAACCTTGTAGGTGATAGAGTATTTCTTGAGAAGAGCCTCAAAAGACCTGTTACAAAAATGAGAGCCTTCGTCACTAATGACCTGCTGAAAATGTTAGATTTCAGAAATTCCATCACAACTTGATGATCATTGGTCCTAGTGGCAACAACTTCAATCCACTTAGATACGTAATCCACAACAACAAGAATATATGTATGACCAAAAGATGGCGAAAAGGGTCCCATAAAATCTATACCCCATACATCAAATAAATCAACATTCAAAATAGGTTGTAGGGGCATCATATTCTTTTTAGACAAGGCTCCCAGTTTTTGACACCTATCACAAGATTGACAATAAGCATGAGCGTCTTTAAATAGAGTTGGCCAATAAAAACCACTTTGAAGTACTTGGGCCGCAGTTTTCTTTCCACCGAAATGTCTAACACAGGCATGAGAGTGACAAAAAGATAGGATGCTATGAAACTCACTCTCAGGGACATCGTCTTATGATTTGGTTAGCACATATCTTAAACAGGTCAAGGTCATCCCAATAGTAATGTTTGACTTGAGAGAAAAATAAGTCTTTATCATGTTTAGACCAAAAGGTTGGGATTTAACCAACAATAAGATAATTCACAATATGTGCAAACCAAGGTGGAGATGTAGTGGAGACAGCAAAGAGCTGCTCATCAGGGAATAAATCTCTTAGCGGGTCATGGCTAAGTAGATCAGGAATAAGAATTCTGGATAGATGATCAGCCACGACATTCTCAGAACCCTTTTTATCTTTAATTTCAAAGTCAAATTCCTGTAGGAGTAAAATCCAACGAATTAGCCTCGGCTTGGCATCTTTCTTAGAAAGAAGGTACCGCAAGGCTGCATGATCAGAGAAAATAATGATCTTACTCCCCAAGAGATATGACCTGAACTTATCTAATGCAAACACAACAGCAAGCAGCTCTTTTTCTATAGTAGTACAATTCAATTGAGCATTAGTGAGTGTCTTGCTAGCATAGTATATAACATGAGGAATTTTATTTATGCGTTGGCCTAACACTGCCCCTATAGCAAAATTAGATGCTTCACACATTATTTCGAAGGGTAGTGTATAGTCAGGAGGCTTAATAATAGGGGAGCTAAAGAAGAGGGTTTTGAGTTTTGTAAAAGCATCTTTGCACGACTCATCAAAGTCAAATGGCACGTCTTGACTTAGAAGATGACATAGTGGACATGATATCTTGCTAAAATCTTTGATGAATCGACGATAAAACCTTGCATGGCCAAGGAAAGACTGTATTTGCTTAACTGATGTAGGTGGTGGTAAATTAGCAATCAGGTCAACCTTGGCCTTGTCAACCGCTATACCCCTTTTTGATATAACATGCCCAAGCACAATCCCATGTTGAACCATCAAGTGGCTCTTTTCCCAACTTAACACTAAGTTTGTTTCCTCACAACGTTTTAAAACCAAAGTAAGATTGTGTAAGCAATCATCAAAACAAGTGCCGAACACCAAAAAATCATCCATGAAAACCTCCAAAAATTTATCAATCATGTCGAAAAAGATAGACATCATGCATCGCTGAAATGTAGCAGGGGCATCACAAAGACCAAAAGGCATTCTTCGATACGCAAATGTACCGAAGGGGCATGTAAAAGTTGTCTTTTCCTGATCCCCTGGAAAAATTGGCACTTGATTATAGCCGGAGTACCCATCTAAAAAGCAATAAAACTCTTGACCCGCTAATTTCTCTAGGATTTGGTCAATGAATGGGAGAAGGAAATGGTCTTTACGGGTATTGGAGTTCAGCTTCCTATAATCAATGCATACCCGTCAGCCCGTGGTCTCTAGTATTGGCACAAGGTCACCCTCTGAGTTTCGTTTCACCGTGATGCCCGATTTCTTAGGGACAACTTGGATATGACTCACCCACTCGCTGTCAGAGATAGGGTATATGATACCTACGTCTAGAAGTTTCACTACCTCTTTCATCGTTACTTCTCTCATGTTTGGGTTCAACCGTCGCTGCCCCTCCCTAGAAGGTTTAGCCTAGTCCTCCAGGTTTATGCGATGCATGCACACAGAGGGGTCTATTCCCCGGAGGTCAGCCAATGTCCACCCTATAGCTCGCCGGTGTGTGGTAAGGATCTCCAACAACTGGGCTTCCTGGTCAGTAGATAGGCTAGATGAGATAATCACAGGAAGGGTGTTTTTGGGTCCTAGGAAGACATATTTGAGGGAGCTAGAAAGGGTTTTTAGTTCAAGTGTGGGTGGGGATTCTATGGAAGGTTTTAGTGATGGGGCGGTAGACATAGGGAGAGGGTCGGGGTGGGGTCTCCATGGGATATGTCCAGGGTATAGGGCAGCCACTAAATGGTGATGGACCTCCTCAAGGTCAGGTGTACCCTCATATTGATCGATCCAGTCATAGAAAAGGGTGTGCTCGAGGGCATCCTTAAGCACAGCAAAGGGAAGGTACTCCTGGTCTAGGTCGTCAACCATAAGGCACTCAGCTTCACTCGAGGGTTGTTGGGAAGCACTAAAAATGTTTAATTTAACTTTCATGTTCCCAAATGAGACGTTCATGAGCCCTGACCTACAGTTAATGGTGGCATCGGCTGTGGCTAGGAAAGGGCGGCCAATGATAACAGGAATTTAGGATTTGGAGTTGGCAACTGGTTCCATGTCTAAGACGACAAAATCAATAGGAAAATAGAACCGGTCAACTCCAACTAGAACGTCTTCTATAACACCTCTAGGTCTGCGAATGGATCGGTCTGCTAATTGAAGAGTGACTGAGGTGGGCTGCAACTCTCCTAGGCCAAGTTGTTCATACACTGAGTAAGGGAGGAGGTTGACACTGGCCCCTAAGTCCAAGAGAGTTCGGCTAATGGTATGGTCACCTATGACAATGGATATAACAAGGACACCTGGGTCCTTAAATTTAGTGGCAGATCCCTGGTCAGTAAAGAGCTTACTTGGTTGGTCAAAAAGACCTTTTGGGTGACATGGGATTTGGTTTTCCTCTTTTCGGTACACAGGTCTTTCAAGAACTTGGCATAGGCAGGTACTTGTTTGATGGCATCTAAGAGGGGAAGGTTGATCTTAACCTGCTTGAACACCTCTAACATTTCCTCCATTCGTTGGTGGGACTTACTAAATGGGGAAGGTTGGTTGAGGCATTGTGGAAAAGGAGCCCTAGGGATATAGGATTTTTCATTGGTGGGTTCCGTGGTGGCATCCTGCTGCGGTGGGAGACTAACTGGCTCAGGCATGGTAGGAGTGGGTTGGTTCTGTTTCTCAAAGGGAGTGTCCTCACTCGCAATGGTTGGGTCCCTAACCTGATTGTCAACTTGTTTACCATTTCTTAGGGTAGTAACGGTTTGCACCTGCTCATTTGGATAATGGGAACCTTCAACGGCGAACTGGCCTCTAGGGTTCTGCTGTGGTTAGCTGGGCAAGGTTCCTACTTCCCTACGGTTCATAGATTGGGCCAGCTGTCCTAATTGGGTTTCTATTTTAGCAATGGATTGTGTATGGGAATGAACAAGCTGGGCCTGGGTTCTTAGCTCACCTGTCAGCTCTCTGTGTTTGGTTTCTATCTTGGCGTCCACCTTGGCTTCCATCGCATTAAAAGCTGAGAGGAGGGTAGATTGGATGGCTAGCATTTGGCTCATTTGATCTTCGAAGGATGGTTTCTTATTGGTTTGGCCAAATGGGGGATTTGTGGCTGGTTGGTAAGACTGAGTTGGGCTTGGGAATTCTTGTCTTGGGGCCTGATTGAAAGTGGGCCCCTGGTTGGGTTGTTTCCAGGCGAAATTGGGATGATTTCGCCACCCCGGGTTATAGGTATTTAAGTAGGGGTTATTGGCTCTAGGATAGGTTTGTGCAAGGTTGGCTTGCTCCTGTATAAGATCTGGATATTGGGAGGCTGAGGGGCAGTCAACAATAGTGTGCATAGGGCTGGCACAGATGGCACAGGCATCTTGAGAGGTTGGGGTATACGGTGGAGTCTGTGAGAAAAACCTGTCAAACCTCTCAGTAAGGGATGCCACTTGGTGTTCTAGGTTTGTGGTAGCTTTAACATCATATATGCCTCCCCTTGAGGCACTCCTACCAGGCATATGGTCTTCAGATCTATAGAGGGTGGCACTGTGTAAAGAGTTTTCACTTAGGTCCTCTAGTAGATCCCAAGCATCATCCGGAGTCTTTTTCATGAATGTGCCTCCACATGAGGCATCTATTAGGGTCTTATGCTAATCGCACACACCCTCATGAAATCTCTGTACTAATTGCCACTTAAGCACATCATGGTGGGGACAGGACTGGAGTAAGGATTTCATCCTCTCCCAGCTTTCATGGAATTGTTCATTAGGTAACTGGGTAAAGGTGATGATTTCATGGCGGATCTTATTGGTCCGCCCCACAGGAAAGTATTTCTTGAGGAATTCGGCCTAAAGTTCCTCCCAAGTGGAAATAGAGTTATGCTCAAGGGAGTATAACCATTCCTTGGCCCTATCTTTTAAGGTAAAGGGGAACAACCTAAGGCGCACCTGGTCATCAGATAGTGTGAGTTTAAAGGTGGTGTTAACTTCCAGGAAGTTTTAGAGATGCTTGTAGGGATTCTCATTGAGTTGGACATGGTATGTGGGCAGCATTTGGATGATGTTTGGCTTAATTTTAAAATTAGCCACGGTTGCAGGCAGTAGGATACAAGAGGAGGAGGTGTAGGCAGT
The DNA here is from genome assembly GCA_039654745.1 of Houttuynia cordata. NCBI lineage: Eukaryota > Viridiplantae > Streptophyta > Magnoliopsida > Piperales > Saururaceae > Houttuynia > Houttuynia cordata. The sequence goes on along the minus strand of CM077510.1, from coordinate 7,510,459 downwards.
GGGACGATAGAAGTCTTGCAGGGTACGGGCATGAGGCATTAGTGGATTCTGGTTTAGGTTATTCCCACCCCCAAGGTTCATGTTGTCTGCCATTGGATGAATTTCAGGAATTGGGCTAGGAGTTCTACAAATTCTATAGAGTCGCTCAGGATCAGGGTCAAAGGCAAGATCGGGGTTCAGGGAGCGACGACCATGCATGCACTATAAAAATCAAATAAAACCTGTAACAGTCCTAATAACGACAACTAGCAAGCATCAGTCCTAGATAGCGACAACTAGCAACCTAATAGCGACAAGTAGCACGTCATGCAATCCCACAAAGAAAATTAAAAATACCAAGCACCCAAAGTTACTCTAAAAGAAGGTTAAGAGAGTGCAAATAGTGGGAAGGGATGGCCCTTCCAACAATGACGAAAATCAGTGTCCTCTCTTAATCCTGCAAAAGAAGAAGGGAATTAAGCTACTGAAAAGAAATCTAAATTAAACTAAACTACTCTAAAACTAACTATGCTAAGAATTTAGTAAACTATTGTGCCGTCCCCGACAACGGTGCCAAAAATTTGATCGTTTAAATATAAAACCCTTGCAAGTGCACATGACAATTGTACTATGGCGAATATTAAGAAGGGTTGTCAAACCTCAGGGACGGATTAATATTTTACCAAATTCAAGAGAAAATAGCAATGCTGATTCTAGACTAAGAAAACAATGAACTTTTAACTACTAAGCTGAGTTTTAATCAATGTTGAGAAGACCAAGGCTTCGAATCCACCACAATAACTAGTGTATCGTTTCTCTCTCTTTTTTGAATAAAGATTTCTAATTGGCTAGCATATTCCTCTCGGACATACACTTGTCAACTCAAAATATAGTGCTCTCCTCTCGGATGTAACACATAAAATAATTAAAACATGGAATTGTGCCAATGAAATTTTATTTGATATTTAACACCTCAGTCTACTCACGTTCCTCTCGGATACGCAAGTATTCTTCGGATTGAAACTCACAAGAATTCACTCTTGTCTCTCTCGAGTACAAATAACAAATCTTTATTGAATTAATGGTGATTACACAATAAAATCCGTACACCAACTAGAGTACAAACATAAGATGAGAGAAAAGAAACTACACAACCAGATCATTGGGTTTCATCTACGCCTTGGAAAGGTGTTTAACCCTCGCATCGGAAGAGAAATCACCATCATGTTCTTCATCTTCTTCTCGTCCTTTGCTCTAGCCTCTAATAAAGCTCTAAAATCTCCAAGGGTTGGTCTCCATGATAGCCCAAAACGTTCTCCCATAAGGCCTATTTATAAGAGTGAAGAGAAGCCACGAAGTCCCCTTCCAAATCCAAGTTGAAATAGGTCTTATTTTGGTTTTCCGCACATGGCGATCGAGTCGCGTCCGTATTGCAGATCGTTCGCTATCTGATCGATCGCAATTCCTTCGTTATTTTCCTCTGATCGATCATTTTTCCAATCGATGCCGTATAATACCGATAGATCGTAGTTACTGTCTTGCGCGATTGAAAAATTTCAGTAGATACGATCGATCATTTTGAGGTCCGATCGATCGTTTCCTTCAATACACTATTTTTGCGGTTCTGGCGATCGATCGCAACGATAGCGATCGATCGTAGTTATTGTTTAGAAACTTCAAATGGCTATAAACTTTCTGTCCTGAACTTCGAATTGCGCGTGGTTGGTGGCGTTGGGAAAGCTCACTTCTTGATTTTTAACATGAGACCTTGAATCAGTCCATTACGGTATTTGTATACGAAGTTATGATGATTTAACCATTCGAGTTATTTTTCTCCTCATTTCTGTGTATTACTCTTGTTTCCTACAAAAAACCAAAAACTATATTAAAGTAGTATTTATTCTAATCAAACACTAGCATAATCATAAGTTTTAGGAGATAATAAAATGCATAATTCATGTGTAGATCATTTAGATAGCTTAGGATAAGTTACAAGGCTTTATTTTATAACTTATATTAATTTTTTAGTTAAATTACCTAATTTTTTAATGTTTTTAATGCAAGAAACTGTATTTTCTAATAGACAGGGCTTTTGAGCTGTTTACCACTAGAAGACATGATTTCTGGGAGCAGACAAAGGAAATACCGGTAGACCAGACCGAGAATTGCGATAGACCGGAGTTACATGATGGAGCCGTCTGATAGACTGGGACGACATAAGCGGTCTATTGCAGAGAGAGAAGATTTAAACATAGATTTTACAGAAGACTACTCGGTAGACCAGACAAAATGAGCGGTCTACCAGAGACCCACACCACATGCACCATAAAGCCATCTGGTAGGACCGAATGCTGCTGGCGGTCTACCGAAAGATGCACGAAAATCAAAACCAGAAAGTTTTGGACTCCTATTTCAAGCCTAATTTGGACTGTAATTGGGAAACTTATTTAAGAAAATCTTCAAGCTCGATGTAAGGGTTCCCAATTTCATCTTTTGAAGGCTAAAAACTCATGAAGAAGATGAGCAAGGTCCAGATTTGCTACAACATCTCTCCCATTCTTATATATTTTGAGGCTTTCTAAGATAATTTTATGTTTTTGCATGTGTTCTAGAAACTTTGAGTGTCAACTTCCACTTTGCATTAAACTGTGATCTTGGTTAGTTCCAATCCTAGGAGCTCTCACTACGAAGGCATGTTTCATCCTAGGAGAAGATTGACCAAGAGGACTCTATAGCAAATTGACAATAGCCAATACAGGGTCAATAGCTTTTCCTAGAGAGTTCGGCGACTCAAGCTACATGAGTCTTTTCTACTTCTTCTTCTCCTAATTTTTTTCTTTGGTTTTGCTTCATTTTTGGGATCAGTAAGATTGGTTCCAACACTTGTTTGGTTATCTCTCTTTTAATACTCCCTCCATCCCATTTTAATGTTTCCTATTTATTTTATTTTTTTTCAAAATGAGGTTCATTTCCAAAAAAGAAACAAAGAACACTTAAAATAGGATGTACACGATAAACAGAAAGAAACTGAAAGTGAAGTAAGAGTCTACTCACAAAATGTGGTCAATATTTTATTCCCTTGGTCCGGAATTGTTATTTACATAAGGTTTTTCAAAATGAACGAAAATTTGTTCATTTGGAAGAGCCTTGTGTTAATAATAATTCTAGATGGAGGGACTATATATATGTAGTATGAAGTTAATTAATTTAAGGAGAGACAAGTTTAGACAAAAATACTTGACGGAATTTGTCACAAAAGTGCGACTTATTTATATTTAACCACAAACGTGAACATAAAAAATGAGTGAAAAAAAAACACTTACATCCCTTTGAAAATGTTTGCACCAAATTATTTAAAAGTGCAAACTTCTCCCCACACCCATCACACTCTCTTGGGCAATAATATCATCAAATGATCAAAACAATAATAGCATCGTATACGTTCACTTTAATTAGAATTTGAGAGGTAAACCTCTTCAGCCAAACGGGGTGTGGCCAACGCGGACAAAGGCTTGGCCAGGAAAAAGGTCGTTCTCAGACTCGGACAGGTCGATTTCGGACACATTAGGGGGCAGGCTCCAGGAGAAACACTGAAGCAGCCTGGCCAGCAGCATCACAGTCATGGGCCGTGCCGAGCACTGCACCCATGCAACCCCGCCGGCCGGTGCTGAACGAGATGAACCGAAGGTCAGGCTCGGCCAGGTCAACATCATTCGAGCCGAGGTGGCGCTCTGGCTTGAACCTCAGTGGCTCGTCCCAGACCTTCGGGTTACGTCCAAGGCCCGTCCGGCTGAGGAGGACGTGGCTCCCCTTGGGGATGAAGTAGCCAGCTACAGTGGCGTCACAGCTTGCGACGTGGGGGAGGTTGAACGGGGCGATGGGATGGAGCCGGAAGGCCTCCCTGGCGCATGCTTTGACATAATTGAGCTGTGGGAATGTCGGACTCTTGAACTAATCTGGATTTTCCCACCACCCTGTCCAGTTTCCTCGACCGCCTTGCGCTGGATGTCCGGTTGGTTGATCATCTCGGCTAGGGCCCACTCTACTGCAATTTGATGGATTGTCAACTGATGCGTAAATCAAGTCCTGCGTGTAACATTCGTGGAAGTTAAGATCATATAAATTTTGAGAAAAAGTTGAGATCATATTGCAAATTGAGATGATTATCTCGTTTATGAAGACTTCCATCCCACACTCTCTTAAAAAAAACGCATTGACCTCACAGCTTCCACTTGACACGTTTCTATTGGCCAGTTACAAATAAAAAAGACTTTGTAAAATAAAACATGACAATTTTTTTTGTTTTGACTCTATGACAAGTTTCATACAAGTAAATGTGTTTTTTGGGTTTAGATGTATCAAAGAATGTGTAAGTTGGGCAGTTACTAAATAAATGAGCATATTGGGGACTTAATTCTCTATTTTTTTGTACTTCTATATCTACACATTCCATTCAAAATTCATTCAAGATCTCATTCCTCAGACAAACTCGCCTCCATGGTATCTGCTATTATAATATATGTCATGAGTATTGTAACTCGCAACTTGCATTTCCTTTCTTTATTTGAAGGTTATCCGACTGTATGGCAATTGACCTTGCTATGTTCCAATTTTCTTCAACACATCAAATTCTATATTTGTAAATATAAACTGTTGCCATGATAACTCCCTTAATTAATCATGCAATCCTGAAATGTCGAATTTTCTATTCAGTTGAAGGCCTCAAATATGAGACATTTTGTTTCTTTGATACTGTTTATACTAATAAACCCTTACTTATCATAACAAAATCGTCTCACCTCTAATTAATGTGATATACTTAAAACGGATGAAATAATCTCAGTTAGAATGTTACAAGATTCTAGTGGATGCCATTTTATGCTACTTCATATAGCTTTTGTGTTGCCAAAAAAAATAGCATTTGTTTCTAGTATGTAGTAAAACAGTTGGTCATTTAATTCTAGTGGCTCAAATTTATAGATTTTTTTTGCTAATCCCAAACTAGTAAATGGGTTCCCTTGTTTAGTTCAAACTATAATTTTTTTACTTTTTTTTTTACGAGAATTCACTTAAGCTCCAATATTTGCTACCATTTAAAGGGAGGCAAATGGAACCATTAATATGGATAAAGTTTATATTCCAAGAGCGATAAATATGAGACGGAGCTAAATGCAGCTATTCTCCATATATATTTGGTAAATTTACTGAAGACCGTCACATACTCCTCTTTATGTTACTTTATTTAGCTTCCATATCAAGTATGTAACAAAACAGTTGGTCACATTAATTATAGTGGCCCAAATTAATAGGTAAGTGCACTTTCTCAATTCAAATTTCAAAATATAATTGTTTTCTTATTTTTTGTCTGATACCAGAGGATTCTTTTTCTATCATTAGTAGATGGATAAAAAATTAGAGCAACTGGCCACAAAATTCAACAATACCAATATCTATATAATGAACTGAGATGTGATGCAAACATACCGCACTCTGAGCCTTGATCTCTTCTGTGGTAAGTAGTGGCTTTCCATGACCATCCTTAAGTGAGATTAGAACATCTAATAGATCCTCTGGCTCAGTCTTGATACCACTCCCTCCACTCCTTAATCCTTCCATCAATTATGGGATCATGATACTTATTCACAACACTTATAGCCTTCCTCATGACCTTCTCATGCCCGTTCAAGTCCATCCACCTCAAACAAGGCATGTAGTCCGACACACAAAATGCATACAAAAGAGAAAGAACAGTGAACAAGGCCTCCACATGCTCTCCATCCTCATTTCCTTCCCCAAAACTTCTCTTGTTGAACATCATCTTCTTTATCACATTTGCACTATACTGCCTCACTGAAACCCTAACATCGACAATTCGGCCAACTTTGGAGCTTTTGCACTGGTCATAGATGTATCGGACGAGGTCGTCAGCTTCTTCCGATCTTTTATCATGAAGCCAACGTAGCCTTGCCGGAGTTATCACCGCTCCGACGCGATGACCCGTCTCATCTTCTTCCATTGTTCTCCCCATGGTGCAACTGCAACAGACAAGAATTTTCTGCTTGAATACTCTGTGCCCATGGTAATGGGCCTGGTGGCAAAGATTGAATCTTGTTTCTTTAGGAACTCGCGGGCAATCTCCGGGCATGTGACCGGAATTACATGCACGCCGCCAAGGCGAATGCATGCAATGTTGATGTTCATCTCTTTCATGAACCCCAGGATCCACCGGAAGGCCGGCCGGTTAAAGAATATCTCCGGAAGGTTGCCTAGGACAGGCCACGGAGTCGGACCAGGGGGGAGCGGAATGGTGCACTTGCGGCTCTTGAATGTTTCAAAATGGAGCTGGAGGAGGAACAAAAGCAAAGAGGTTAGGACAAGGATGATGGTGGCGGGTGTGGTGCGGCGGAGGAGGACCGAAGTGAGGTCACTTGCTGACGCGGCAACGGTCGAGATACTCGCCACGGTGAGGACGAGGATGAAAGTGGGGAAAATGGTGGTAGTGATGGTGGTAATAGTGGGTTTCTTCATGGCTGCCACCAATTGGTCCATGTAAGAGCTTGAACTAGCTACTACCATATTAATAGTAGCAAGATAGTATGATCTTCTAAAGAGAAGATACAATGTGCATGTGTACTTAATGTAGGGCTTTTGTGCAGGAGGTTTTTGGCAGCTTTAGGGAGAAATGCTATGGAATGGACTATATATGTAAGTGAGGGATGAGATGGCTGAGTGTGACACGGACTTCACGTGAAAATAAGAAGGCATAGTGTGCGACTGAAGTGTAGGTATTTGGTATGTTACGAGGTCAGCTTTGTTGCATGGACTCAATCTTTGATCATGGTTGACTACTAGGTTTGGGCTTTAGGCGTGAAATCCGTGGGGTTAGGTTAGAAACTTGTATTTACGGAATGGAATCCAGGTAGACAAATTGCTTACTATTAGTAGCTAGATTGGCAGATGATAAATCTGATTACAAGGAAAATTATGATCACAAGGCTGGTTTATGCCCACTGAAATCTCGTTGAAAAGAGGGACATGTATGTCACAACAAAATGCAGGAAATGTTAATTATGTTTAATTATTCGATCGTAAGTAGAATAATTAAGGAAAATGAATGTGTTTTATAATGCATGCCAAGAAGTAAGAATGTGTGCAGGACAGCAGCTGTCAGATTGCATGGGCCCCACATGATCTGACGGCTGCCGCCCATGAGCTATACCATTAAATAGATAAATATTGGGGGATGGCCACTTTCATTAAGCACCCATAGATGAGCACAAAAGGATCAGATTATGTATTGAGAGACAAAGGAAAAAATTAGTACAGCTTCATCCCTTCTTTAAAAGAGGAAATTCATCAACGGATTTAGCTAGGTTGTTTGACACACTGATGCAAGCTAGATAGAACTTCTACTTCAGACCATATTTGAGGAGCTGAGTTTTTAAGGAATTCACTTCCTCCTAATGAAGTAAATATTTGCATTTTTAAAACTTGTTAAAACAATGCTAAGAAACAAAAGTCTACAGCTCAAATAGAAGATGTAATAAATAACCTGACATTGTGATATGGGGAATGCTAATGTTTTTTTTTTCTTATTTGATTGGTAAGTGCAGAAAGGGAGATGGGAGAGAGGGGGAGGGGGGAAAGGGGAGACATTTGGAACGGGGGTTGGGAAACCCTTCAACTAAGCTCAAGGAGGAGGAATAACAAAGTTTCAAAAATAATAACAATAGAGAAAAAGAAAAGGATATTTTTACCAATAAATCAAAAGAAAAGAAAATCACATTCTTTATCTCTCAAGAAGGAAGGGATATTCATCTAAGATTCCAGCAAGATGCGGGTGCTACACATTGAGGACGAGCTACGATTATAATCTACTTATATCGTTAATTTTCAAAAACTTAAAACTGTAGAGTGCCTAGTTTCTAATATCAAACTCACTGCATTGTGATTAGGCTACAAAAATTATGGTAAAAGATGATATGTGAGGTGTACCAAAAAAAATGACACATGAGACTTTATGAACAATACGTGCGGGTACAAAGTGAAATGCAGTTGGACTTCCTTCTCACAAGCTTTGAACATTTGAGATTCGTGGGTGAACTCATTAATGTAATGTGGCGATTCCTCTCTCCATGTGGAAGAGCTGTTATGAATGCTGCTAATGATAGTAATATTGCCCTAGAAACATAAAATGATGACAACATTGCAGAAGTGGCCCTAGCAAGTGCGAGAGATGGTTGTGAGGTTTGGTGGAGCTTTTTACATATTACATGACACCAACTTTCGTTTTCTCATATTACCTAAAAACTATTCAAAATACCCTTCTTCCTAAAATTTAACGTAAGTCTTCCTTCTTCCCAAAATTAACGATTTACAGGAGCATCCAGTTGGGGAAGAAGGCATTCCGACAAAGGTCCGTCCATCAACGCGGTTCAAATCACCGCCGGCGTCGTTCAACCCGGAAAAATAAAATTTCATGCCAAAAAACATCAAAATCAGTGGGAAAGACAAGAAAAAACTTATGATGAAGGGATTTTGATATAAGAGCAGCGAAGAAGCCGGCCCAACTACAAAAATTGAGATCTACATTGAAAGAAACACATATAAAGGCCACTCATTGGTGCTCGGACCGGCTCGTGGACATCAAATAAGTGGATAAAAATAGGCAAAAGCATGAAATACCTCGTCGCCGGATGACAAGTTCAATTTATATATCTTTCTATGATCCTATTGAAATGAAAGAGGAGGAAAAATAAGGAAGAACGCAAAAAAATTTGACAAAAACGAATAAAAAATGAGTGAGTTATGATATTTTAAAAATTACATTAAAATCGTGTCGTCGAGGATACGACTAGAATTCAAGTCGTGTAGAAAATACACGACTTGAATTCAAGTCGTGTACTCGATGTCACGATTTTATTGTAATTTTTAAAAAAAATGTCATAATTCGCTCTTTTTTTTATCTATTTTTGCCCCTTTTGTTTGCGTTCTTCCTTATTTTTCCTCCTCTTCCACCTCATAAAGATATACTAGGCTGAAAAAAGAAGAAAAAAAAATAAGAAGAAGGAAGAAAGAAGAAGCTTTCCTACTTCTGGAGCTTCGCCATAAAGCTTCTACTTTTTATTTCTTCTTTTTTCATCCTAATTTATCTTCATGAGCTAGAAGTGTAACACCCAAAAATTCTGTAAGTTTACCAAAACTGCTATTTTAGGAAATTATTCTAAAATAGGAAAGTTTTGTTGTTTGTTTTGAAATCTTTTAATATGGTATGTTGAATTGGTTTTGTGTTGCATATAGAAGAGTGGAATTGATAAATCAGATTAGGTTGTACACCAGGGCGCAAGGACTAGCCCTAGTGCTGGGCTCAACCTGGCACTAAGGCTGGCCTGGCACCAGGGGTTGAGCGCACCTGACGCCAGGAGTGGGGGCCAGGCACCAGGGTGTGAGTCCAAATGTGTGGAGACTCATTTGAATATTTTGAGTTATTAAATTGAATTAGTGATGTGGTACAAGAGTTGTGCAGTGCTATACGACACACTTCATTCGTGGGACATCGGAGCCGTCCATCTATGTGCCACACCCCAGATGCAGGAGCATCTGAGAGCCAGAGCCACATGGGCACAGCGCCCTGGGCACTGTGCACGTGGTTGGCAGGTTAAGGTTTGGTTAGGGGAGAGAGAATCAAGGAGAAGAGGGAATTTGGAATTTATTCCAAATCTGGTTTAATTTGGACTATTTTCGAAAAATTCCTAATTAAGAAAAATTATGCTAATTAATGGATTATTTTGGACGCCAAATAAGGTAGAATGAAATTAGTTAATGGCGTGATTGAGATCGTGCCAATTAAGAATCAATTAGGAAGAGATTTCGGGTTGGTTATGGAAACCTAGTTAACTAATTTAATTCCCTAATTAATGGGAAATGTAACCGATTTGATTGAGATCTATCTCATCCCTGACGTGGATTCCTTCCTTGTGAAATCATGGCCATAAATTGGGTAGCAATCAATGGTGAGAGATTGAAATCTAATTTGGAAATTACCTTAAATATGGTGTAACCGATAGAGGAGATTTGAAGCTCCTTAATTATAGGAAATCCTAACTAATTGAGGAGTTAATTGGAGAAATTAGAGTAATTAGTGGGATTACAATTGAACGTGATTAATGAGATAATCATGGCAGTTACAAAGCTAATTTATTGGCACGCCTTGATTTGGAAAGAGATCTTGGATTGATTTTCCAAATTAGGGGTTTACAACCCTATTTTGAGTAAGATATTTATTTGATTTAAATCCCTACTAAAAAGAGATTTGTAACTGATATAAATCAAGGGAAATCACGTCCTTGACTTAGATTTTGTGTTGGTGATTGGTGAATCATGACCCTTGGTGGATTAGTAATCAACGGTGAGGATTTAATGTAATCACCTAGGCATCTCTTATTTAAACCCACATGAGAGGACGTCAAAGACTTTTGGATGCCCTTGGGATTCGTGTCTGCCTTGGAGCGGGCAGCTAGCCTTCTCTCATTTCGTTCTAAAGGTTCTACATCAGTTCGTGCACTAGTTCGTGGAGATTATGCGAAGAAAATGGGTAATACGCTTAGAACTGGTTAACGCGCAAAGAGTATCGGTTCCACCAAGAGGTAGGATGCTCTTTTTCGCACAAAAGTTCATATTTTGATTACATCTTATGATTGTATATGCTTCATGATTGAGTTATGTTCATGTGAAAGTTATATGCATGAATTTCAATTCATATTCCATGATTATATTGATACGTGTTTGGGATGTTGCACGTGACCCGGTGTTTACTTCGATCCATTATCCGATCTAGCACTTAGATGACATCCCTGATTTGATTAATGTATAAAGTTGTGATCTTTCTAAATCTTTGGAGGCTCTTATGATCTGTCCAATTGGATTATTCACTTCTTTTATTCATTATACATCGATATTGGGATAAATTCGTTTAATCTCATTTCATCCACCATAATCCCTAATTATTCTATGAAATTGCTATTGATTTATTGATGTTTCTATATGATCATGACCCTGATGTAGTAAGCCAATATTGTGGAGTCATGTCTCAGTTCAATATAGTGATTTCGTGTCCATTATTAATTGTCTATTTCATTTTACGAGTCATTGGTAGCCCTTGGGACATTAATATAACGAGAAGTGTAAAACTCTTCATCTAATGAAGTAACCTGATAATTCTAGAACCTTTTTGGTTCTGTAAAGAACTTAAGTAATGTGTAATCAGCACTGATAAGTGTAATTAATTAGTTAATTAGACTGGATTTAACAATTAAGCAAAGTATATGATGATATTTGCTCTCGGCTAGGACTGTTCCTGCACTGACGAGCAGTGATAAGAAAATCATAAATAAATATAGGCAACTCAGAAAATTATGATTCTGGTTGGATTAGAAACTAGACACTTAAGGCTATACAGGATAAAAATTTTAGAAAAGAACTTAGGCTGAGTAGATAGTGGAAGTTGATAGAAATTGGCTGTTATGCACTGGGCAGATTACTGTATTACGTAATAAGACCCTAATTCGAATTACTACTATACATTATAAGTATATATTTATTATAATGATCTTATTTTTATAATGTAAGACTCTGATTGTACATGGTACAGTAATATTAGATTATGAGTATGAGTGGTGAGTTAAGGGTTACTGTCCAAAATTAATTGTTCCAAGTGTCCAAGTTTTTGAACGGCCTTTTATCCAAGAAATTCTTAATCACAGAATTCAACACCTTGTACACCATGATTGACCTGTTTCTGATAAGGAGAACCTTATATTATGATTCATGGGGATTGTCATATCTAGGGCTAGGTACAGTGATGCGATTCAATGTTTCGATTCTTGATGAGTCATGATTTGGGTCATCCGATGTTGATCATTCTAAAAGTTTTGAGTACTCCGATGTGAGTCCATTTGATGACCTTGACAAAGTTATTGTCTTACTCCTCTGAGAGTCTATTTCTTGATGATTATGGTCTAGGTCTCTGTTGAGAGAATCCTTTTGCTAATTCTAGACGAATTCAGTTCTATGTAAACTGGTTCTCCACTCAGAGTTTTGATGAATGCTCTTAGATTGGAATTATAGTATGCTCACGATCCTTTGTGATCTCAGATTATATTATGAACCTCTGTAGTTCAGACGATGACGGCAACGCGTGCGCTTTAGACTGTATGATATTACGAAAGGTCTGCAGTCTTAGCCCATTGTGCCCGTAAGCACCGATGGGGCCAACATCCCTAGACGCATGGCCGGGTTCCTCTGTAGAACCTCTAAGATGATCTGGTAATTGATGTCCATAGGAGAAGTGGACTGAACAGAGAGCAGAAATTGTTGTCTCCGACACTCTGTATGTTTGGAGTCATTATTCTTATTGATCTTCCTGACGCTCTATACGTTTGGGATCTGACTTAATGTTTATTTATTCTTGACCATTGATGGTCTTTGATGATGATTATTGTCCAGGTAAGTGAACTATGTATTTTGCTCAACCTGATCTTTCTAAACGTGTCTTGATACTATGTTGTCAGCATTCCTATTGTTATTATTTTGTTGTGGGTTTTTCTTGGCTCCTACTGGGTATTTCTTTCGAAATACTCATGCATCTCTCGATGCAGAAAATAAAGTAAAGAATAACTAAAAAGGTTCGTGTTTTGGAGCTCGATGGTGGGAAGATGATGGAAGTGGAACTTATTTATTTATTGTTTTTAATTTTCTTGTTCGTGAGAACTGATCAGCCTGTGTGCTGAATTTATTTTGATGTTTGTTGATTGTGAAGACTGATTTATTGTAATAACTTAGTTAAATTTAGCATTTTATTATTTAAGATTTTTGTAAATGAATATTTGTTTAAGCATTCTGGAATGAGATTGATGAAATGTGATCGAGCATTCGATCGCGTGTCGGATTTCAGCCTCATTACAAAAATCTGTTATATAGGAATGCCTCTATTGTAACTCATTACTAACCTTAAATGAGTTAGTGCTTCCGCGCATTATTTGAGGTTTGAAATTCGGGGCATGACAGCTTGGTATCAGAGCATTTCCAGAATAACTTAGACAATTATCTGTTATATAGGAATTTTAGATAATAGTATTAGTTGTGAGTGTAGAACTCTAGAAGACTTAGAGGAGTAGTAAACTGACCTTGAAACTTTGGGTGTTGTGAATTAGGTTAAATGGCAAGGACGCGAAGTGGTAGAGTATACGAGAAGGATCAACAAAGGTAGCCCAATAGTGGCTAGCCAATTGGAGACAAGGTGATATAGGTTTGGAGACTGAGGAAGAGCCTTACCAGATTGACCCTGAACCTGAGCCCGAACCAGTAGAAGACATACATCCACCAGTTGAGGAGTTTTACTTTCCGATCGAGTGGGTAGATGGTGTGGGACCGGGATCACCTGATTATCAAGTAGATTTTCTGAACGAGTTCTTTCCAATTCATCAAGAGTAGGAGGCACGGGTGGTGAAAGATCATCCGGTTTATGTGCGGGCCAAGGATGATGCAAACCTCTTTAACACTTTGTACTTCAGGTTTAAGTCCCTGGGATACAGATGGCTGCATATGACGGACTGGGAGATCGAGTAGAACTCGCAGTTAGTGTTTGCACATGTCGGGATAGCTTTGGGAATTTTGGGTGAATACCTTTGAAGGATTAGTTCGATGGAGAGATTGTTAGGAAATCTTATTTTGATTAGATTTTGAATAAACCCCGATCTATACGCCAGAGTGTTAGGTGTAATTCTTCTATTTGAAATGAATAAAAGTTATTGATTTGAGTTTCTTGTTGTATTATTGCTTATGATCTGCTGTATTGTTGCGATTAGGAGTCAATGGAACAGATGATGAATTAAAATAGAACCACGTGTTAAATTCTAATTCGTCTTCTTTCCTTGACTGTAGATAACCGAAAATGGTTACAACTGGAGCTTGCAGTAATCGATCAGGCGCTGCACCAAATCTTTCTCAAGAAGAAGCCACGAGTCAGAATCTGTCTGATGTGGTAAGGGAGTTGGCAAGGGAACTGCGGAATGGAGGAAGCAGTAGCAATACTCCCAAAGTGAAGGTGCCTACTTTAGAAAGATTCAAAAGTGCAGGACCAGTTTTTTCGGGGTGACGATAACCCAGAAAATAATGGAGCATTTGATCGTTCGAAGTTGAATGATTATTCAAGGGTATGAAGATGCCAGCTGAGGAACAAGTCATGTTCGCAGCCTTCCTTTTCGTTGGTGAGGCTGTGTTCTGGTGGGAGTCAGCAGAAAGAAATAATTTCATAGCTGGACAAGAGATCTTGTGGGCTGAGTTTAAGGAAGTGTTTAGCAAGAAATACTTTCCTCCGCACATTCAGCGCCGAAAGGAAAAGGAGTTCCTGGAACTGGTCCAAGGATCCATGTCAGTACTGTAATATGAGACGAAATTCAAACAGCTGCAGCGTTTCGCGACTGATGCTTGTCCCAATGAGCTGATAAAGACGAGGAGATTCATCGATGGTCTGCGCGATGGACTCAGGTCGAAGGTTCTAGTTTCGCAGCCGACTACAGTGACAAAAGTGATGGAGTTGGCCTCAATTCTGGAGGACGACTATAAGAGGACTCAGGAGAAGAAAGGGAGTTCAAGTAAGGGCCATGATGGTAACTTCAAGCATGTAGGATTCAAAAGGTTTGGGAGCAATGGTCATTTTAATGACCGACTGGCAAAGCAACAGAGACAACAGTCGCAGATGAACAATGGAAACAGCTAGACTCGAGCGATGGTTCCTTACCTGTCATTACCGGCAACCTCAAGTCTTTCTACCATGTTATCAGCATTCCTATTGTTATTATTTTGTTGTGGGTTTTTCTTGGCTCCTACTGGGTATTTCTTTCGAAATACTCATGCATCTCTCGATGCAGGAATTAAAGTGAAGAATAACTGACAAGGTTCATGTTTTGGAGCTCGATGGTGGGAAGATGATGGAAGTAGACTTATTTATTTATTGTTTTTAATTTTCTTGTTCGTGAGAATTGATCAGCCTGTGTGCTGAATTTATTTTGATGTTTGTTGATTGTGAAGACTGATTTATTATAATAACTTAGTTAAATTTAGCATTTTATTATTTAAATTTTTTGTAAATGGATATTTGTTTAAGCATTCTGGAGTGAGATTGATGAAATGTGATCAAGTATTCGATCGCGTCTCGGGTTTCAGCCTCATGACCTTAAATGAGTTAGTACTTCTGTGCATTATTCGAGGTCTTGAAATTCGGGGAGTAACAAGAAGAGAAGGAAAAATAAGGAAGAACGCAAAAAATGGATAAAAAACGAGCTAGTTATGACATTTTGAAAATTACAATAAAATCGTGTCATCAAGTCGTGTCTCGAATGACCCGATTTTATGGTAATATTCAAAATGTCATAACTCGCTCATTTTTTATCCGTGTTTTCTTCTTTTTTTTGTTCTTCGTTATTTTTCTTCCTCTTCTATTTCATTATGATCACAGAAAGAGTTATGACATTTGAAACCACGACTTGACTTAAATCGTGTCCTCGACGACACGATTTTATTGCAATTTTTAAAATATCATAATTTGCTCCTTTTTTATCCGTTTTTTGCCCATTTTTTGTGTTCTTACTAATTTTTCCTTCTCTTCTACCTCATGAAGATATATTAGGATGGAAAAAAAAAAGAAAAAATAAGAAGAAAGAAGAAAGTGGAAGCATTCCGGCGAAGCTCTGGATGTCAGAAAGCTTCTACTTTCTACTTTCTTCTTTTTTCTTATTTTTTCTTCTTTTTTCATCCTAATATATCTTTATGAGGTGGAAGATGAGGTAAAATAAGAATGAATTAAAAAAAAGGGCAAAAATGGATAAAAAATGAGCGAGTTATGATATTTTAAAAATTGAAGTAAAATTGTGTAGAAAATAAACGACTTGAATTCAAGTCGTTTATTTTCTACACGACTTGAGTTCAAGTTGTGTATTTTCTACACGACTTGAATTCTAGTCGTGTCCTTGACGACACGATTTTACTGCAATTTTCAAAATGTTATAACTCTCTCATTTTTTATCCGTTTTTGCTCATTTTTTTGCGTTCTTCCTTATTTTTACTCCTCTTCCATTTCATTAGGATAACAGAAAGATATATAAATTAAACTTGTCACTCGCCGACTAGTATTTTACAGTTTTGCCCATTTTTATCCTCTTATTTGATGTCCATGAACGGTCGAGCACTAATGGGTAGCCTTTATATGTGTCTTTTTATATATAGATCTTATTTTTTGTAGTTGGGAGGGCTTCCCCGCTGCTCTTACATCAAAATCCCTTCATCATAGATTTTTTCTCATCTTTCCCACTGTTTTTACAGATTTTCGACATGAAATTTTATTTTTTCGGGGTTAGACGGCGCCGGCAGTGGTTTAAACCGCGATAATGGATGGACCTTTGCCGGAATGTCTTCGTCCCAACTTAATACTCCCGTAAATCACTAATTTGGGAAAGAATGAAGCATTTCGAATACAAAAGGCACAAAAAACGTAAAAGAATAGCATTTCCGGTACTCTAGGTGCCGATTCTAGGTCATATGGAATTTTACGGGAAAAACCAGGTAGTATGGGAATCTGAAAGTTGGTGCCAAGTAATATGGAAAAAGCTCGGTTTTGTGACATAAGTATTAGGTTCTCGAATTCAGCCTTGGGAACTGAGGGAGAGTGGGGATGAAAGGTGAGATACTTCGGATGAAGGAAATCAAAATAAGGAATTCCACCAAGCTGCTGGTGGGACTTGCATTTAGCAGGTAGAGGGATGAAGTTTGGAGACGATAGGGGAAAAGGGAGACAAGAGAACAAGGGTCTTATGCTTAAGCTCTTTCTAAACTGTATTTCTACTTTATTCGGAGGGAATAATCGTACTTCAAGGAATGAATAAATCCTTAAAACTTGCCTCTTCAAGCTCCGTGCAAAGGGACTTCGAATTATATATGTGTGCAAATTGGTCTCTGTACAAGGTGGACTAATTGCCCTTTATCTCTAGGAGATGTCAATTGTAAATTTTTTTATTCTCATTTTTGTCAAAGGGAGTAGTTATTTCTTATCATTGTATTTAATTCTCTCTTGTGCTTGGTGAAATTTAAATTCTTATTTTAAAAATTTTCTTCACTAATGAACTTATAAAGACAAAAATTATCAACATAGCTAATGCATAGAGCACACAATGTACATACTGTGCCATCACACACAAGCATATAATATAGGGCGTATAGCATGCATACATTATTTGAAAGCTTTTTTTTTAAAGTTAATTGCTTGCATATAGTATACATGCGTAGGGACGGTAAGGGTTGCATAGACGTCACCATAAAAGCGTGCATTAAAAATGTGATTGTAAGGGCGACTGGTCCATGCATCATATGGCTTAGTGCCTTTTTATAAAGTAAATGAGATTATTAATATGAAATGGAGGGAGTAACAAGTTGTACAACATTCATATAATTACATGTCATGGGCTGCCAGGAAGAAAGAGTGATTCATCTTCTAGGCGATGGATTAAAGAAAGGAAAAAGACAAACCTCGTGCCCTATAAGCTGTGCTCTTTCCCATGCCCAGGGTCATGGATTACAGAGCACGGGGTTTAACGTTACTCTTAAAGAAATACTATCCACAGACAAGGAAATCCTCCCACCTACCTGACAACGTAGAACTAAACAAAAGGAAAGTTGCACAAAGAAAAGCTCTAATGGAAGTAGTTGTAATCTGCTCATGTTCCGAGGACAAGAAGGAACTGGTCATTTCTGGTCCAAACCAAATGACAAAAGGGAAGAGACATGTTGTCTCAATGGAGAAAAAACACGAGCAACATGTGGGTGTGCAGTCAGCCACCCCATTCTGTGGGCAGACCACCACCCACTTTAACACGGACGGTGGAAATCCACCGACACCGTCCGTATATACTGGGGTGGCCTGGCTACACACCCTTGCCATGTTGACTGCATTTCGCCCAACACCACCAGATCACTAATGGTTAGGCAAAGTCTCACTCAAGGAGGCAGCACCCTCCCTCCCTCCCTCGTGATAGAAATCACCACAACAAATCTGAACCAGAACTTCAATTGGGCATTAGATAAAGACTACAGCCCCATTAATCCTCATAAAGGCTTGAACTCACAATACAAGGAAAAGTCTCCTTAGTTGCTTGCTTGCTCAAACTCAAGCACTTTGAGAACGTTCTATGAACCTTGCATGCGAATCGTCCTTGTGTGCTTTCAATTCATCGTCTTATATGGGGAGACGCACTGGAGACGGATCTTCAATCAACTAGTCATTTGGGAGACGTTAAGTTTCGTGTCGGCTGATTGGGAAGATCTGTAAGGAGAAAATCAAATTGATTCTCTAGTCGTTGAAGTTGAATACATGAGGAAGAGGAATACATGAACAGATTGGATATGTCAAGAAACAGCTGCTTATCACAGGTCGACCATTCCTGCTTTGGTTTGAAACCTATATTTTCTCAAGCAACTGTTACAAACTTTTCCGATGGTGTGATAGGAACCTTTTCTTCAGAATCACAAACTAAAGGCACAACCTTCAGAATGCCTCATGATGTCTTCGATTATAACTCTTGGTATCAAGGTATTCAATTTTCATATGTTATCTCCATTTTGCATCATGTAAGGTTTCGGTTATGTCGGGCGCAGAGGGAAAGCTTGAAGCATTGTTCTTTGGTTAGTCGAAGCTTCGGCATTCTTCTTTGGCAGATGAAGCTTCAACAAACCATGAGTTATTGCAGTCTGTCTTGGACTTTGAAGCTTTGACATTTTCTATTATTTGGGGGTTCTTAGCCAGAAAAAAGATCACTAAATCATGCACGCTAGGTAGCATACTCCATTTTCATTGCAACAATCCTAAATGTGGAAATCTCCCGGAGAAGGCAAGCATGTACACGAATCAGCTTTAACGATGCATGATAGAAAAATTTAGGTTTTTTGCATTCCAAAAAATCATATGTTTAGTTTCACTTTTCACAGTACTCTCTTGGTGTATACATTTGTGTAAGGTATAGCTGATTAAAACTGCACACCCTACAGACATCTAAGTCACAAGACAGCAAGGTCAAATTAATTTACATTACATTACAACAAGAACTTAACTCTAGAATTGTTGGCCACAAGAAAAATCTAGAGAAATAATATATCAGACCTGGTCAAGTTTGTTCAGTCGCACCATCTTTAATGCCCTCCTCTTTTGCCCTAGATGCTAGCAAGTAATTCTCTTCCGTTCCCTGACCTTCACTGTCAACTGTGGTCTGTGGCAATGCAAGAGAACTCGAACTGGCCTGTTGCTCACATGCCAAACTTGTCAAACCATTTTGCTTCAAATACGTTTCTAAAGGAAAGGTAGCCACCTGAAGAAGACTCATCATGCTCATGTTACATGCTCCTGCACACAAGTCTTCTTCACGATTTGGGTCACAATTCAGATCAATTCCTACCTTATCACTTATTTCAGTCTTCTCTAGAACTGTGCTGCATTGATTTTGTTCCAAATCTTCTCTTCTAAAGGAGCTATCAACCTCAGCCTCGTCTTTAGCCCATTCAATTTTTTTATTTGCAGCTTCTGCTTCTCTCTCCATTTGACGTTTCTTCTTTCGCATCATAAGAGTCTTGAAACGACGTTTCACCGTCAAGCACACATTGCAGGTGCAGGTTGGTTTGTGTTTAGGACCTTTTCCACTAGGAGGTTGGATGCAGACAATGCACATGCAACCTGCACGGTGGCGAGGATGTTTGGTGGTGGGAGCTGTTGACGGAGGGTTCGAGTTCCCATTGTCACCCAGGACAGCAGCAGAGGCCAGAGCATCAAGACCTGATTGTTCACCTGTGGGAGTTTCTTTAGGAGTGCCTGATATTTTCCGCTTCTTAAATTCTGCAAGAAAGTAATAGGTTTAAACCAGTTTGGATGATAAAAAATTTGTCAGGGTTTTTTGTTGGAGATTAAGAAGTTCCATACTAGCCTCCAGAAAACTGAGCCTGTTAGTAAGATGAGAAAGAATCCTTTTTACCCAAATTCATTTTGAGAAGATTTGCCAACTCTTTTGGGCTTATTTCATCTGGCACAGAACAAGAACACCTGGAAATATGTTCAAAAAAAACTTGTATCATTTCTTTTGTGTAATTGAATAAAACCCTTCTTTGAATAAAATACCAAAATCACCATTCTACAGTTCCAAAGATAAGTGTGAGTCCATACAAGAATATACCATCCTGTCAACCCAGACACAACAATCTTTTTTTCTTCGGGTTGAACTTCACATTCCGCCACAGGAAACCACTACACTAACCTTTTTGGATCCCATGTGTTTTCAGCACATGTCCAGCGAGCGGGTAACATAACCTCTGCGGGTAATCTGCGCCATTTGTAGCAGCTATCACACTGAGCCCATTGATCATGTTCCCTGAATGTACGAATGTTAATATTACATTGTAAAATGAAGAAAAAAACTTCTTAGGCCCAAAATATGTGCAAATTGGTAAATGCAACTATATTTACAAGGAGGCTTATTTAAGATCCCGTCAACAGATATTTCACATAGAAAGCTTTTTTTTCCTTAAAATATTGAATTATAAGGATTATCATCATCTCTAGATCAGCACTAAACTTATGATCAATGAGATTGCAAAATTGGGATCTTTACAGTAAAAAATGAAGACCAATTCTGCCCTAGTACTCCATGTCATAACCATAATCATAATCAAGTAGTGCCTTTGAGGTAGGTGACATGGATTTTACGCCTCCATTCTAGCCTATTTTGTGTCAACACTTCTGTAAAAGAAAGCAAAGACATGTTCTTTCTTATTAATTCTCCTTCTTCCTCTCTTGGTATCATTTACATACATCCCTTTTAATCTTCTCACCGGAGCATCGATTGTTCTTCTTTGCATGTGCCCATTACCAATGCAACCTACATTCCTTAAGCTGCTTCTCCCCTAAAGGTGCTACCGCTAAGTTCTCACGAATATACTCATTCCTAAAACTATCTCTCCTAGTTATCCCACACATCCACATTAGCATTCTCATTTCGGTGACAATCACCTATATGATTTTTATTTGGAGCTCAACGCTATGCTCCATAGAGTATTGCAGGTCTAATAGCTGTCCTTCATCCTTGTCTTTTTTTTTAAATGACAAATTTCTTCCTTATCTAAAAATATAACTTGACTTTCCACTGAAATCAAAGTGAGCTTTTTTTCTTTGTCATAAGATCTACAAGCCAAAAGCATCATTCCTCGAAATTAATTAGGTGCAGGTTTAACTTGTGATGCGACTCTCTAAGCACATTTATCTCAGGCTTCTCAGCCAACAAACCCTATTAGGAGCGAATAAAATGATAAATTATTTGAGAAATCATAATCCCTCTGTCCAATATTACCTGTCTGCATTAGAAAACTAAAATGAACTGAGTTTAGTTCATTTTTGTTTTCTAATGCAGACAGGTAATTTTGGACAGAGAAAGCATCAGCTTTCTTTTCCACATTTACAATGCTAACAACAACAAAAAAAATCGAAGTTGCCAAAAAAACGACAAAAATCTTACCCAAATGGTTTAGCTGTGAAAATTGTTCTCTTCCCCAATACTGGCGGTTCCTATATAATCATAGCACCAAGATGTATATCAATTTCTTAAAAAAACACTCCCCAAAACAGAATGTTAAACTTCAAAAACTAATTAACAATGAAAAACGAGTCACCTCGTACTCTTCAAGTTCATGGTCATCAACCAAGACTATACTAGGTTTCACACTTGGTGGAGGCCGAAGCAAGTCCTGAGCTTCTTCCCACGTGAGCTTGAGCTCAAGAGCATCTTCCAGATCAATATGCAGCCTTTTGTTTTTTGTACTTATATTCCGACTTCTCTTCCTCTCTGGAAATGATGAGGACTCGCATTGGAAGCCCTCTGTCAGCCTGACTCCATGATTATCAGGTTTGAGCCAGCTAACATCTCCATCTATCATTTGTTCTGACAAAGCTGCCAAGTGCGGATCTGCACTTCCTTTAAGGGACTTAAGAAGACCTGAGTAGCCACTTATTACAGGTAGGTTATCAATAACACCAGAATAGAAGCTGTCCTTTGCAAGGGCACCATTAGATATAGAAGAAGCTGAAACTTGAGAATCCTGCTACAAATTAGAATTTTGATCCCGTATAAATAATCTGGAATCTTTTGCAACAAAATACAAATGAAATACAGGGAAGGCTCAGATAACATCAAAATTCACTATCTACTGGATTTTTTTCCTTTTCTTAACTCAATGTGTCTCACGCCATCACAAAATACAAATGAAATACAAGGAAGTCTCAGATAACATCAAAATTCATTATCTACTGGATTTTTACCTTTTTTTAAGTCAATGTGTCTCACGCCATCTTCACCACGGCTCCTTATCTACTGTGATTCGGAGCCATAGTGGTCATGCAAGAAGATTTTTGTAGTCTTTTTAAAAAAAAATTATATTAGGAGTAGCTTTTAAAAGAAGGTATAATTTTAATAGAATTCTTATGTACAAAAGTTTTTAGTCCGTTAGTTTTTTTACCCAGTAGAGGTCATATTAGGACTTCAATAGAATTCTTACGTACAGAAGATTTTAGTCCGTTTAGTTTTTTCCCCCTAGTAGAGGCCATATGTAAAGCCTATAAAAAAGCATGGACTTTCATTAATGAGAAAGCCCATGATTTGTGATAATTTTCCTACTTGTGTTCTCTAGTGAATGAAGGGGCTGTTTGGGAGGCCATATGATGATCGTAGGAAAGGAAAAAATTTTAATTTTCATTTGATGATTAAAGTATGGGTTTTGGGGATTCAAAAGGGAAAAATGAATGATGGAAGAATAAGTATGGTCATTCGTCACAAGATTCTCATTTAAAAACCCATTTGACAAGTGAATGTCCTCATGAGGATATTCACATCAAGAATAAAAATGACCATTATGATCATTCACCTACTAAAGGTAAATGAAAATGAAATGTGCCTCCCAAACGCTTTTTAATGGGAAATGGTGGGAAATGATGGGAAATGAAGTGGGAAATGGCCTCCCAAACAGCCCCGAAATCTTCTTGTTCAGTGGTGATGCTGACAAATCCTAGCGGTGATTCCGCTGGACTGCCGTTCGGTGACAATTCTGGCAGCACCTTCTGGTGTTGATTTCAGAAGTGTATCCCTCTCAATCAGTCCTGCTTTCGATCCAAATTTCCTGTTTTCCCTTTTGTAGAACTCTGTTCTGCATCATACTTCAGTTCCTTGCAACATTTTTCTCAAAAAGATAAAGTGTGTGAATGAATTATAACATTTACTAAAGATGTATGATGGCTGTGAAATCATTTCTGGTGTGAAGGAGTCCATGGGACGAGTTTAGGAGTAGGTAAGCAGTACGAGAAAATAATTCGTAACTGTTATATGGTATAAAAAAAGATTCGTCATAGGCATTCCACCTACACAGTACACAACCTTTCATAAGTCTGCCGTACTTCTTCTTTCCTAGAATCTCTCAAGTTACCAATTGAAGTTTTAAAAGAACAAACTCCAAGGAGTGAGAAACAAGGGAACCAAGAAGAACGCATTTTGAAATAGGGCTAAATAGATTGGCAAAATTAAAACATCCAATTTCCAACATTATTTTTCCATTCATTAGTCTCTTCCAAACTCATCATCATCATCATCATCATCATCCGCCTTATCCCAGCTATCTGGGGTCAGTGGCATGGATTATATACCACGTTTGACTCTTATCGGGATCAAAATGGTACAAAGTCCATACAAAGAGACATACTGGCAAGCTTTTATGCCTATGCCCTTCCTGACGCAACCCTCTGAAGAGGGGACGATGATAAGAAGATTCAACATCATCATATTCATCATACGCCTTTCCAATTATGTGGATTGGCTTCATGACATGATGGTTGCACATGAAATATTAATATAGCCACCTTCCATCACAAAGCTGGTCTCTTCCAAATTACGGGTCATTTAGTCTTTCAATATTTAACTTTTCTGAGAATCATTTCAAAGGAAAAAATTATAAAAGTTCCCAAGTTCTCACAAACTAAAATGAAATTGCATGAAAATCTATTTCATAATGTGCAAAAAGTTCTTACTACCTGCACAGTCATAGAATTAGATGCTTTCCGGAATCCCATAACTAGTTTTCCTCCAGGTTCAATTCGGCTAAATGTTACTGAAGAAAATAAAAAAAGAGTTAATCAATACAAAATGAACATGACTACATAGTAACGTGTACCATAAAATAGCTCACTAGTATGTATTCATTAGCTCCTGAAATTTTCTCCCTTTCTATTTTATCCCTTCTATGCTGAATTGACTTGAAAGAAATAAAAACAACCAAAGAGTAAATTGTATGCAGCCTTAATCTAATAATTAAAGTTGGATTGTGGCATATGTGATAAGTCATATGTAAACTAAGATATTCCACATTTATTCTTACCTGTATCACCAGCTTGTAGTTGCATAGACTGTATGCAGGGTGTCACACCCTCTAACACATACATTCTACTGTTATTATTAGGCCAAAATCTAAATTGGAACATCCAATCTTTGCCTTTTGCATCTTGAATTTTCAATGGGAGCCCTTCTGGCTGAGAAATAGGCGGAAAATATGCCTGCATATGCATTCTATAATCATCAGAGAACAGATTAACAAAGCCGGTCAAGAGTAAGCATTCAATGTATAAGAAACACGAAGCAAAGTTTCTGCACATGCTATAAACTGCTCTCTTAAAATGGTTAAAATTATTTAAACTCTTTTAGTATATACTAATACTTTCCTATTCTCGTATCATCTAGTCCCAGAGTGAAGATGAAAGCACTAAAAACATTGGCTGAAATAAGTGTACATCGCATATCAATCCTGGATTCATCACCTATTGAAACGAACTGTTAAGTAGAGTAAATACTTGTGATTGTAAAGAATAAAGAAATAATTTGTCATTATCAAGGGGTTCCCCAATAATTTATAGGCAGCAAAACCATATCATACACCCTTTTGGCGGTATAATGCAATTTTGTCATGACAAACTAAATATCCGAGATTTCTTCACCTATGCGGTACACGCCTCAAGAGTGAGACCACGAGCAGCCTACCCCCAACCCCCATTAACTGTCACACCCCTGACCCAAAACCCAGATGAACCAGCAAAGTACACCAGCGGACATTTAAAAGATAAGGAAGGAAAATTAACTTTATGCAAGACAAAAGTAACTAAAGTACTTGTCTCTATCTCTACTACTTAAAATCAAACTACTACATATGCCTTTGTCCAAAATCAAAGTAGTCAAATAAAGTCCAGAATCTTCTACCAGCTACTCCTGAAAATTAGATCTGAGCTTATCAATTCCCAAATAACAGCATCCCCACCCCTATCCTGTGTGAATAGCTCCACCCTGTGTATTTCAGGTCTACAACCCCCACCTTCCAGCAACTAGTCTAGCACCCAGACCGCTATCAGCCATGTTCTCAACAACGTACAATCAAACGACAGTGGTCATCATGGGAAGAAAATGAAGCTTTTTGCAGATCTGGCTGTTTTGTCAGGTCTGGCCAGATCGGGCCTCTTGTTTTTTCTCATACTCCCTACAGCCAATTCATCTCCAGGCAGTGAAAATCAAAACTTCCAGTAGTTCAGAACTTCAGATCAGCTGCCGGCAGCTGATTTGCGCTGGAAGTTGATCTGCTGGCAGTCTACATCAGCACTGCAGGAACCTGCCATTAGTTCATATCTGAACAGCCCACGTCTGACCGTTCAGTCCGAACTAACTATAATTTCCAGCAGTGCTGATATAAACTGCCAAAAATTTTGAACCACAGGCAGATCACAGATAACAGATCTGAATGCTTGGAATATCAACTTCCAAGAAGATGTGAACTACAGATAGTAGATTTGAATTGCCAGCAGTCATCAATGCCGACAAATTTGATTAAAGTTGAATTATCGAAGTCTAAATTATATTGAAGGAGGATGATCCTTATATATATAGATGAATTTTCCTATCCAAAGCAAGTATTAAAAAGGGAAATTACTTTTACACAAAAAAGAAATAAGAATAGACCAAAACTACCCTCTACAATATGAAAGACACAGTTACTTAAAGAAAAGAGTCTAAGCAATGGGATGGTCATAATTCTAGTCAAGACCGGCGGCAATTACTTCATCCCGGCCAACCTCAAGTGACACTTTATTTGAAGAAAAAGAGAATACTGTCTCATGTCAAAAACAGTTGTGACGATCAGTTAATCTGATCCGCACGTTAAAAACAACATTGTAGAGGCATGCTATGACATATCTAGTTGCAGAGCCCTGTAGGAGAAAACCACTAAAGGAATGTGTGGGCATGCTTCTTACAATGTCAACAAGCACCAATTGCTCATTCGTAGTGACATTCCAGACAGCATGCCCCATTCACAATCTTTTTAATACTTCCAAGAGCAAAAAACAAGTATTTTACCTCCTATTCTATCCCAGAATCCAAGTAACTTCATGGTTGTCTACATATCATAAATATGATACCAACAACATCGATTAGCAATTTTAGAAGGGAATATAAGTTTTACCAACCGCTAATAAGAAGAAAAAGAAAACTGTGTACATGAATTATTAATTATCAAAGTATAAAAAGAAGAAGAAAAACATAAAAAATAGATGACTTACTTCAGCACAAGCTTTGGGGAGAACCAACCGGCCAATTCGACCTGCGTCACTGGCACTCAGAACCTTCTCAAATAATGGCACAATTGTAGAATTGGAACTAGGGTACAAAGAGTTAAGGGAAAGAAAAAATAGAAACTGGGTGAACATTTGAACAGGTGTACTATAATAGAAGAGGCAGCAAGCACACATCTTACATATATACGCTGAGTCAGGTCTAGTGGAAAGAGCACAAATATTAATAGGATGAAACATTGGCAAGTATTTTAACACCAATTTTTAATAAGAAGTAAAGTGTTATCCGGCATATTATTAGTCTGTCCCCTCTCAGATTAAGTTCTTAATGTCCAACGGTTATCATCAGCATGATAATGCAATCAAGTACACTAGTTCGCCACTCACACTATATATGCTACTCATGAAAGTCGGTGAATTAGCTTTTGTGCTAATACATACAAGTAACTAAACGAAGGAAGAAAAGGATCAAAACTGTATGGATACTCTCCAGATATTTGCTGCAGTTCTTGATCTGTAATTCGTGGCCAGTACCGTGGAAGCAGCTGGTTTCTCCCTCTACCTTCGACAGGTGGTCTAGCCACGCGTATCTGTGAAACTGGATCCTTTGAGGTCTCCAAACTAAGGATGGGACCCACCTTTGGGGGTTTGGGCAATAGATGTCTTGACTTTTGCCCTTGTTGAAAGGAAGGCACATATTTGTTTTCCTCCAATCTATCCCCTGACACACCAGGAACCAGGTGTGGAACCTTGGAATTCAAAATCCCTAAAGTGAAGCAAGTATTGGCAGTAGAGGGTGCTTCTTTTGCACCTTGAGAAGTGGTAATCGACTGTCGTATAATATTTGGAAAGCTAAGCATAACTTGCTCCCTTTTGACACTGTCCAGACCATTATTGCCCTCAATTACACCGTTATCTTCCATTTCAGTATCTGGAGAAGAAGATTCTTCTTCACAAATGGTTCCTGACGTGACATGCATGCTTGTCTTTTCATCTATTGGACTCTTAGGAAGTGAATGAAGAATTTTTGGACATTCTATGGTAGCATCTGCACAGCCATCACCTGGAGTCTGCAATAACAAAATTATATCTGTTTCAGACATCTTTAAATATCCTGAATCAACTTTTAACATACTATATTGCCTAAAATATAGTCATGTATTCCATACCGATGCACGTTCAGACTTCTTCGTGCAGTCAATGCATTCAATTCCCCCTCTATCTACCAGACCAAATAAAGACCTCGAAGCAATACAACCGCAATGAAAACGCTGCGATAACCATTTGATTAAAAAATTTATGCCACTAGGTAACAAAAACACTATAAATATGCCAGCATTGCCAACTGATCAAACAGTTGAAGATATCAATAATATACCACTGTAAACACACAAAAAAAACAAATATACGAAAGCTTACTTTACAACAAGAACTGCATTCCCTCCAACCTGACTCGTTATTATGATACATCTCACAGAAGATCAGTTGCTCATATGCAGATCTGCAGTTGGTGGAAAACAATTTGTTACCACAGTGGACATGATTAAGACCTCCGTCTAAATTTTATACATCTACATAAAGTAGTTTCTTTTCCTTACCAAAGAGAGAAAAACTTATATAACCAAGCATATTCTGACTGATATGACAAATGCAGGGGGCTCATCAGGCACTAACAGAAACCTTATGGTACGTAATTTTAAAGCTCAAACCAAGATTATGCACCATAACATTTCTCTGATAGGCATATATTATCTATCAATTAGCATAACAATCTTATACGCATGCAATAAGAAACCGCATCTATCAATTAAGAGGGTTTGATGTGTCTATTTGTGCAGAATGCAGATGTGTAAGGAAGACATCAACAAGGATTCAGGAAGGATCTAATGATATCCGAAAGGGTACCCAAAATCTATGTCTGCGTTCCAATGTTTCAGCTTTATTTTAAAGTATGATCCTGAATAAACATTAGGCACCCAAAAAACGTAACTGCATTGACTATAGCAGAACATATCAGCATTCTGCTCCACAATGACAATAAAACAAGCAGAAGAGACTACAAATAAGTGCCATTCTTAAGTGTTTATGCATGGAGGGCTGCTCAGATTTTAGTGTGAACCGTAATTAACTGTATCACTTATTTTATGGCCATTTTAATATTTTAACGTACAACAGATTGGTCATGTCCAACAAGGATCATCCCATCTAGCTTTTTCTGTTCTATAATCATTTTCTTCAAGATGAATGGAATTTAGCCTTTCTCCTCCCCTTTATTGCTAACATCATAGTGAGATGTGGTATTCATTGATGACAGTTCTACTAAGCGTATTAATACTAGGAGTATTAAAAAGATATTTATGGGGGCATCGAGTGGGATATGACTTTAACAATTTTTGCTTTCTTTCACGTGATTATGTATTGGGCTTTGACTGTTCTCGTAATAAACCTTTCTGGCTTTATTTGCATATGTATCTGCCAAGGATTTGTGCAATTTGAAACTCTGCCCTGGAACTTCACTTCGAGAAGTGCAATTCTATCTCGCTTTCAGTGTTCTCTGTTCATTTAAAGTGTTGACTTGGATCTTTTGTTCGGGCGCACCTCTCGTGGTGCATTTCTGGTTGTTAGATCACACAGGATACCCTCTCTACTGTTTTCGTCTACATTTAAGTCTTCTGCTCAATGACTTCCTCTAGTAATAACGTTAAGATGTTAACTACATCAATGATGAGAACTACTACTGGAGTTGTGTTATGAACAACTTTTAGCAGACAAGGATGCATAGATGAATATTCGAATCTGGATGGCTCAGAGGAGGCAATAATACCAACAATGAGGTTGCCGCAAAATAGTGTTCTAACTCGATAATGTGCAAGTTAACTTAGAATTTGGACAAGGGACTTCTTTAAATAGTCTAATATCAATTTGGCTAAGTATGTGTTGCCTAAGAAAGATAAGATCGCCTAAAAAGTGTGTTTTCAGTCCAATTTTTTCACCAACTGTATCAACTTGAGATAGATCACAGCTTGCTCATCAAGGAGATCACGACTGCGAAACTCAGATGAGGATCTACTGATCCTTATAGAGTGGAAGGCAATTTCTTGTTCTCATATGACTACGAATATTGCTGCACTGAGTTTAAACAAGCCTATTCTAAAAAGACCTGCTCATAGGATCAGCATGGGACAGCCTTTCACCTATTTTGAAAATTTCACTATTTCTTTATGTTAGAACCAGTTAAACTAGTTACCATAGCTAAATTATATGGCGAGAGCATACTTTAAAACTGCATGCTTTATAAACGAAGATCAGATTTTTAGGATCAACATTTACACATTGACTATCAATCTTGATGCATGAAGTTAAGATATTTGAACTGCCTACTAGAAAACGCTTTTTAAGTTGGGATTTGTAAATGATTTATCCAGCAGATACTAGCATCTGAAGTTGAAGAAAAATCAAGATCTCAGATGGTCCAATGACCCATCAAACACAAGTTCAAAGAGACTTGCCAATATTTAATTTAAAAAAAACAAATGACTTAAAATAGATTTAAATATAAAGAGGAACATGCAAAAAAACAACAAAAAGAAGGAAGGTCATGAAAATAATTTCGGTCCCGCTCTGGAAAATGTTAATTGAAAAGCTCTCACCATATAGTTTTTTTCTAATGCAAGGCTCCAAATACGCGAGATCTAATGTATACGAGTAATAGGCAACCAACTATTACCATAATTAGAAAGTTCCGAATTCCCTCGACATAAAATGCACATCATTCCACGTAAAATGCACATCAAGCGAGGACACAAAAAAACCAATTTTACCGGCATCAATTCAACAAGACAAAACAATAAGCACAGACCAAAAATTAGAAGCAACACTTACCCACACTTATCACAGAGACTGGCGAATCCCCCCGAGCGCAATCGCCACCCCTTCTTCCATACTGTCGCCACCGTCGCCCCGCATGATGCATTCATGCAGACTACTGTCGCCATAGCTCAATCAAAGCAAAAGAAATCTAAACAGATAAACAAAGCAACAATGAAATTAACCAGGCATGATAAGTACGAAATCAAATGGCAAGCCCAATCAAATGAACACAAAGATGCAAGATACTGAAACCACTATCAGATCACAATTACCTCGAATCCAAACGTAAAAGATCTCGCCTTTTCAAGTGTTTCTCACATCAAACACTAAACCAATGAAGCCAACTCCAAATTTCTCATTGAAAAACATAGATTCAACCAAATAAAAGAAAACCCCATCTCCAAAAACTCCAATACTTCCCCCCCTCCCCCTCAAGAGACATAAACAGCCCAACAAACCTCACCAAAACTCAGCAAACAAAAGCTTCTCAATCACATCTCAAACCAAGAAAACAAACCCAAGTCCCAAAAACCTGTACTCTTTCCAGCTCCACATCTAGGACCAACCCCAGCTTCCTCTTTCCCCTCCTCCTCCTCCCATCTCCCCAACAGCTCCCAAACAGCACAGGCAAGCCCAGCAACCACTTGAGATCGCGTTTCAAGATTCGAAAACTGAAGAACTACAAGAAGAAGGTTGAAGAAAAGGGAGGAGAGATGGCATGCAGAATGATGGGATTTGAAAATGGGAATTGGAGATGGCTTCTTCGGACATGGCTAGAGAGTGGGTGGGAGTCGACCATGTCTTGACTTTGTTTCTACGTTGGTGGCGGGGCCCACCCTTGCCCATGTCGGAATCGTACGCCAGCTGCGTTTGGGCGGATATTCCCACCAAGAGTTTGTGAGGTTCGTGGGCCTGCTGGCCAATAAGGTTTGAGTTTGGTGGGTTCGGAATGTTTGCACGAGGTGAGAATGCGGTTTGTGTTCACGATGTTTCGAATGTTGGGGGGAGGGGGGAGCGCGAGATATGCGGACTGGGAAGGACGCGACCGCAGAGTGGATTCGGTGCGAGATACGCGGGTCTTCCGATTTTTTTTGTTTTTTTTTGACAAATGATTATGTTTTTCTTTGTGTTTTGCAAAGACGGGTGGGTGGATTTCGTGCGAGATATTAGCTTTTATGGTATTGCTATTATCTTTTTTTTTTTGCTAATAAAAAGATTTAATCGAACTAAAATAGATATTAGAGACAAGAAGTCCTCCTCCTTTGCAGCAATATCAAGGGAGGAAGAGACTTTAGACACACAAACACACATTGATCTACATCTTTATATAATAATCAAATAAAAAACATTCCCTAGATACAACATAGACAAAGATGCAATGTCGATCCTGAATCCATTACGAAGATCCTCGAACCCAATCATCTTCGGCTATATCCAAAAGGTTCATAAACTGATGTCGATAATCCGATAAAATAAATCTCCACAGCATAGCCAAAGAAAAGATACAGTGAAGCTACCACGTTGTGAACTCTAGGCAGCAACTTCACAAGTAGCTGCGTAGATGTTATGCGGCAACTGCAAAGCCGAATAATTGAGCAAACGCTCATAACAACGGAGATTGGTCTCTCACCCCATAGATCTCTACCCAGTTGATCACCACTCAACTGGGGAACATTGAAAGTAAAAACCAATAAGTTATACAAAAGGGGAATGAGATCTGACAGCAAGAGAGTCGATCAAAGTAAACTCCCCAAGAGGATAACCACCAAAGGAGTAGCCTTTATCCATAAAGCCATCCAATAAACGTACCAGCTCTTCCATATGAAGGACAGAGGAAGAGGATCAAGAGAACAGGAGACAGGGAGGAGGAGAAGAAGACTTCTCTCTCACCACCCTCCCGACCAATAAATGACCCACAAAAAAAAAACAAAAAATGGCGGAGAATAAAAGATTCATGGCCCCCGACAGGGCTGAACATCAGCCATCGCTTCCGATAAGTTCGTCTTACCTCCTCCCACCTGCCGTTTACCACATTCCAAAACATCCCCTTCCAAATTGTAGCTCCGTTCACTCTTCCACTCATCCTCCATCCTCACCTTTACTTCCATCCACGATGCCTCTCCCGGCACCTCCCTACCCTCCAAGGTAATATTTCTCCTTTGGCTCTACCCCCTCCTTCAATCTCTTTAAGAATCCATATTGTCACACCACTGTCGAAGATTGAATTCACATGGAGTCCAACCGCATCACCACACAAAGTGAGGACCGGCTTTCCACTCTACCCTTTCCTCACTGATGCCGAAATGAGTCCAGACAGGGCTCTTTCTTTTCCATTTTTTTTTGAAGAGCTCTCGTCCAAATTTCAGACAACTGTTTGCCCGAGACTAAAGCTGGGCTCTCTAATAAAAGCCTCCATCAAAGGTTCACAATTTCTTTTTAGCCCACCACATGCTCTAACTTTACTCAGTCCTTCTTGTTCCCAACACCAATGCAAAAAGTTTTTTCATGGTCCCCCATTGGGGTGGGGCCAAAATGTCGAGAGGAGTCTAGTGTGACCGAGTTTGAGGACCAGATTGAAGGACCCCATGTCACATTGGCATGGGGATCTGCAGTTGTGCATCCGACCAGATTGCAGGACCCCATGCCACATTGGCATGGGGATCTACAATTGTGCATCCCCATGCACAACTGCAGGGCCCCAACTACAAATGTGGCATGGGGTCCTTCAATCTGGTCCCCCAAACTCGGTCAGCAAAACATTTTCCTATCACAAACCTTGGTGGGCACTGGCTTGTTAGAACATCTCAAACCTCGACTCTTGCAAATATTAAATCTACTCCCCCCCCCCTCAAATTAGCTCACCTTCCTTAACAACCAACCATCTTTCGTTCACAATATTTGCTCACCCTTATCACAATCTTCATAGAGAATAATCTCCATCCCTGACACAAGCTCCCCTTGACCTGGCCTTCCTTTCCCATCACCAAATATCCTTCAAACTCTCTCCTATTGGGTAGGAGCCAGGAGTTTCCATACCTACAAAAGCTTTCCCGAAATGGCCTAGCCCTTCCATATTCAGCTCTTCGGCCTTCCTCCCGCCATTGATCGCCAACAACCAATCAGCTCGTCGAAATCTCGACTCTAGTATCTCATCTATGTCGAAAACTTCCTTCAGTCATGCCGGAATCTCTCCATCTACGTCTTGTCCCACTGTCTCTACCACCCACATTCCAACCCACATCATGCTCTCCTAGCCGCCTGGCCACACCTCCACCCGGTCTACCCCCTCATTGATCTATTGTCCTGAGCCAGTCGCCATTCTCCTCTGGCAACCCCCTCTCTTCCACCGTCCACATCATAGTACAAGATCTGATGAGATATGATCTCATACTGAAGAGATCCACATCTAAAGCAAAAAGTCAGATGTTTTTTGAACCTTAAGTCCAACATTTCCTAGCTCCCTTCAGCGATCTCAGAGGACAACCTCGCATAAGAGGCTAATTCAATGGAACATGCACTCGAATTAGCTTGTACTTCTTCTGCTCCAGGGCATGTACTTCTTCTGCTTCTTGCTTATCCAATTCCACAAAAACACCGATTGTGTTACCCACCTTCGTCACCCCCCTCTTCAAAACCCATATCCATCGCAACCTCATTTTTTACCCACAAAGTTATATGCCAGTTCCAAAATAAGCTTTTGCTTGTCTCTTGTTGATTGGTCGGTTCGTTAGAAACTTGCCCACTAGGCTATGCAAACAAGATTCCAAAGCTTCCTCTCCTCAATTTCCACTTCAACCTTTTCCCTTCCCCTAAGGGAAAAGTTCCTCAAACTCTCGAACAGTTTCGACACCCATGAAGAAGCAGAAGATAGAACACGACTAACAACTAATTTCCTATTACTCCAGTTGATGCCAGAAGGATAGTGATATTCCTACATCAGTTTTCTTAGGTGTACACAGCCACATGGCTTGTAGTGAATGGAAAACTAATCTAAGAATATCATCATTTGCATTGACTCCATTCATTGCAAGCCACGTGGTTGTGTATCTCATTGCTATAGAAAAACTGATGTAGAAATATCATTTCCCACGCCAGAAATCACCCCTCAATCTCGCACACTCCTACTCTGGAGTCCGGAGCTCAAGCTTTTAATGAACCTCCTTTCAACTAAAGTTCCAGGTTACGGGTTTTAGGCTTTTAGTAAGGAAATAACATACAGCCTCACAAGCATGCATTGAGGGGCATCACAATTAATTTTGGGGGATGAGAATATATTAAATACCCACTTGCCCCATGTATTATGGGCTCCACATGCTTTTAATGCGCTAGGAGCACTGAACGGGTCTCAATAACATAGTAGAAATAGTACTGGGAATTTTTAGTACTCCCACCTTGGGAATTATTATTAGCAATTGCAAAATTACAGAGAAGAATCAGGCTGAGTGCAAACATTTAATTTCAAAGAAGGATCTACCCGATTGGCAATTTTGAATCTATAGTATTGCTATGATAATATAGAGTCAATTGTATACAAAGTACGTAGAACTATGACACAATGCTACCCAAATGTTAATATTTTTGTATCCTCTACCTTTTTTGGATGTTTCATTCTCTC
Organism: Houttuynia cordata; assembly: GCA_039654745.1. Classification (NCBI taxonomy): domain Eukaryota; kingdom Viridiplantae; phylum Streptophyta; class Magnoliopsida; order Piperales; family Saururaceae; genus Houttuynia; species Houttuynia cordata. The sequence goes on along the minus strand of CM077510.1, from coordinate 7,475,258 downwards.
TCTACCTGATACCAAAATGCTCTTTTATCTTATTAGGTAAAGTCTATAGTATTCTTTTCTTTCTCATACACAAGTAAAGTCCATAGAATATGATGTTCCCACAAGTGACAAGTAATTTATTCCCCACAAATATGTTTGGGACATTGGTCTTCTAGCTTTAGTGTAAGTAAGCAGACAATTGTGTACGAGTCTCCATCTTGGCACAAGGGGGATCTTAAGAAGGGGCTACTAGACCTTAAATAAAAAAATATAGCATAAAAGGTGAATATTAATCACAAACATGCTACAGGAGGCCGATATAATGAAATACACAAAAATAGGATGTTGGACAATATACACAGCAGCATGAGATATAATCTAAAAGATAAACATTGCGAAGGCGATATATAACATAAAACCTCCACCAAGCAGCATTGCGAAGGCAATGTATATGTTTGGATTTATTTTGTACTTCATAATAAATTATCATAATGATAAAACTTTAATCTCATAATATAATAAAATATTATAAACATTTGTCATAGAAAACATACCTTGAGCCATAGAGAAATCCAAACCTCAATAAGGAAATCAGTTTCTCTCTCTTAACCTTTTCTGTTTCACAGAGAATATTTTTAGTTGATGGAAATTAAACCTCTGTTATTCTTTTATAGGCAGAGAGAGGACCGTTCCTGATAGTATTACATATGTATTTATTATCAGGACTGTAACTGTCTAGGATAAATACTCTTAATTATACGTTCCATCAACGTATATATCAGAAACGTTATCTTTTTATGTTGACCCGTTTACGTGGCACGTGGGCCACATTAAGTGAGATATTAAAATATCTTACATTCTCCCACTTGGCCCATGTGAGAGCATTTATCTTCTAAAACATAATGCGCATATCATAAAGATAAATTATTCTACATTGGTCATATTATAGTATCATAATTAAGTATAGACTAATACGGATCATAGCAGTTCCATATCATTAAATCGACATAGTTCCTTCTATGTACCACAATATTAGTTTTGTACTTAATATGATCTATAAGTGAAAAAGATCAATAATGGTCCACTTTAATGTCTCTGTTAGAGACTAAAATCCTGTCAAACATTTATGTATATACCAATGGTATTAAAACAGGATATCATAAGTATCAGAAATAATATATAAATGAGCTCAAAGTGTCAAACTCATTAATTATCATAAACTCATTAAACCTTTACAATAATGCCCATCCTTTTGACATGTCCAGTAAATGTCTTTGGAGGCAATCCTTTAGTCATCGGATCCATAATCATAAGATTGGTGCTAATATGTTCAATTGACACTTTTTGTTTCTGAACTTCTTCTTTAACGGCAAGGTATTTTAATTCTATATGTTTAGCACCCTTAGAATATTTGTCGTTTTTGGAGAAGAAAACTGCTGCAGAATTATCACAGTAAATTTTCAGCGGCTTGGCAATACTGTCGACTATTCCAAGTCCTGAAATAAAGTTCTGCAACCATAATCCATGAATTGTGGCCTCAAAGCATGCCACAAATTCAGCTTCCATAGTGGATGCAGCAATGATAGACTGCTTCGCACTTTTCCATAAAATTGCTCCTCCAGCAAGTAGGAACAAGTAGCCAAATGTGGATTTTCTTGTATCAATACATCCAGCAAAATCTGAATCTGAATATCCAATCACAGTAAGATGATCAAATCTCTTATAAGTGAGCATGTAATCTTTCGTTCCTTGCAAGTATCTCAATACTTTCTTTGCAGCTTTCCAGTGATCCAATCCGGGATTACTTTGATATCGGCCAAGCATTCCAACAGCAAAACTAATGTCTGGCCCCGTACAAGTCTGAGCATACATTAAGCTCCCAACAATTGATGCATAAGGAATTTCTTCCATTTGTTTGCATTCCAATTCATTCTGTGGGCATTGCATAATGCTGAATTTATCTCTTTTCTGAATTGGAACAACACTTGATGAACACTTTTCCATTTTAAATCTCTCTAGAACTTTATCGATATATACTTTTTGAGACAACCCTAACAATCCTTGTGTTATATCCCGGAATATTTCTATTCCAATCACATAAGTTGCCTCTCCCATATCCTTCATTTCAAATTTCTTAGAGAGAAATTTCTTGGTCTCATATAATAAGCCAATATTATTAGTAGCAAGTAAGATGTCATCAACATACAAAATCAAAAATATAAACTTGCTCCCACTGATCTTCAGGTATATACACCGATCAACAGTGTTTTCCTTAAAACCAAAAGAAGTAATGGTATCATTGAACTTAAGATACCATTGGCGGGAAGCTTGTTTAAGTCCGTATATTGATTTCTTAAGTTTACACACCATATGTTCTTTTCCTTCAATGGAAAAACCTTCAGGTTGATCCATATAAACTTCTTCCTCTAAATTCCTATTCAGAAAGGCAGTTTTCACATCCATTTGATGTAACTCCAAGTCATAATGAGCTATCAAAGCCATAATAATTCTAAGAGAGTCTTTCTTAGATACAGGTGAGAAAGTCTCCTTATAGTCAATACCATCTTTCTGAGTAAAGCCTTTGGCAACAAGTCTGGCCTTGTATCGTTCGATATTGCCATTTGAGTCACATTTGGTCTTAAAGACCCATTTACACCCGTCTCTTTTACTACTTCCAGGCAATTCAACAAGGTCCCAAACATCATTCTATTCTATTGATTTTAACTCATCTTTCATGGCATCTACCCATTCAATAGAATTAACACTTTTTATGGCTTGTAAAAACAAAACCGGATCTTCATCAATTCCCAAGTCAAATTCTGACTCTTGTAGATATACCAGATAATCATCAGAAATAGCAGACCTTATTTGTCTTTGAGACCTTCTTAATGCTATTTCTTGTGGTTCTTCTATTGTAGGTTCATTAACATTATCGTTATTGTGAGTAATCTGATCATTTGTTTGTTGTTCTTGTCCATTGTTCAACGGTTCAACAATTGGATGAACAACAACTTTAGAAGAAGTTAACGGTAAATGAACTTGTACCCTAACTTCTTGAATTTCCACTTTTCGTGGTTCCTGACTCCCACTAACTTCACCATTCTCAATGAACCTAGCATTTCCAGTTTCAACAATTCTTGTACTATGGTTAGGACAATAAAATTTATACCATTTAAACTTTTCTGGATAACCAATGAAGAAACCACTGGTTGTTCTTGAATCCAATTTCTTTTCTTGTGGATTATAGATTCTTACTTCTGCCGGGCAACCCAAACATGCAAGTGCCTTAAACTGGGCTTTCTTCCGATCCACAGTTCAAAAGGAGTCTTAGGAACTGCCTTACTAAGAACCCTGTTTAATAAATACATGACAGTTTTCAATGCATGCATCCACAATGATATGGGTAAAGACGTATTACTTATCATACTCCTAACCATGTCCAATAAGGTATGATTACGCCTTTCTGCTACACCATTTTGTTGTGGTGTACCGGGCATAGTGTATTGAGTACATATGCCACGCTTTTCAAGGAATTTAGCAAATGGACCTGGGCATTGCCCGATTTCATCATACTTTCCATAAAATTCACCACCTCTATCAAACCTGACAATTTTTACCTTTCTGTCTAATTGTCTCTCAACTTCATTAATAAATACCTCGAGAGCATTTATCGATTGCGATTTTTCATGCAACAAATAGATATAACCATAACGTGAAAAATCATCAATAAAAGTGATAAAATATTTTTCTCCACTAAAAAATGAAACATCAAAAGGTCCACATATATCAGTGTGTATTATTTCAAGGAGTTGTGTGCTCCTTGTGGCTCATTTCTTTGTGTGTTTTGTTTGTTTTCCTTTAATACAATCCACACAAACACCAAGATCGGTAAAATCCAAGTCTGGGAGGATTTCTTTCTCTACCAACCTTTTTAATCTTTCTTTTGAAACATGACCCAGACGTTTATGCCACAAGTAAGCTGGACTTTCATTGACTAGACCACGTTTAGTTCCAACATTAGGATGCAGGGTTAAAAGAGTCTCAACAAAAAGATCATCAAGTTTCAGTTTGTATAAACCATCACAAAGATTACCAGAACCAATGAAATGATTTTTCTTAAGCAAAACTGAAACGTCCATTCCCAAATTTAAAAGAGTATCCAGCTGAATCAAGTTTAGACAAAGAAACTAAATTACGAGAAACAGAAGGTACGTAAAGAGTTTGACATAAATCTAAGTGATGTCCTATGTCTAAAATCAAACGATAAGTTCCAATAGCTTCAATTGGAGCTTTGACACGATTCCCCATAAAAACAAACTATTCATTTGGATTTGTGGTTTGGGTCGTAAGAAATCCCTGCATCGTATTTGAAACATGAGTGGTACGGCCAGAATCAAGCCACCAAGTATTATAAGGAACTTCAGCTAAATTTGATTCGAAACATACGAAAGCACTAGACTTACCTTTCTTTTTGAACCATGCCTTACGTTTCAGGCAATCTTTCTGAAAGTGTCCAAGTTTCTTGCAGAAATGACACTTATCATTTTTATGTTCCTTTTTCTGGATTTGAGTAGATGACTGATTCACTTTCAATGGTCCTTGCTTGCCCTTTCCATGCTTCTTTCCAGCTTTCTTTCTAGCTCCTTTGTTACTTACAAAATGAATAGTATGAGTTCCTTGACTCTTAAGCCTCGTTTCCTCCTGAACAAGCATACTGTGAAGTTCATTCACATTCCATTTATCTTTCATGGTGTTGTAATTCATTTGAAACGGACCATATTCAGGAGGAAGTGAGTTTATAATAAACTGCACGAGGAAATTCTCATCCACATTCATTCCTAGAGACTTAAATCTTGCTGCGATATTTGTCATTTCAATGACATGCTCATGCATGCTACGAGAGCCATCGTACTTCATGGTGGTTAAGGTAGCCATTAATGTCCCAGCAAGTGACTTATCAGCAGTTTGGGAGCGCTCTTTCACAAATTTCAGAAATTCTTTAGCACTATCAGTTTTGGGAAGAGCAGACTTTATGTTGTTTGCTATACTCATTCGCATAAACATTAAGCTTAGTCTATTTGATCTTTCCCAAGCATCATGGAAAGTTTTTTCTTCATCACTGCTAGTATCAGTAATAGCAGTAGGTTTCTCAGTTTGAAGTGATAAATCAAGATCCAAAACACCTAAGTGAAATTGAATTTGTTCACTCCAATCAGAGAGATTAAGCCCATTAAACAATAGAACAAACGAAGCATGCGAATGAAGAGAAACATGGACAGGTACTGAAAGAATAATATAATGGTCATATATTAACGCTTTGAGTTGTAACTTAAACACATAATACAGATTCAGACACTTAATTCAAATAAAACAATAAGTGTATACCGATGTTTTCCTTTGGGTGATACAACGGCATACCATGATAAACATAATAATGCTTATAAATTTACTGTAATTTAATAATTTAATATATCCCACTTAAATCAGTTTGCTATCTTTGGATATACAAAACTAATCTAATGAAATATATTAATTACTACTTTCATATTCATAAATTATAAGGACAACTGATCAACCTTTGGGCAATCCCTAAATGTCTTATAATTATGAATTTTTAATTACCCATAATATTCTATAAGATCATTTCAATTCTAAGCATCACATACTTATAAGTAATTAAATTATCAATTATACAATTCAAAATTACGTGACCTTATGGTTCGACCACTTTGGTGATTAACAAACCAATATAAGGTAAATTTAAATTGTATAATATCAATAATAATAATCATCATAATATATCAATAACCATACGGATTTAACTTGTCCTTAATAGGCATTAACTTAAAATATAAGATTAAGTTATAATATGCTCAAAATAATGGGCTGAACCGTAATTTATTAATTGGATCAAACCAGAACTTTAATATCAGCTCGAACCCATATTTAAGGGCTGAACCGAAATTAATATTAGACCGAACCAAAATTATTAATATTAGTCGGGCCAGTCCGGTCGGTTCAGATCTTGGTTTGTTTTTTTTTTTTGGTTTGGTTCATAAGGGTCATCTCTTTCAGGAGATGACCTAATTTCTTTTACAGCAGCAAGCGGCGGCAGCCATGGGCGCCACCGCCGCCGCCTTAGTCCTCCTTTCTGGTCCCCCCCCCCCCCCGTGATTCTCGCTGGAGCACTAGCAACTGCACAAGGAGGAACTCGACAACGCCAGGATCGTCATCGGCCTCGTCGACGGTTGCAACGGCGATCGGGACGTGCAATGGTGATGGCAACAGCACCAAGGGCGGCGGCCATGGACTTCGCCGTCGAGGAACGATACTATGGCGGCCGAAAGGGCCGCCCTTTCGACTTTTTTGCAAGCGACATGGCGGCGATCGCGACGGCATCAAGGGCGGCGGCCATGGATGCCGCCGCGACGGGGCTCCACTATGGCGGCAATGCCGCCGGCGGCCAAAAGGTAAATTTTTTTTATATTTATATAATCATCTTGATCCGGTGCTACAGTCGCCGGCGGCGGTCGCAAAGCGCCGCCCTTTCCTTCCTCTTCTACGGCGAGGCCGGCGGTTACGGAAAACTGTCACATTTTTTTTTAATCTACTCTTCTGATCTACGCTAGTGGTCATCGACGCGGTTACCATGGCGACCGAAAGGGCCGCCCTTTCATCACCTTTCATGGCGATACCGCCGCGACCCGCTACCCGTGCTGACGTCACGTACGGCCATCAGCCGGTGATGTGCAGAATGTGTACAGTGGAAGCGTACTAGAATCGTACCAGAATATACTGGATACCAATTGTTAGGATTTATTTTATACTTCGTAATAAATCATTATAATGATAAAATTTTAATCTCATAATATAATAAAATATTATAAACTTTTGTCATAGAAAACATACCTTGAGCAACAGAGAAATCCAAACCTCAATAAGGAAATCGGTTTCTCTCTTTTAACCTTTTCTATTTCACAGAGAATGTTTTTATTTGATGGAAATTAAACATCTGTTTATTCTTTTATAGACAGTTTCTGATAGTATTAAATATGTGTTTATTATTAGGACTGTAACTGTCCAGGATAAATACTCTTAATTATACGTTCCAACAACGTATATATCAGAAACGTTATCTTTTCATGTTGACCCGTTTACGTGGTGGGCCACATTAAGTGAGATATTAAAATATCTTACATTATATTGCGAGATAAAATCGACTTACCTTTTCATAACTGGCTATCAAACACATCCCATGGAAGGAACAAAGTCATACAAGAGTATGGTACCAATAAAGCACCACCGCCACCACGGCTAAAGGCCATGGATCGAAACAATATCCATCAACTCAATTTATGCATTGTCTAATGGCTGGCCGCTGACAAAACACAAGGAAAATCACAGCACTTCAGCAAGCCATGCGTGCCAAAACTATTGTAAAATAGAAAGAAAGAAGAAAGAGAAAGGTTCATCTCCATTAATGTATATCAAAACTGATTGGCATGCGCAGCATTCACTCCCCATTTCAAAAAAAAAGTGATACAAGATATGTGGTACAAGAAACTCATTTTAAAAAAAGTGATCTCCACTCTTTCACTCCCCATTTCAAAAAAATAAAATGAATGTTGGGCCTTCTTTTTTCTGGTTCTTTTACCTTACAGTAATCCAGTTTTACTTGTTTTTACTTGATTGTGTACTTTATATTAATCTTTGCTTTATAATTCATGTGGTTATATACTTTTTCCAATTTTAGTATGTGTTAAGTGATTATATGTATGTATGTAAATTTAGGCGTCTATTAGGTGACTGTATATATTATTGTATATAAAGTGACCCGTTTATATTAGACCAGTCACATATAAGGGGCATGAGACCAGGGGGTTTGGCCCTTGGATTTTGATCCAACGGTGCTACTTAATATAGGGGGCAGACATATGCATATGGAGCATCTTCAGATCTCAATCCAATGGCTATGACTTAAGCTGGGTTCATATGATCAGTCTAAGGCCGGTCTCATTTCAACTTTTCCCTGGTATAAATGCTTACATTAATATGTGTCTATTTGCTTTAACGTTTTTTATAGAAGTTATAATGAAATAACAAACTTAAAGCAGTCTAATAAAGTTTACCCATGCTTCAAGTTTTGACATAAGCACTAAGCTATGTCGAGGATGTTAGATAAGATCAACAATAGCTACATTCGAAGCAACCTATTGCAAATGCCCTCAAATAATATTTCCAGCACCAGCAAAAGCAAGCTAATTCTGTTAATGCTCCAATGGTGGTTGCCAATGCAGCATCCGGGAGAAAACAAGCACACGCACGCAGAATTATTATTAGCCTTCATATACAAGTAATCCATATAGAGGGGAGTTACGCTATATATTGGTAAGCAGCCCCCCCTCGAAAAATTATTAGATACGCGGCGCGTAGGGGAACAGTATGCTCACCACTAATGAGTGATGAGGACGACTCCCCTACTTGTGGGTCCCTCGTGGCCATCATGACAAGCAGGGAGTTTGTGCTCATCACTGTTCCCCCTACGTGACGCGTGCCTAATAGCTTCTCGGCTGCCTGCCCTATCCTTAGGTGTAGGGCCAATAATTTTGATGATAAGGCCCACTAATCAGAACCAATGAGGCTTGTGGGCTCCACCTATAGCCTGGACAGGTGGCTACCCAGGCTCGCAGTTTATACATGTTGTCTATAGAGGGATCTTTGACGAAACTGATTTTGATGTCCAACCTATACGACCGTGAAGGTAGTAAATATGCTATTTGATCTGACATTAGGTGGTGCCAACTTGTTACTCAGAAGACTTATGCACGGAAACTGATATTTCATGGGTTGAATTACAAATAAACAAGCAAGAAATTAACGGATTATCATCGCAAAAAAATGATGCACTGTAAGTATAAATTGCAACAAGTGGCATACCAGTAATAGCATCTCACTTCCCCCAAAAGTTAGAAATGCTGGTAAGTTAACCCATTTACCAAATGATACATATCCTACTCTCTCCTTCCCCACGCCATTGCAAGTAGCTTCTTCTTTCCAGTAAATCAACTTGCCGCTTTTCTGTGACTTTTGGCCCGTTTGTTTACTCTTATTCAGATCTGAACTGAATAAGTGGCTGAAAAGCCCAGCTTTTTGGGCTTTTCAGCCCATTTGTTTGAGTATCTGAATTCCTACCTGAATTCAACCCATGTATGCAAAAGAGCCTGAAAATTCAGATAGAAAAATCCATCTGAATTTTCTGAAAACCTTTCGGAGTGCAAGATGCAGGTCAGACTGATGGCTTCCATCTTCTTCTTTTGCTTCATCTCGCCCATCTGTTGCTTGAACTCCAACGGCTTCTCTCTCCTCGCCCTCAAATCCGCCGTCATGCTCGACCCGCACCACAACCTCTTCGGCTGGCGCGAGTCCGACGTCGATGCATGCAGCTGGGCCGATGTGGTCTGCTCCGACAACGGCCGGGTGTTGGAGATCTCCCTTCCGGAAAAGGGCCTGACAGCTACATTCCCTCAGAGCCGGGCTTCCTCACCACCATGCAGCGCATCTCCCTCCGCCGCAACAATTCTCCAATCCCATCCCCGCCCACCTCTTTGCCATCACCACCCTCGTCTCCCTCGACCTCTCCCACAACTCCTTCACTGGCCCCGGCCCCGACCCCGACGGCGTCCGGAGTCTCAAGAACCTCGCTTTCCTCGACATTTCTTCTAATTTTCTCAATGGGTCACTCCCTGGCTCTCTCGCCGAGCTCCCAACCCTCTCCGGCACACTCAATCTCTCCTACAACCGTTTCTCCAGCCCCGTCCCAAGCGCCTTCGGCCGCTTCCCCGTCTCCCTCAGCCTCGACTTCTGCTAAAACAACCTCATCGGGCCCATTCCACATATCGGATCACTGCTCAATCAGTGCCCCCACTGCCTTCGCCAGCAACCCCTACCTCTGCGGCAGCTCACTCTGCAAATCCTTTCGGATGAGACTGGACCGCTCTGAGCTTCTAGATTTCGACGATTTTGCTAAGAAAGTTGGGAGCTTTGAGACTTTAACGATGGTTCGAAGGAGAGCAGGGATGGAGCTAGGAGACGGTGGGCGGCGCAAGTTGGTGGCTGGATGGGGCCGGAGCTCCATATCGCCGGAGATCAAACTGTCTTGGGGCGAAAAGAGTGTCAGGTATCCGGGTTTCCAACCGTGCGGGGCGAAGAGCTAAGCCAAACAGTGTGAGGTCTGAGACAGATGAAAAACGAGAGATAGGATGACTGGGATTTATAAGTCAGTGCCATTTCAGATTTAACATTTCAGATTAGATATCAAAATTTCAGATCAATGGCTTTTTAGAATTTTCAGAAGGCTTTTCAGATTCAAGTTCAGCTTAAACAAATGGACCCTTAGTGTAATGTCATGTTCAGCAGGAGCACCCACCAGCCAGGGACATATTCAAGGAAGGGTGGGGCTTAGCTACGGCATCCGGTGGCTAAATGTTTTGAAATAGGGAATGGATGGTAGAATCGTATTAAATACTCTCTCCTTCCCTCCCGTCTAGAAGAATCCTATGTCCTTATCTAACTTCCCAAAAAAAATATAAGGTACAGTTTGACTTTTCCTGATGAAATTTCTAGCTAAGGACCCTCTAAATTTGTTTAAGATTGAGGCTAAGTTTTAATTATAATTAAAAATAATTAACATGTTTGGGGACATACATGGTATTTCATCGAGAACGAGACACTTTACCACCTCTTGGCCTAATATGCACTTATTACTTCCGGTGTGCAAATTAGATGTAATAAAGATCAGTTTATCGGGGTAAAATTGGCAAAAAAGCAATTACAATACCAATTAGGAATAATTAATGACATTATTTCACTTATCCTCCATTATAAAAGTCTTGGCTATGGCTCCAAATTAATGTACTACATTACCAACATGTCACTTCAAATTCAATGCATCATAGATCCTTTTCTCCTAAAAATGGACTTGTCTTTAATTTTTGCACGGGCAAAGTACTCTACCCAATGAAGCTCGTCTGGATTTGTAATACATGGCTTCACTCCCTCAGGTTCAAAAACACGGGAAGAGGGGAGGGGGGAACTCTTCTTTTCATACGGGCCTTAGAGTCCAAAATTTAGCTCATTTTGCTATGCAGGTTAGCTTATTGGATGGCGGGAGTTGAGTTTTTACTGAATGGCAGGACCCATAATTAATGGAATACAGAAAGAAGCTCCTACTAAGCTTTTTATAGTATCAACCACTTCAATTCATCTCAATAAAGCTACTAATATGGAACAATCTAAACCCCAATATGGAATGGAGGTAGTATAGGAAGCATATATGGGGTAAATGAGTTATAGGGAAGTGAGACATCATTGGGGTTCCAATAGAAGCATTCTAAGTGTATAATTGAGAAAAAACGGTATAATTTTTCATCATCAGTTTCTCAAATACGTGCCTTCTGTGGTACTTCCCATCTTCAAAATCTAACCCTTGATCTAGTCACACTAAATTCGAAGTCAATAAGCATTTCAAGTTCTTTTGTTATATATCTTGCAAGACTACGCCAGCTTCAAGTCATTTTAGACGGCAAAATAAAAGTGACTTTAGCTTCCAGTCATTTCATACTCCTTTAGACTAATACAGCTGGCTTTCAGTCAACATTTTTTTTTGCTATCTTTGCATGTTATTTGAACAGGTCTCATTCATCTCAGTTTAAGATAACATTTACACGACCTGAAAGAGGTTGTTAATAAAGTCAATATAAAAAATTTGCAAGGCTTCCATTAACACGTGATCAATTGAATTTTATATCTACTAAGAATAATATAGAATATTAACAGTTGCTGACATTTATGAAGAATCTTAGCGAGTCTGGATGCAAATAATACTCATGGCCTCATCCCTGCCCCTATAAATTTCTCTCTATGTTTTCATTTGAATGAGTCATTACTATTCCCTTGTGAAATTTTTAAGAGCGAGCAAAATGGCACAAGAGAATGGATTAGCGCACCATGTTGTAGTAGATGTTAATGATGCATGGGTGAACTCAATGAAGCACAAGTTGGAGGCTTCGAGCATTGATTTGCCCTTCCAAGAGAGATACACCATCTTCAGGGTGCCACCAAGCATCAGACAGGGTGATCCAACAGCATTTGATCCCCAGATCATCTCTATTGGTCCCTACCACCATGACAAGAGAGGCCTAAAAGCGATGGACAAGTACAAATGGTGCTATTTGCGCGATCTTCTCGCTCGAATCCCGTCAATAAGCTTCGAAGATTGCCTCAAAGGCATCAAGGCCATGGAGGCTAAAGCTAGAGGCTGCTACTCTGATGAATTTGAGCTGAAGAGCGACAAATTTGCCGAGATGATGCTCCTTGATGCTTGTTTCATGATTGAGATCTTCAAGAGGCACCAAGAGGAGGTGAAAGAAGATGACCCAATTCGAACCATGCCCTGGATTATGCCCCTTGTAAAAAAAGACCTACTACTTGTTGAAAATCAGCTTCCATTCTTTGTCCTACAACATTTATTTGATCTCATCTTTCGTGACACTTCCCCCTCCCTTACCGACCTTGCCATCGATTTCTATAGCTATCTTTTCATCACAAAGAAATTTGGCAATCCTCTAGCCGAAGTCAATTCGGTCTATCATCTTCATCATTTGCTTCACATACAGCTCTCACCTTCCTATGAATTTCTAAAGCCATCTTCCCCAATTAGCCATAGTTATTTCTCCTTCCGGCACTCTTATGTCCATCTGAGACCGCTTGAAATTTCCTCTGGCATAATTCCACCATCTCCACGGTCAATACCGTCGGCAACCGAGCTACAAGTAGCCGGCGTCAAGTTCAAGAAGAATGAAGCTGCCACAAGCTTTCTTGATGTGAAATTCCACAATGGGATCATGGAAATTTCACCTCTGTTCATCGATTACTCTACAAACTCCCTCATGAGGAACTTCATTGCATTTGAGCAGTGCAACCCTAGGTGTGAAAGCTGCTTCACAAGCTATGCCATTCTAATGGATAGCATCATCAACACGCCAAGTGATGTTGCAATACTTGGTCAATACAAGATTGTTGAACATGGGCTTGGAAGTGACGAGGATGTGGCCCTTCTCTTCAACAGTCTTGGCAAGGGGGTTGGCATCAACGTGGCTCATACTTATTTGCCAAGTTTGTTTCAAGAGGTGAACAAGTATTGTGATGATGCATGGCATACATGGAGGGCCAACTTGGTCAGGAATTATTTTAGTAGTCCTTGGTCAGCTATATCTTTTGCAGCAGGAATTGCAGCATTTCTGTTCAGCGCCGTGATGACCTTCTTTGTTATATATTCCTACTACCACCCATATGAGAAGCCGTCCTCTCCATCTGGTTTGGCACTGTTTCCCAGTAGTTAGTTTTGTTGGCTTGTATGTTCACTTATGAAAAGCAAATATGTCTTTGTGTGTTTGAGAGTCCCTCCCATAATGAAGTCCAATATGTTTTCCTTCCTAGCCACCAGATGGAGATTGTAATTTCATTTTCTTTATCTCGTGTATAATGTTTTTCCTAAAAAAAAGTTTCCTTTGTGAATTAAATGTCCATGCACTTTGGTGGTTTCTTTTTTGCTATTTCATGCGCTTTGGTTGTTGGCTTGTTGGTCTGCCTCAATTTTTATATATATTTTTTTGTGCCAGCTAGTTGCTTCAAAGAAAGCCAGGTGAACAACTAATCAGTAGTCCCCCATGATAAGACTTTTTAGATCAGATTACCTCGGTTGAGGACAGGAAAAAACACCCACTAATTGGGGTTCTTTGCATAGGGAATGAAACACCCTGATTTTTCATACACATTTGCGTGCAAATCATAAGAGAAAACATCCGCGCGGAAGACTTAAAACACATTCAAAATAATTAAAATTTGGAGTAGAAGCTTAGTCCCATTTGGCATTCAAAACCATTTGGCTATACATAAAATTAGAGCATTACAATTCGGCCGTTGGAACATAATTCATAATTGAAGTCGATACTACTTATTCTATTTAAATCAACGATAATTAAAACATAATCCCGGGTCAATGTGAGACATGGTCCATAATCAACTAATAAATTATTATAATGAATGATATATGACGCACACATGCCTATCAATTCTCAAATTAAAGTAAATCATAAAAGATAAACTCCTAATATTGTTGCTAGTTTTAGATGTTATCGTCCGTGACCCAACTACTCTTAATTTATTCCTTTGCTCATGTAGATAAAATCTAAATGTGAGTATGAACTTTTTAGTAGGAAAATCTATAACCAATCATGCAACATCAAACATATCATACAAGAGTAAGCTACAACAAGTATAAACCTATTCATAATATTTTTGCATTTTTTGTATTCTCTCTTTAAAATATTTTATTATTAGAGTTTTTCTATCACTTAACCTCGATCTACTCTCAAGGTCTATTATTCAAGATCACTCTCTTGTGGAATTCCACCTCAGAACTTATTTTCTTATTTTTGTTTCCTATTAGCCACATCTAACAGACGAGTATAAACAAGAATTCATGGCTTCTCACAATTTGGGTGTTTGGGCACCATGAGCTTCGTTGTAGCCATTGCATGCATTTATAATCTATTGTAGATTCTTGGGTTGGCCAATCATGGTTTAGGCCTATTCTCATTTTACTCTTGTGGCATCGTGAATACTTTCCAAGTCCGTTCTCATCTTTTTTTCATCCCACTATTTCATTCTATAGTGTAGAATTATATCATATTATTCATGCCTAAACATATTAGTTTATTGTCCTAACTCTTATAGTTATAAGACAAATCCCTAATTACAATGTTACATCAGTCACTATGTATTATTGCCCTAGGACATAGCCTTATTCCATAATTCCTTAGTCTGTTCTACTATCTTGCCCATCAACAATTAGGCATTGTCACAATTTAGTATCGGTGGTTCATAGAATGGCAATTCTGCATCTTTCTTTACTATATCCACAATCTATGCGCATTATAGCCCTACTAACCTCATAGTAAAGCAAATACATATTAATCTCAACTCTGTTATTAATCTGGGCCATCGACACAATTTGGATTCGATGAGATGTGTCACTGCCATCGATATATACAAATCCGTCATTTTTTAGTTTATGCAATTCACATTCTATTCATACCAATTCTATCACTCTAGTATAATAGCAATCATGAATCATTCTACAATTCATTACAATATGATTCTACATATAAATCACCATGTTTTCTCACTAAAACGTATTAACATCACATCATGCTATCATCATATGAAAAGACATACTTTTCATCATATATCTCATTCATCCAATCATTCTCTCTACAATCATGTGGCCTCATGAACCAAACATACATCAGTCTTTCTAGAGATATACAAGAGCAACTTTGTCATGCTACATATGTCATGATTTTTATATCATAAATCACATTCATAAAACTTCAATCTCATAATTCATAGCATGTAAATCTTTCTTGCATTCAAATAAATTAGAGAAAAATATACCGTGAGCCATATTGAAATATTGTAGAGATCCAAACTTGAGAATATGGAATTTAGCTTCTCTCTCTTGACCTTTTGGTTCCATAGATCAGTTACAATTCATGATGGAAAATAATCATATGTGCTTCTTTTATAGGTAGAGAGAGGATCAATTCCTAATAAAATTATAACTGTCATAAAGTTATAACTCTCCTTAAATACATGTTATAACTACCCGTTATAACTGCCCTTAAATACATATTCCATGAACATGTATATCTTAAATCATGAACCTATCTTTTTCATATTGACCAATAAAGTGTTATGTTGTTATGTTTTATTTACTCGCAAGCGTACGAATCAATTTTGAATATAGATATGCAAATTGAGAGGTCGATCCCTCAAGGACTTGTGTATGGAAAAAATAAGACTAGCATAATCAAACTAACCCTTAAATTAATTGTAAATATTGGATTATCTAAACTAATAGAAATTAATTAATTGAGCAATAAAATAAAATAATTTATCAACATCACTTAAACCAAAAAAGTAATTTAAACTAGGGCAACAATTTTAATTAACTAATAGAAATTGCATAAGGTATCAATAAAAGAAAGACAAGGCTTCAGAATTAGCACATATTAATTTGCAAGAGTTATACTTTGATCGTTGATTATCTTCACAATTTATCTCATAGCAAAACGAAATTTCATTTCTCTTACTACAAAAAAATATTACTTTTGCATACATGAATTACCATTAAATGTATACAACTGCAAAAACTACAAATTTACAACTATAAAAGAAATTTGTCAAATAAAAATGAAATAATGGGTTTAATTTGTCCTCCCATCAACTGTCGAGCAAAGCGTCATGAACCCATGCACAATTGTTGTCGAAACAATGATCAGAAAAAAACTTGAATCTGTGCAAAACTGCAAAAAAAACCAAAGAAAACTCTAAAAGCTGCCCTTTTCAAACTCTCGTCTCTTCTTTGCATTTATAGTCTACTCCAATATGCAAATCAGTCCCTTTCCCAATTGAATAAGATTCCTAATTTGGATTACTTCCTAATCCCAGCACAACTCTGAACTTTTCCCTCCAAGTTCGAACTAATCTACGTAACTTCCAAATCTAAATAAATTTCCAAATTTGAGCTCATCAAATCTCAGTCAAATCACAAAAGAAATTTTCTGTGGGTATCCAAACTGCACCATAGATCCAAACTAAGCACTTTCCTTATTCAACTTGAAGTCTAAATGAGCACAAATTAGTTATATATCTTCCAATTGTGATCGAGCCTAAATCCTTCCAACTCGTGCATATCCAAATCTGGACGCTTCCAATTGATCGAGCCCAGCAGCTCTTCTTCCCTATTTTTATTTTTATTTTTATTTTGTGTCTTATAAAACCCATGTTCTCTTTCTCCTCTGTCGGATCCTATATGAGTGGCTCTTAATATAAAATTAACACCTATCTTTTCTTCAGTAGCAATCAATGGCTAAGATCATGTCTGCACTTGATTGAAACCTTTACGTGAATTTGAGCTTTTAAAAACCCGCTTTTGAGATCATCTAACAACTCGAACACTTGAAACCTACATAAATAAATATATGCCGTCTTAGACGTGTAATAAAATATCATTCAAGTACAACGTTTAAGACATCTAAATAATTTAATTAGAGCAAACTGATTATTAAATTATTAATTACCTACCTAACACTAAACCACATGCTTTTATTCTTATTTTGAGCAACAAATGATACTTGCAAATAGGTATAAAAGTATACAAATAATATATCTTCTCTAAATATCATGTCACGTGGGCCACAAACACGTGGGACATAAAATATCTTACTTGCTCCCACTTGGCCCATTGATAGAATTAATCTTTCTTGTATAAAAAACCAAAAGATAATGCCCATTTCATAAAGATTAAATCTCACGTATATTGGTCATACCATAATATCATCATTAAATATAGACTAATATGGGTTATGGAGGTTCTACATAATTTTAATCGACATAGTTCCTTCAATGTACCACAATATTAGCTTTCTACTTAATATGACATATAAGTGAGAAGCTCAATAATGGTACATTGTAATATCTCTATTAGAGACTAAATCCTGTCAAGCATTCATGTATATACCAATAAAGACTGGATATCCATAAGTATAAAAAACAATACACAAATGAGCTGAAAGTGTAAAACACATTAAATATCATAAACTCGTTAAAACTTTTCAATAATGCTTGTCCTCTCGACATGCCTAGTAAATGTCTTTGGAGGATATCCATTAATCAATAGATCCACAATTATAAGATTGGTGCTAATATGCTTAATTGACACTTTTTTGTTTCTGAATTTCTTCTTTAACGACAAGGTATTTAAATTTCATATGTTTAGCACTCTTAGAATACTTGGCATTTTGGAGAAGAAGAAAGTTGTGGTATAATCACGATAAATTTTCAGCGGCTTCACAATGCTTCAATTATTCCAAGTCCTGAAATAAAGTTATGCAACCAATTTCTTTAAATTGTTGCCTCAAAGCATACCACAAATTTAACTTTCATAATGTATGCAACAATGATAGACTGCTTCATACTCTTTCATAAAATCACTCATTTAGCTAATAGGAACAAATAACCAAATACATATTTTCTTGTATCAACCCATCCAACATAGTCTAAATCTGAATATCTAATCACCTCAAGATGATCAAATCACATATAAGTGAGCATGTAATCTTTTGTTCCTTGTAAGTATCTCAATATTTTCCTTCCAACTTTACAGTAATCCAATTCAAAATTACGTTCTATTTGTTTACATTCCAATTCAATCTTTGGGCATTGTATAAAGCTGAATTTATCTCTTTCCTAAATTAGAACAACACTTGATGAACATCTTTCCATTCTAAATCTCTCTAAAATTTTATTGATATATACTTTCTCGGACAACCCCAAACAATCATTGTGATCTATCCTGGAATATTTCTATCACAATCACATAAGTTGCCTCTCCTATATCCTTCATTTCAAAATTCTTAGAGAGAAATTTCTTAGTCTTATTTAATAAGTCAAGATCATTAGTAGCAAACCAACATACAAAATTAGAAAATTAAACTTGTTCCCACTAATCTTCAGGTATGTACTCCAATCAACAATATTTTCCTTATCTCCAAAAGAAGTGATGGTATCATTGAACTTAAGATACCACTAGCGGAAAGCTTGTTTAAGTCTGTATATTGATTTTTTAAGTTTACACACCATATGTTCCTTTTTTCTTGAATGAAAAAACCCTCAGGTTGATACATATAAACATCTTCCTCTAAATTCTTATTGAGAAAGACAGTTTTCACATCCATTTGGTTTAACTCCAGGTCGTAATAAGTTACCAAAGCTATAATAATTCTAAGAGAGTCTTTCTTAAATATAGGTGATACAGTCTCCTTACAGTCAATACTATTTGAGTAAAGCATTTGTTAATAAGTCTGACATTGTATCGTTCGATATTGTCATTTGAGTCGTGTTTGGCCTTAATTACCCATTTACACCCGACTCTTTTACTACTTTTAGGCAATTCAGCAAGGTCCCAAACTTCATTTTGTTCCATTGATTTTAACTCCTCTTTCATGACACCTACCTATTTAATAGAATTAATTAACATTTCTTATGGCTTGTGACAACGAAACTGGATCTTCATCAATTCCTTAGTTAAATTTTGACTCTTGTAGATATACAATATAATCATAAAAAATAGCAGACCTTCTTCGTCTTTGTGATCTTATTAATGGTATTTCTTTCTTTTTTTTTTACTATAGGTTCATCAACATTATCTTTATTATGGTTATTTGATCATTCATTTGTTGTTCTTGTTAATAGAATCTATACCTTTCAGACTTTTTTGGATAACCAATGAAGAAATCACTTGTTGTTCTTAAATCTAATATTTTCATGTGGATTATATATTCTTACTTATGCCAGCTACACCAAACATACAAGTGCCTTAAGCTGAGTTCCTTCCAATCCACACTTCATAAGAAGTTTTAAGAATTGCCTTACTAGGAACCTCATTTAACACATAGATGACAGTTTTAGGAGTTGCCTCAATGCATGCATCTATAATGATATGGGTAAAGATGAATTGTTTAGCATACCCTTAACCATGTCCGATAAGTTACGTTTACGCCTTTCTAGTACACCATTTTGTTGTAGTGTACCTAACATAGTGTATTGAGCACATATGTCACACTTTTCAAGGAATTTAGCAAATAGGCATGGGCAATGCCTAGTTTCATCATATTTTTCATAAATTTTCCACCTTTGTCAGACTTAACAACTTTCACCTTTCTGTCTAATTGTCTCTCCACTTCATTAATAAATAACTCGAAGGCATCTATCGATTGAGATTTTTCATTCAACAAATAGACATAGCCATAACATGAAAATCATCAATATAAATAATAAAATATTTTTCTTCACTAAAATATGAAACATCAAAAGGCCCACATATACCGATGTGTATTATTTCAAGGAGCTGTGTGCTCCTTGAGGCTTATTTCTTTGTGTGTTTTGTTTGTTTCCTTTTAATGAAATCTAGAGAAATACCAAGATCGGTAAAATTCAAGTATGGAAGGATTTCATTCTTTACCAATCTTTCTTTAAAAATGTGACCCAGACATTTATGCTACAAGTAAGCTGAAGTTTCATTCACTTCAGTCAGAATCAAACCACTAAGTATTATAAGGAACTTCGCCTAAATTTGAATCGAAATATACGAAAGCACTTGGCTTGCCTTTCTCTTCAAACCATGCCTTGCATTTTAGGCAGTCTTTCTAAAAGTATCCAGGTTTCCCATAAAAATGACACTTATTATTCTTCTATTCCTTCTTCTAGATTTGGGCGGATGACACATTTACCTTCAAGGGTCTTTGTTCAAACTCATTGATTACTTACGAGATTAATGGAATGAATTTCATGATTCTTAAGCCTTGTTTCCTCTTGAACAATCATAATGTGAAGTTCATTCAATTTCATTTGTCTTCCATGGTATTATAGTTCATTTCGAATTAACCATACTCAGAAGGAAGTGAGTTTATAATAAACTGCATGATGAAATTCTCATCCACATTCATTCACAAGGAATCAAATCTTGCTGCAAGGTTTGTCATTTCAATGACGTGCTCATGCATGCTACAAGAACCAACAAACTTCATGGTGGTTAAGGTAGCTATTAATGTCCCAACAAGTAACTTATCAGCACTTTGAGAATGCTCTTCCACAAATTTCATAAATTCCTTAACACTTTCAGTTTTGGGAAGAGTAGATTTGATTTTGTTTGCTACATTCATTCTCATAATACCAAGCTTAGTCTATTTGATCTTTCCCAAGAGTTTGATCTTTCCTAAACATCATAAAAAGTTTTTTCGTCATCATTGCTTGTAGCAGTGATAGCAGTAAGTTTCTCAATTTGAAGTGACAAATCAATATCAAAGACACCTAAGTGAAATTAGATTTGTTCACTCTAATTAGACAAATTAAGCCCATTAAATATTGGAACAGACGAAGCATGCGAATGACCTCTCATGTCCACAATAAAGTTCAAGAAGAACTGAAAGTGTGACAACTGATGGTCCAGTATCTACATGTTGAATTTGTCGTTACTAGTTGAAAATGAAAACATTAACATGTTGCGTCTAACTGAAATAAATTACTCATTTCGTTCCAAAGTATTGTATATATTTAGAAATTATCACTACTCCAAAATGTTGTGTATATTTGGCGTAATCACATGACTTCCTCTTTCCCTTTTCTTCTCTGTCACATGGGAAAGCATCATCCATGGGTGAAGCTATTGTTAGATGGAGTGTAGTGAGCACCCTTACAAACCCGCTGGCCGCATCTATGCTTTCTGCCACCAAGAATGCCTCGACAAGCTCGCCTCCTTCTCCAAGCCCTCCTCCTTCCCCGCAATCCTTGTTGCCCCCAACTCTTCCCCTTCCTTCGACTCCTTTTCCTCATTTGCCCACCACCACCACCATCATCATAACCATCTGGGATGATTCAAAATCCTGCCTTTCCTCTCCCACAAGCAGAAGAAGGTCATGTACTCCTCCTCCGCTAGTACCGCCACCCTAGTCCTCAAGCACAATCGCTCTGTGGCCGTCCCTAGTT
The DNA here is from genome assembly GCA_039654745.1 of Houttuynia cordata. Lineage (NCBI taxonomy): Eukaryota > Viridiplantae > Streptophyta > Magnoliopsida > Piperales > Saururaceae > Houttuynia > Houttuynia cordata. The sequence continues at coordinate 7,453,610 of CM077510.1, read as the reverse complement.
ACTTGTCCGATCTTGCCTCCGATGATAACCCTCATCGTCGAGTCTTATGGTCCTTCCTCCACCTCTCCTATCACCACATGGATGGGACTGTGAGAGCGCAAGCCGTGGTGGCAACTATGGAGAATGGTTGTCATAGCCCAAACAGGAGCCATGTCTCGTCGGCTTCATCCTTCTGGTGGAAGGTTTCTCAATCCCGCTTTGTAGGTTGTGGCAGTTGGAGCTTCTTTGATGACTTTCTTGAGCACATCTCTACTAGCTTCGGCGACTGCACTCTCTGCAGAGTTGAATCGCAGTGAGAGGACAAATTCACTACTGGCATCCACCACCACCATCGTGCGACTGTCAGAGATGAAGATCGGATCAAAGAGCGGGTGAGATACAGTGGCATCTTTGTAGGATTCTACATGTCCTCATCGTCTTACTAGTTCTCTGATGAGCTCGCGGTTGCAGCTGGAAGAATGTCGGCAGTCCCACATAGCCGAAACAAGAGCAGGAGATGAGTGGTAAGGGAGAAGCAGTCACGTGACTTTGGGCTCCATGGTCTAATAATAATAACAATTTTTCAAATGGACACAATATTTTGGAATGGAGGGAGCATTATATCAAATGTTATTGAAAAGCTTGTTGCTAATGTCATAGGCAACTCACCAGCAACTGATCAAAAAACAATGACATAAAATTTGATTGAAAACTTTACTGATTTTGTATACCTATCTATCTTTACTTAGGAGCGTAGGTGGGCTGTGTTGCACTACAGCCAACTTTGGCTGTGTAAGTTTTAAGTAGAACATTAAGACAGATGACGACATTGTTATCGTTTCGTCACCTCCACATATCGTGAGCTGATGCACCTTCTTGAAGTGAAGATCTCATAACCAAAGTCTGTAATTTCCACTATTGGAAATTACAGTTTGCGAAGAAGTTTGGCATTCTCGGGAAGGAACTTTATCCTATTAGTATTAATATGATTAGGTCCTTAAACCACTCATGTGCTTGGATGCCTTAAAGATGTATGATATAACTTGTCTACGTATTTACATTACGATTCCTCGGAGCAAGTTATGGGCAAGACAATACTACCCCCAGGGGCGGAACCAGGACTTTATCACCAGAGGGGCCGAGAAAAAAAAAATTCTTTACTAATGCCTTGTATATGTAATTTGAATTTTCGGTTGCTTGTGTAAACCTAGGTTCAAAATCTATAATTTTAAATAAGCGGGGGGAGTACTAGCAAGCAGGTAAGGCCCTCTTGCAAGTTGCAAGGTCTTTGACACTAAAGAACAAACAGGTGGAGGACGTTGATTAGAGACCAATATCAGTCAATTACCAACTTCCCCTCCATTAAAGCCCACAATATCAGAGCTTCAATATTCACTAGTTCTGTCGTCCCTGGCCTCAGCTTCCAAAGCTAACAACATTCAAATGTGGATGAAAAAAACGAGATTTTGATGACAACCCTAACTGATTTTACATGTTTCACTCAATATATAGGTACAAAAGCAAATCATACGAGGACGAACTGAAGAAGTAGGATGAGAATCAAAATCTAAAGAAAAATGAAACCTTGTCTCAATCTGCAAAAACTGAGCTATTCAACTACATGAAAGAGAAAAAGAAAAGATGTGAAGCAGGAGGAGAAAGAGGTCATGATCCATGACCAACGAGCAGCCCCAACCCAATGTCTCTTAAAAAAGATTTTCATCATCACCGATTGAGGCATATTATCATTGCCTATAGTTGGCATCACCCCTCTCCTTGTCCTTTTAGTATTGCTCTTTATGCAACAACTTCTTCCTTTGCCTCATTGCTTCTCCAGATCCCTCCTCTCACAATGCCACTAGCACTCCCCCAATTTTGAGTTGCCTGAAAGCCCACTGTGCCTTCGAGCACTGCAGCATGTGTAGGTGTGCGTGTTCGACAAAATGAGCATAAGAGAAGATGGGCAACCTTGATGAACCTTTTTTAGTTATTATTCTTAGAGTTCTTCTTTATCATTCATTTGCATTAATAAGGATAATGTGCTATAGTAACAACCAAGTTGGCTCTGTTAAGAGTGTTAAGTAGTCAATACCAGAGTTTGGCAAAATTTGGATAAGACCGGGGCAAATCGGTGAAAACTCAGCAAGCTAAAAATACAATCAAATCTATATCAATACCATTTTACTTGCAATGAATGGATAAATGGCTTCTTTCACCCTCGTTAAACATCACCTTTAAATGCTTCAACTTACTACCATTCTTATATTTATACCTAAGCAACGTATATCTTAGAAACCAGAAATCAAGCATGTCATTGAAACAACCATATAACCTACATTAAGTATAACATAACATGAAATTAAATAAAATATAGATCTTGCCACAACCTACATTAACCGTACTAGAATACACAAATAATAATACTAAAGATAACGTGCATTGAGTCTTATAAAAAGTTTCACAAGTTACGTACAAATGTCAAAATATGTATACTATTACTTGCATAGGCATTACACACTACCAAAATGACATCACGGGAATGTTACATTCCAAACTACTTGCATATGTGTACTACCTACATAAGCATTCAATTACATTCCAAACTACCAAAATACCAAAATGACATCACATTAAGGTTAGCAAGTCTTAGTGTTCCAAAATGCTTCCAACATCATGTAATGTTCCAAAATGACTTCTAAAATATTGAAGGACATATCATCAAAGACCAATGGTCCCAGCATAGTCCAGCTCTATGTCTTCATATTCTAAAGTGTTCATCCTATTAGTGTCTTCTTCCTCTTCTTAAAAAGCCAAGTCAACTTGTCCTCCTTCTTCAAAAGCACTGATATGTTCCAAGTACAATGGCTTTACAAGATCTCCCTTATTCTCCCTATTCTTCTTCAAATGCAAATTCACTCTAACATACACAAGATCACTAAGCGTCTTAGGCTCCGGTCTATTTCTCTTTTTTGTGTGGGCTGCTTTAAATGCACTCCAGTTTCTTTCACACCTGATGCACTACATGGTTGACTTAATAGCCTCATTGCCATTTTTTGAGGCTCTCCAAATTCATCAACTATAACTCTTTATTTTCACCAGTCACCTTGACATAATTTAAGATATAGGAATTAGTAGAATACATTGTAGAGATAAAATAACAATAAAGTCCAACTCAAAACACAAAAAGAAATAGAATAAAGTAAATGTAGAAATGTCCTTACTTGGATGTAGGTCATAAATAGTTAACTCTGTAATTGATGTAAATATACTAGATTTCAGTCCAATATACTCCATCAATTGCCTACCAAATCCTCCTTTTTCATTTCCCCTAACCATCTTTCAAAGGGCTTCTTGAATCCCCTCTTGAGTATGCTTATTGTGCTTCACAAACTTGTCATAGTGCAAATGCTGATCGAGGAGTGCTGCTAGAGCATGGATAAGATGTTGTAGATTATGCCTACATCTATCATCAATGATCTCCCAGTAGGGTTCATACTTATGGGACTCTCCACCATAGTCTTTGGAAATTGCATCATTTGCCCTATTTATAGCTTCAAAAACATACCCCAAAGTTGATGTTTCACATTAACCAATCTTAGAACCCATACAAGAGGTTCAATCACAGTAATCACTTCTTTACCATCTTTCCAAAAAAAATTATCTTGAATGGTACTAGTGACTTTTACTCCATCACTACTATTAGTTTGTGACAATGCTCTCCACATACTTGAGGCCACCATATACCTAAAAGCCTCCTACTTTATGATCAACTCTAACATCAAAAAGTTGGTTGCAAACCTTGCAGTTCCTGGCTTCTTCAACTCATTACCATTTGTATGACTAGGCTTGTAAATAAAGATTATTATATCTCTTCCTCATTTAAATATATCCCACACCTTTTGTATGCTTCTATCTATGTCTTCTAACATCAAGTCAACACAATGTGCAACACAATTAGTCTTAAAGACATGCGACATCAAACCTTCCAACAAATTGATGTGGTTTCTACCTCTCATATCCTTCCATCCATCCAAATAATGGTGCATCCTGTTTCAGCCCAAGATTCTTTCACCTCTTATACATAAACTTCTGCTTCCTCTTTCAAAGTCATTATCTACCTGGTCCGAATTGTTTTACTACTGGGGGGAATGTATCCTCGACCATTGATAAGCATAAAATATATACATTTATATGCCTTATTTACCAATTTGCTAGTGTAATTTTAATGATAAAATATGAATAAAATGGGTTATTTGTGATTAGGATAGTAAATAGGGATTAATAATTCATTGCTCTAATTAACTAATTTAGATGCATTAATGAATTCAAGGAAGTATATTTTTTTATTATGCGTCTAATTTTGGTTTGGTTTTATTATTACAGGTTCAAAAATGCGGATTGCAGATCAGCAACAGAAGAGCGCTCAGGCGGGTTTTGAATTGTCAGAGTAAACCAAGATTGAAGATTGAGTGCAGAAAAAGTCTGAACCGTTGATGATCCATTTAATGGAAGATGGGCGCAAATTTAAAGTACAGGGCGTTCAGATGAAATCCGGTGGATGAGATTCCTATGATGGGTTTTACCCGAATTGAATTCATTTGGTTCAATCGTGTCTGGTTCAGTTTGAAATTAAAAAAAATAGAAAGAACACCCGAGCCGATGTTAGTCAAGCTCCGTTCGAGCAACAGATGAAATGATCAACTATGAATAGTAGATCGGAAAAGAGTCCTGCTTGATTTGGGTTTATGAGAGATTCGACTCGGATTTGTCTTGCACTCGTATACAAAGTCAAGTTGGAGTTTGGTTGGGATTGGCTCGAATATGGAATCCTTCCATGGATAGGATCGCAGTTGATCTTGGATTAGATTTGTGTTCATCCTAGTTGAGGAAGGTAGCGGAATTTAGAACTTCCGTGGGAGTCTATAAAACAGAACACAACAAGGCTGTTTGGGAGGAGGAAATAGAGAGAAAAAGGCAGCACTATTTTTGGGCTGTTCTGAAAAAAAAATAGAGGGAGAAAGTGGGTCGTGTTTTTGGTGTTTTAGGTGGGATTTTGGCTGGAAAACAAGAAGGAAGAAGGAGTCGATTGGGAGAAGAAAGGGGAAGAAATAGAGAGGAAAAAGCAAGGATTTTGGACTGATTTTCGAAGGTGAACAGTACTACGTATTGCTACAGTACCATGGCTGATTGGGGAAGATGAACAGTGCTTGTTGTGAATAGTGTTTCTGATCATGCTACAGTAACCATGAATAGTGTTCTTGCTACAGTGATTTTTCCTATGCAATTTCTTCCAAAATCTGATTTTTCTTTTCTCATGAATATGAATAGCTAAATTATTTGTCAAAGCTAGAGGCGACATTATTTGATTAGTATTTTTATGTCTATGAAAGAGCTACTTATTGCTTATTTGGTTGAATGCAATATTTTGATAAAGTCATAATCTATATAATTATTTAATTTGTCGTTAACGTAAGGTACGGCGAATGCTTATAATTCCCTGTGATTAGTAGACTTGCTTGTTAATGATAAATATTTGATTGAAATCTTTATGTTAATTGTTATAATGGACTTGAATGCAATATCATCTGATTAGGTCAAATCATTATTTGAACCTAATTGAGTAATTAAATAGACATAGAAGTATTAATTAAATAATTGATCCTTGAAGCTTTGATATCTCTCATCGATTATCTTTACCCATCTTTAGTTAGTTTTAATTAAATTTTTACTAATCGTTTAAATTAGTAGTTAATTCAATTGCGATAATTCTACAATAATAGTTTTTAGATTAGTTTGGAGTAGATTAATTCTACATCATTCCCTATGGTTAGACCTTGGACTTACCAAGTATATATTACAATTTGTCAACCTATTTTGGGGTTTGATCAACCATGATTAGCTACAAAGGTCATTGCAACTAAGAACTATGGTGTCCTAGCAACATTAAAAGCAGTATTGTTTGCAACAAAGTGCTTTGCAATCGCCAAATCAGCAATCTTCTTCTCATGTCTCTACAACACCACATTGATAGTTGGTTATGACATTTGTACTGGTGATTGCCCAACTTGAGTACTAGTACCAAGTTAAGAAGTTGTTGAGGGCATCATATTAGAGGTTGAACCCACCGATCAATTAGAAGCCACACCTCCAGTTGGCACATCGAGCTTTTGAAGAACTTTTCTTGCCTTCTTCCCTACTTCTTCACACAAACTCCGAGAAAGAACTTGTATTGAGTCTGGCACCACTTTGCACAACTTCACATTGTTGTCCGCCATTCCCGCCAAATGAAACTTCATCCTAGTCACAGTACAAAGAAGCACTTCTTGACAGTACTTGCATTTCAATTTATTCCTAGTCCCAACTTTTTTAATATGATCTCAAATTTTCTCATTCTTTTACGGCATCCTGAGAAAAATAAGAAAAAATCTTTCCTAAGACCAAACACATACTAAGAATATATCTCTAAACATCATGCGTTTTTTAAAAACAAACTTCACAAGACTATAACATCATGCTAGAATAACAAATTACAATAACCAGAAAATCAAAAGAAAAATCAGAGAACAAATAATACCTTAAGACAAGAGTATTAACTTCTACAAGAGTATTACATTTCACCCAAATAAGAGAAACAAAATACTAAAAGTAGAATGAGGAAAAAATAATACATTTCCTATGATTAGTCCTTCTACAAAGTTGGTTGGAGTCAAGAAGTAGTAGAGGCAGGCCAAGAACTCAAAACCAGCCAAAGGGTGAGAGCCAACTGTTGAGGTGATGCCGATTTTACGACGAAACTGTTGGAACGGGGGACATCGAGGCTCAATTCTCGAGCCCTTCAGCAAGTCACAAAGAGAATAAGGGATAAGGTTGATGCTGTGCCGCCGGAACTGGCAGCGCAGATGAACGAGGGGAAGAGTACAGGAGGCTAGGGCATTGTGGAAGGAAGGAGGAAGTCGGGCAAGAGTCTGGACCACATGTGGGGTGAACTGTGGAGGTTTATAAGTCGAAACCAAACCGGTTAACCGACGAATAATAGAAAATCCGCCAAACCAGCCGAATGTGAAGATTAACCGGGCAGTTAACCTTTGAAGGTGCAAACCGTGAATAAAAGTGAATAACCGGCGAATAATAGCATTTTTTGTGACACTGACTGCTCCTAGTATATACAATTTCCAGATGGCTTTCCCAAATGAAATATAATTTCTGTAGTGACCATAAATTTTATATTAATAAAGTGGCATTTTTTTGCTCAAAGGGAGTAATTTTGAGTTCTAGAAAACTCATTAAAAATAAATTTAAAAATTTAATTTTTCTGTCAGACCGATCGATCGCGTTTATGATAGATCGATCGGGAGACGATCGATTGCAATTGTACCGTATCGATCGTTGGACGATCGATCGCCGTTAATTTCATGATTTTCGAGGCAAATCCGTTGGGGAATCTCTTGGGCTGATTTTGGGGAATCTTTGGAGGATGTGTCTTACCTAATTAACCATAATCAAGGGATCTAAATTTGGGAGATAATTTGAATTTGAAAACCCTAATTGATAGCTAATTGGCAATTTAATAAAATTGGGATTTAATTTAGGATTAATTAGGGAGGTTATATGTTTGGCATTCAAGGTGAGTTATGAAAGATGCTGAGGGCATATTCCAATCAAGCTTGGTGCCCTTTATTAAGATGGTTAGATCTTGCTAATTGAAACTGCATAAGGTCTTAATTAGGTAATTAAAGGGATTGAGTTAATTCTCCATAATTAAGGGATTTATAACTGAAACAAATTAAGGGGAAGGGCGTCCTGGTTGTTGTGGAATGGCTGGACCTTTTGTTAGCCTTTGGATCGTGGTGAGCTGGACGGTTGAGAATCAACTAGGACTTGTGTATTTCCTATATATACATGCTATTAGAGGGGTCGACATTCTCCTTTGCAATTTTTGGGAGATGTGCTAGCAGAGGAGCAGTAGTGGGCAGCCTTGCACACCACGTTCAAGGAGCTCCCCGGTAGTTTGTGGAGTGGTTTCTTTGGAGCTCTACCCGAAGAACCGATTTACGCGCATAACGTATTGATTCTCTTCAAATTAGGTAGGATGCATTTTTACCCAATTTCCTTGACTTGAATAGCATGTCTTGATAATATTTCATACATGTTTATGTCTGTTGTTCATTGGTGTATGAGGATGATGCTTGTGAATTGAAAAAGATCATATCTTTATTTATGTCCGGTATATGCATGGTCCATTTGAATACTTAAATGCATATTTCAATATGCAAAGTCTTAGATATGAATAACTCTCTCCTTAGTCAGCATGTAATTGACTCGTTCATTTCCCTATGGATATGACGTCGTGCTGTCCAGAGATTATAGTCTTACTTTTCAGTCATTTCTTGTTGTTTAAATTATATTAATCATTAGATCGGGCAATGATTCATAAGAATTAAGAAGACGAAGGATTAAATATTTTAAATATTGTAAAATACAAGTCGATACCCTTCTGACCAGAGGTAAAGGCCTCTGCTTTTTGGTGTTATTTATGTTCCTTTTTGTGGCGACCGTAAATTTAATAGTATTTAAAGAGGAATTTCTTTGCTCAAAGGTATGCATTTATTTAAGTTTTCGAAAATCTTTTGAAAATTCAAGTTCCCGCCAGAATCGATTGATCGCCATAAAATTTGTGATTTTTGAATTGATCTTGATCGGAGATTTTATTGGATTATTTGATTCATGATTGGCGTGGCATGTTGGTTTGGCTTCATTTGACCTAAGAATATTGGATAGGTATATGTGAAGTTTGTGTTATTTTTGGGAATAGAGTTAATTTGAGATTGATCAAAAATATGAATTAGATATTACCTAAGTGGGTAAGTGGTGATTAATGGAAATTCTAATCAACCTAACCTAATTGTGCTTGGGTCGAGTTGGCTTTAGTGGAGGTGGTTGAGAGATGGGTTAATGGAAGTGGTTGAAAGATAACACTAATTGACCCCATTAACTCATTCCTTGTAAACCCAAGAGTCACTTTGAAAGTTGGAAATTCTGGAATTTTCTGATGCAATTTGAGCCACTGATTTGAGGGGCTGATCAAGGGTGGAAAATCAACTAGAAAATCTATAAATCGGGCCTAGTAGGGGGGGCGGTTTTTGGCTTGGGTGCTTTGGCCATTCAAGCACCTCCCTAGTCTCTCTCTCTCTCTCTCTCTCTCTCTCTCTCTCTCTCTCTCTCTCTCTCTCTTTCTTTTCCGACCGGCGGCAACCCATCTCCGGTGGTTCGTGGCGGTCCAAGCAAGGTCGACCGGCATGGTGGTGGTGCGACGTTGTCAGAGTCAAGAGTGCTCGGGAAGAATTCGGTATCTTCAACCAAGTAGGATGCCTTTTTTCCACTACTTTTCTTCTTTGATAAAGATATTGTTGAAATGTATGATTGAATGTTGATGCCTTGAAGTTATGTTTACCTAGAATTTGTAATGCCGAACCTAGATTGATATTTCCCTCTTGTTTCATGACTCAATAGCATTAGTGTTTCATCTCAATTATTTCTACGTACGTTGTCCAACGAAAGTTAGTTTTGGATTTCTATGTTAAATCATGCTCGTATTCCATTCGCATGTGATGATGCTATTCAATGCATACTCATGCTCTTTCTTGAAAAAAAGATTTGATCTTTGGGCACTTCGGTGCATTTCCGTGTCTTATATTTCATGATCTATACATGTGTTGTTATAGCTATTACTACTTGAAAAATATCAACTAAATAGGTAATCGAATAATGTAACTACGAGATTATTCCTTGTAAGATCTTTTCTCTGTGTTTTCAGTTATGGTTCAACTTAATGTCAGTATGTCTCGAATTCTAATGTTGTCCGGGATTATATGTTAGTATCACTTCAATAATGAGATAAGAAAGTAACTTAGTAATCGGGTTGTAAAGTTTATGAAAAAGCTGAATCATAAGCTGAGTTTTCAGAACCAATAGGGCTCTGTAAAAATCTTAAGTAATAGTAAATTAAAGTCAGAAAAGGCTAATAAGGAGTTACTAAAGTTTATGCATTAGTAAATTAAGTATAACATAAGTTAATTGGTCTCGGCCAGGAGTAATCCTGCACAGACAGACCTCATTTGAAAAATGATAACTAATTATACAGTAATCAGAAAATTAAGATGTTTATCAATCTGAAAAATAGACATCTGAGGCTATTCAAGGTAAAAATTTCATAGATTGAATCGATTTTTTCAGAACGCAGTAACCAGATAAAGAGAGCTGTTCTGTTTTGGACAGAACACAGTTTCTGAATTTAAAAGACTTAAAATCTAAATAAACTTAAGGAGTTTGAATTAAAGTTGATATTTAAGACTTAAATCATATATAAAATAATTTATGAGATACTGAGAACAGTAACCCTAAATGTATATTAAGGGTCTTAGAGCCAAATGAAGTGTCTCATAATAATAGTCCTTTGTGTTCTTCTCTTGGTCTATTCATGACTCAAGAGTATTCAAACTTGAAGTTGTATTCGATGTCTCTGACGTGGTCTATCTTAGACATGTCATTCAAATTATTCTGAGTCGGGAATTATCAATTCTAGGGTTAGGTACGACTTTGATGACGGCAGATATGAACTTTTGAAAAAACTTGTGATGTGTCTCTTTATAGTCGGGTCTCATTTGAGATTCCAGACTATTTCATATTAACACTCTTAGTGAGTCGTTTCGGATATAGTCTGCCATTTGCTTTTCACTCCTATGAAGAGTAGAAATTTAGAAAGTCTTGTTCTAAGCCTTTTGATAATAGGGCTAGTCGTTTCCAAGAATTGTTTCTCCGCTAAGTAGCATTTATGAGAGCTCTTAGTCGGAATCATAGTATGCTCATAAGCCATTGCTAGATCTTGCGAGATCTCAGATTTGATGAACCTCTGTAGTTCAGCCGATGACGGCAACCGCGTGCGCTTAGATTGTATGACATTACGGAAGGTCTGCAATCTCTGCCCATTGTGCCCGTAAGCACCGATGGGGCCAGCATCCCTAGATGCATGGCAAGGTTCCTCCGAAGAACCCCTAGGATGTTCTGGTATTGATGAAGATTTGAGAGCAGAAATTGTACTTTGACACTTTAGATGTCCGATGCTTATTACCTTCACTACACTATGAAAGTTTGGAGTCTTTGAATTATTTTTCCTTGACCTTGATGTGTCTCGGATGACAGATGTTTTCTGGTAAGTGAACTCAGTCCTTGTTGAATCTGAGTCTGTTAATCTTTACCTATTGGAGTCTTCTCTTATTATTCCAGTGTGGGTTTTCTGTATCCTACTGGGTATTTCTTATGAAATACTCACACATCCTCTGATGCAGGAATTAAGGTGGAGCAGAAGTGATAGTATCCAGCGGCGTGATCTGATGTTGGAGCTTAGAAGACTCGTCTCTTATGTTTTGCAATATTTTGATATTTGAACTTGCGGCCTGCGTGCCAATTGCTTTTTGTTGAACAATTTAAGTGTGTTTCGGATATTGTAATAGATAATTAGATTTTCTTTCAGTTATTCTACCTTTTGTAAGTAAATATTGTTTAAGTCATGACGATCCTGCAAGTCCCATAATATTTAAATGGGATAAGCGTAGACTCGAGTATTCGGTCCGTCTCAGGTTTCCTACCCTATAACCATCATTGGATTGACGCTTCCGCGTAAATTGGGTCTTGGAAATTTGGGGCGTGACAACTTGGTATCAGAGCTTCATAATGACTTAAATAATTGTTTACTGTACAAAGATTAGGATAACTTTGTGTAAGAATTTGAAACCTTAGAAAGAGAGAACCTAGAGACTAATAAACCCTTTTCATTAGGCTATGGTGTTAACGCGTAGCGGACGGACTTACGAGAAGGACCAACAGGAGGCGGCTCGTCATGGCTGAACAACTGGAAGTTGGAGATCATGGGTCTCGGAACGGAGGAAGAACCTTACTTGATTGATGAAGAAGAAGAACCAGATGAGGTGGACTTCGAGGAAGATCCGAAAGAGGATCCGGAGGAGGACCCAGAGGAAGAACCGGAAGAGGATCCGGAGGAAGACCGAGAGGAAGATCCGGAAAAAGACCCGGAGGAGGACCCTGAAGAGGAGCATGTGGTCGTGATACTCCAGGAGTTTCGGAAAGTCTTAGAGCACCCAGTTTATGTACGTGCAAAGGATGACCCAGATCTTTTCTATGAGCTGTATCTTAGGTTCAAATCCCTAGGTTATAGGTGGCCTCACATGACCGAATAGGAGATAGATTGGTATGCGGGACACCTAGTGTTTGTACCTATGCACGTGTCCCTAGCTATTTTAGACGAGTACCTCTGAGGAGTGGTGTTCAGGGACTCGAATAGGAATCTTTAAATTGAGTAGAATCTTGTGTAACCCTGTTTTCCAGGGCTTAGGTGTAATCTCTAAGTGGAATTAATAAAAGTTATCTTTCCTCTTGTTTGTGGTGTTTGCCTTGTGTGTTTGCGATTTTTTTTTGCGATTAGGAGTCATGGATTGGAGGATGAATTAAAATGAAACATTGGTGTTAAGTTCTAATTCTCCTTCTTTCCCTGGCTGTAGATTTTCTGTGATGGCGGCAACTGGAAATCGAGGAAGGCGATCGGGTACTGTGCCAAATTCCTCACTGGAGGAGGCATCTAGCCAGAATCTGACAGACATAGTAAGAGAATTGGCAAGGGAACTGAGGAATGGTGGAAGCAGCAGCAGTACACCTAAGGTGAAGGCACCAACACTAGAGAGGTTTAAAAGAGCGGGACCAGCTTTTTCTAGAGAAGATAACCCGGAGAAGGCGGAGTGTTGGATAGTTGAGGTGGAACGATTATTCAAAGGAATGAAGGTTCCAGAAGAGGAACGAGTCGTGTTCGCGACATATCTCTTTGTCGGCGAAGCTGTGTTTTGGTGGGAATCGGCGGAACGTAATAACTTTGAAGCATGGCAAGAGATTTCATGGACAGAATTTAAAGAAGTCTTCAACAAAAAGTATTTTCCTCTGCATATTCAGCGCAGAAAGGAGAAGGAGTTTCTGGAACTAGTCCAAGGATCCATGTCTGTTCTTCAGTATGAGACGAAGTTCGAGCAGCTTCAACGCTTTGCATCAGATGCCTGTCCAAATGAGTTGGTTAAAGCAAGAAGATTTGTGGATGGTTTGCGCGATGGCTTAAGATCTAAGGTTCTGGTTTCACAGCCAACCACGGTGGCCAAAGTTGTGGAATTAGCATCAATACTGGAGGATGATTACAAGAGGACTCAGGAGCGTAAAAGTGGATCTAACAAAGGTTCGGAAAACAACTCCAAGAACTCTGGTTTCAAGCGTTTTGGGAGTGGTGGCAGATTCAACAATCGTCAGGCTAAGCGACAGAAGTACCAACCTCAAGGGAATCGCGGCAATGGTCAGGGTAAAGCAGTGGTTCCTTACCGACAGCCCCAGAGTGGTAATGGTTCGGATGCCGGAGGCAGGTGCAGATTCTGTGGACAGCAGTCGCATACAGGGAAGCCGTGTCCAAAAGACACTCGGAGATGCTACAGCTGCAACGAAGTCGGACACATCTCGCCGCATTGTCCCAACTGTAACTTGAAGCCAGGAGGGGAGACCAGCAAGAAGGGCCAAGCTAGAGACTTCGCTTTGACCTCGGCAGAAGAGGCTCACGCTTCGGATGATGTGATCGAAGGTACTCTTCTTGTTTTGGATAGACTGGCTAGGGTTTTGATTGATCCAGGATCGTCAAAATCCTTTATTTCTGTGGTGTTTGCTGTGAGTCTAGAGCGGCAACCTTCTAGACTGGAGTGTGATCTCTCTATTTCTACTCTTGTCGGAGACTCAGTCGTGGCTACTGAGTATCTGGAAGGATCTTCTGTCGTGATTGATGGTGTGGTATTGCATGCTAATTTGGTGTTGCTTGATATGGTTGATTTTGATGTTATTCTCGGTATGTATTGGTTAGCTAAGTTTGGTGCTTCAGTAGATTGTAGTAAGAAGAGAGTTTACTTTAGAATCTCAGGGAAGAGAGAACTGTTGTTCCAGGGTATTCGAGTGAGAAAATATAATCGTCTAATTTCTGCAATGAAAGTGCAGAAGCTAGTAGCTAAAGGTTGTAAAGCCTTTTTAGCGACTGTTCTATCAGTCGAGAAAACTACCCCTAGTATAGAAGAAATTGAGGTAGTAAACAAATTTATCGATGTTTTTCCGGAGGAGTTGCCTGGTTTGCCACCAAGACGGGATGTTGACTTCACTATAGACCTGATACCGGGGACAGCACCTATATCGAAGGCACCGTATCGGATGGCACCTGCTGAGTTGAAGGAATTGAAGGAACAACTTCAGGAGTTACTGGATAAATGGTTGATTCGTCCAAGTGTGTCACCATGGGGAGCACCAGTCTTGTTCGTGAAGAAGAAAGATGGATCTATGAGGTTATGTATTGATTACCGGATGCTGAACCAAGTAACCATAAAGAACAAGTATCCGTTACCAAGGATCGACGACTTGTTTGATCAACTGCAGTCAGCGAAAGTTTTCTCAAGAATCGATTTGAGGTCAGGATACCATCAATTAAGGATCAAGGAAGAAGATATTTCAAAGACAGCATTCAGAACCAGATACGGACATTATGAATTCTTAGTGATGCCGTTTGGTCTGACCAATGCCCCTGCAGCATTTATGGATCATTTCGTGATCGTGTTCATGGATGATATATTGGTCTACTCTACAAATCAGGAGGAGCACAGAAGGCATTTGGCGCAAGTGTTGCAAATTCTGCGAGAGAATCAATTGTATGCCAAGTATAGCAAGTGCGAGTTTTGGTTGGATAAGGTTAACTTTTTGGGTCATGTCATATCGAAGGATGGAGTCTCGGTAGATCCGACAAAAGTAGGAGCGATTCTTCATTGGGAGCAACCAAAGAGCGTGACTGAGATCAGAAGCTTTTTGGGATTGGCAGGTTATTACCGAAGATTTATCGAAGGATTCTCCAGCTTAGCCTTGCCAATGACCAAGTTAACAAGAAAGGGAGTAAAGTTCAACTGGAATGCTGATTGTGAAAAGAGTTTCCAGGAGCTGAAGAGGAGACTGACTTCTGCATCGATTCTGAAACTTCCATCAGGATCAGGAGGGTTTGTCATCTATAGCGATGCGTCGAAATGCGGTCTGGGTTGCGTATTGATGCAGAACGGACATGTAGTGGCGTATGCGTCGAGACAACTGAAGATCCATGAGCAGAATTATCCAACTCACGATTTGGAGCTGGCAGCGGTCGTGTTTGCTTTGAAGATTTGGACGCACTATCTTTATGGTGAAACTTTTGAAGTATTCACAGATCACAAGAGTCTGAAGTAGATCTTCTCTCAGAAGGATTTGAATATGAGACAGAGACGATGGTTGGAGTATTTGAAGGACTATGACTTCTCCATTCACTATCATCCAGGGAAGGCGAATGTGGTCGCAGATGCACTAAGTAGAAAGACAGGAACCATGGCGCATATGATGGTGCAAGAATGGCGTATGATGGAAGATTTGGGAAAGTATAATCTGGAATGGCCAACTACTCAGAGAACTTCATTTCTAGGAAACATCTCGGTGAGATCGTCAATCTATGAGAAGGTGCTGGAAGCGCAGAAGAGTAACCCTTAGATGCTAAAGCTGCTGGAAAAGCCAAATTTCACAAAAGGAGCTGACGGGATTATCTTATTTTAAGGAAGATTGGTCGTGCCGAAGGATGCGGAATTGAGACAAGAACTTCTTCGTGAGGCGCATAACTCACAGTATGCAATTCATCCAGGAAGTACCATGTTATTTCAAGATTTAAAAAGGAACTTCTGGTGGAACGGAATGAAGTGAGACATTGGAAAGTTCGTGTCTAGATGTTTGACTTGTCAACAAGTAAAGGCAGAACACCAGAGACCAGCGGGATTGTTACAACCTTTGAAGATTCCGCAATGGAAGTGGGACCACATTACAATGGATTTTGTGGTGGCCTTACCGAAGACTCAGAAGCAGAAGGATGCGATATGGGTGATCGTCGATCGATTGTCTAAGACGGCTCATTTTCTACCAATAAGATGGAAGCAGAATCCGGAGAGTTTAGCAGAGTTGTATATCAGAGAAATAGTGAGATTGCATGGTACGCCGATATCGATTGTGTCAGATCGAGATCCAAGATTTACATCCAGGACGTGGAAAGGAATTCAGGAAGCGTTGGGCACTAAACTCAATTTTAGCACAGCTTTTCATCCACAGAGCGATGGGCAGTCAGAAAGAACCATTCAAACCTTAGAAGACATGCTCCGAGCGTGTGCAATCGACTGGAAGGGCAACTGGGATGATCATCTACCATTGATTGAATTTGCCTATAACAACAGCTATTACTCTAGCATTGGAATGGCACCGTTTGAAGCACTATATGGGAGACCGTGCAGATCACCTACGTGTTGGACCGAGGTCGGAGAAAGTCAAGTATTGAAGTCAGATTTGGTGCAGTATTGTGCAGAGAAGGTAATGCAGATTCGACAAAGATTACAGACAGCGCATAGCAGACAGAAGAGCTATGCAGATAACCGAAGACGAGATTTGGAGTTTCAATAAGGCGACAAGGTATTCTTGAAAGTTTCTCCATCAAAGGGAGTTATGAGATTTGGTAAGAAAGGGAAGCTGAGCCTGAGGTTTGTTGGACCGTTTGAGATCTTGGAGCGGGTCGGGCCGGTTGCCTACAGATTGGCCTTACCCCCACAGCTAGCAGATGTGCACAATACATTTCATGTATCGATGCTAAGGAAGTATGTACCGGATGAGTCTCATGTGTTGGACTATACAACAATGGAGCTAGAGGCAAATTTATCTTTTCCGATGAGACCTATCAAGATTTTGGACAAGAAGGATCAGGTGCTACGAAAAAAGACTATTCCATTGGTGAAGGTTCTGTGGCAAAACCAGCACTCCGAGGAAATGACATGGGAATCAGAAGAGGAGATGAGGAAAGCCTACCCTCAACTTTTTTATGTTTGGTTTTCGGCATTTCGAGGACGAAATGTTCTTTAAGGAGGGGAGGATGTGACGACCGTAAATTTTAAAGTATTTAAAGAGGAATTTCTTTGCTCAAAGGTATGCATTTATTTAAGTTTTCGAAAATCTTTTGAAAATTCAAGTTCCCGCCAGAATCGATCGATCGCCATAAAATTTGTGATTTTTGAATTGATCTTGATCGGAGATTTTATTGGATTATTTGATTCATGATTGGCGTGGCATGTTGGATTGGCTTCATTTGACCTAAGAATATTGGATAGGTATATGTGAAGTTTGTGTTATTTTTAGGAATAGAGTTAATTTGAGATTGATCAAAAATATGAATTAGATATTACCTAAGTGGGTAAGTGGTGATTAATGGAAATTCTAATCAACCTAACCTAATTGTGCTTGGGTCGAGTTGGCCTTAGTGGAGGCGGTTGAGAGATGGGTTAATGGAAGTGGTTAAAAGATAACACTAATTGACCCCATTAACTCATTCCTTGTAAACCCAAGAGTCACTTTGAAAGTTGGAAATTCTGGAATTTTCTGATGCAATTTGAGCCACTGATTTGAGGGGCTGATCAAGGGTGGAAAATCAACTAGAAAATCTATAAATAGGGCCTAGTAGGGGGGGGGGGGGGGTTTGGCTTGGGTGCTTTGGCCATTCAAGCACCTCCTAGTCTCTCTCTCTCTCTTTCTTTTCCGACCGGCGGCAACCCATCTCCGGTGGTTCGTGGCGGTTCAAGCAAGGTCGACCGGCGTGGTGGTGGTGCGACGTTGTCAGAGTCAAGAGTGCTCGGGAAGAATTCGGTATCTTCAACCAAGTAGGATGCCTTTTTTCCACTACTTTTCTTCTTTGATAAAGATATTGTTGAAATGTATGATTGAATGTTGATGCCTTGAAGTTGTGTTTACCTAGAATTTGTAATGCCGAACCTAGATTGATATTTCCCTCTTGTTTCATGACTCAATAGCATTAGTGTTTCATCTCAATTATTTCTACGTACGTTGTCCAACGAAAGTTAGTTTTGGATTTCTATGTTAAATCATGCTCGTATTCCATTCGCATGTGATGATGCTATTCAATGCATACTCATGCTCTTTCTTGAAAAAAAGATTTGATCTTTGGGCACTTCGGTGCATTTCCGTGTCTTATATTTCATGATCTATACATGTGTTGTTATAGCTATTACTACTTGAAAAATATCAACTAAATAGGTAATCGAATAATGTAACTACGAGATTATTCCTTGTAAGATCTTTTCTCTATGTTTTCAGTTATGGTTCAACTTAATGTCAGTATGTCTCGAATTCTAATGTTGTCCGGGATTATATGTTACTATCACTTCAATAATGAGATAAGAAAGTAACTTAGTAATCGGGTTGTAAAGTTTATGAAAAAGCTGAATCATAAGCTGAGTTTTCAGAACCAATAGGGCTCTGTAAAAATCTTAAGTAATAGTAAATTAAAGTCAGAAAAGGCTAATAAGGAGTTACTAAAGTTTATGCATTAGTAAATTAAGTATAACATAAGTTAATTGGTCTCGGCCAGGAGTAATCCTGCACAGACAGACCTCATTTGAAAAATGATAACTAATTATACAGTAATCAGAAAATTAAGATGTTTATCAATCTGAAAAATAGACATCTGAGGCTATTCAAGGTAAAAATTTCATAGATTGAATCGATTTGTTCAGAACGCAGTAACTAGATAAAGAGAGCTGTTCTGTTTTGGACAGAACACAGTTTCTGAATTTAAAAGACTTAAAATCTAAATAAACTTAAGGAGTTTGAATTAAAGTTGATATTTAAGACTTAAATCATATATAAAATAATTTATGAGATACTGAGAACAGTAACCCTAAATGTATATTAAGGGTCTTAGAGCCAAATGAAGTGTCTCATAATAATAGTCCTTTGTGTTCTTCTCTTGGTCTATTCACGACTCAAGAGTATTCAAACTTGAAGTTGTATTCGATGTCTCTGACGTGGTCTATCTTAGACATGTCATTCAAATTATTCTGAGTCGGGAATTATCAATTCTAGGGTTAGGTACGACTTTGATGACGGCAGATATGAACTTTTGAAAAACCTTGTGATGTGTCTCTTTATAGTCGGGTCTCATTTGAGATTCCAGACTATTTCATATTAACACTCTTAGTGAGTCGTTTCGGATATAGTCTGCCATTTGCTTTTCACTCCTATGAAGAGTCGAAATTTAGAAAGTCTTGTTCTAAGCCTTTTGCTAATAGGGCTAGTCGTTTCCAAGAATTGTTTCTCCGCTAAGTAGCATTTATGAGAGCTCTTAGTCGGAATCATAGTATGCTCATAAGCCATTGCTAGATCTTGCGAGATCTCAGATTTGATGAACCTCTGTAGTTCAGCCGATGACGGCAACCGCGTGCGCTTAGATTGTATGACATTACGGAAGGTCTGCAATCTCCGCCCATTGTGCCCGTAAGCACCGATGGGGCCAGCATCCCTAGACGCATGGCAAGGTTCCTCTGAAGAACCCCTAGGATGTTCTGGTATTGATGAAGATTTGAGAGCAGAAATTGTACTTTGACACTTTAGATGTCCGATGCTTATTACCTTCACTACACTATGAAAGTTTGGAGTCTTTGAATTATTTTTCCTTGACCTTGATGTGTCTCGGATGACAGATGTTTTCTTGTAAGTGAACTCAGTCCTTGTTGAATCTGAGTCTGTTAATCTTTACCTATTGGAGTCTTCTCTTATTATTCTAGTGTGGGTTTTCTGTATCCTACTGGGTATTTCTTATGAAATACTCACGCATCCTCTGATGCAAGAATTAAGGTGGAGCAGAAGTGATAGTATCCAGCGGCGTGATCTGATGTTGGAGCTTAGAAGACTCGTCTCTTATGTTTTGCAATATTTTGATATTTGAACTTGCGGCCTGCGTGCCAATTGCTTTTTGTTGAACAATTTAAGTGTGTTTCGGATATTGTAATAGATAATTAGATTTTCTTTCAGTTATTCTACCTTTTGTAAGTAAATATTGTTTAAGTCATGACGATCCTGCAAGTCCCATAATATTTAAATGGGATAAGCGTAGACTCGAGTATTCGGTCCGTCTCAGGTTTCCTACCCTATAACCGTCATTGGATTGACGCTTCCGCGTAAATTGGGTCTTGGAAATTTGGGGCGTGACAGCTTGGTATCAGAGCTTCATAATGAACAGAATCTTTAAGGCGTTGTTGGATCAGTTCGTGATCGTGTTCGTGGATGATATATTGGTCTACTCTACAAATCAGGAGGAGCACAGAAGGCATTTGGCGCAAGTGTTGCAAATTTTGCGAGAGAATCAATTGTATGCCAAGTATAGCAAGTGCGAGTTTTGGTTGGATAAGGTTAACTTTTTGGGTCATGTCATATCGAAGGATGGAGTCTCGGTAGATCCGACAAAAGTGGAAGCGATTCTTCATTGGGAGCAACCAAAGAGCGTGACTGAGATCAGAAGCTTTTTGGGATTGGCAAGTTATTACCGAAGATTTATCGAAGGATTCTCCAGCTTAGCCTTGCCAATGACCAAGTTAACAAGAAAGGGAGTAAAGTTCAACCGGAATGCTGATTGTGAAAAAAGTTTCCAGTAGCTAAAGAGGAGATTGACTTCTGCACCGATTCTGAAACTTCCATCAGGATCAGGAGGGTTCGTCATCTATAGCGATGCGTCGAAATGCGGTCTGGGTTGCGTATTGATGCAGAACGGACATGTAGTGGCGTATGCGTCGAGACAACTGAAGATCCATGAGCAGAATTATCCAACTCACGATTTGGAGCTGGCGGCGGTCGTGTTTGCTTTGAAGATTTGGAGGCACTATCTTTATGGTGAAACTTTTGAAGTATTCACAGATCACAAGAGTCTGAAGTATATCTTCTCTCAGAAGGATTTGAATATGAGACAGAGACGATTGTTGGAGTATTTGAAGGACTATGACTTCTCCATTCACTATCATCCAGGGAAGGCGAATGTGGTCGCAGATGCACTAAGTAGAAAGACAGGAACCATGGCGCATATGATGGTGCAAGAATGGCGTATGATGGAAGATTTGGGAAAGTATAATCTGGAATGGCCAACTACTCAGAGAACTTCATTTCTGGGAAACATCTCGGTGAGATCGTCAATCTATGAGAAGGTGCTGGAAGCGCAGAAGAGTAACCCTTAGATGCATGGCATGGTTCCTCTGAAGAACCCTTAGGATGTTCTGGTATTGATGAAGATTTGAGAGCAGAAATTGTACTTTGACACTTTAGATGTCCGATGCTTATTACCTTCACTACACTATGAAAGTTTGGAGTCTTTGAGTTATTTTTCCTTGACCTTGATGTGTCTCGGATGACAGATGTTTTCTGGTAAGTGAACTCAGTCCTTGTTGAATCTGAGTCTGTTAATCTTTACCTATTGGAGTCTTCTCTTATTATTCCAGTGTGGGTTTTCTGTATCCTATTGGGTATTTCTTATGAAATACTCACGCATCCTCTGATGCAGGAATTAAGGTGGAGCAGAAGTGATAGTATCCAGCGGCGTGATCTGATGTTGGAGCTTAGAAGACTCGTCTCTTATGTTTTGCTATATTTTGATATTTGAACTTGCGGCCTGCGTGCCAATTGCTTTTTGTTGAACAATTTAAGTGTGTTTCGGATATTGTAATAGATAATTAGATTTTCTTTCAGTTATTCTACCTTTTGTAAGTAAATATTGTTTAAGTCATGACGATCCTGCAAGTCCCATAATATTTAAATGGGATAAGTGTAGACTCGAGTATTCGGTCCGTCTTAGGTTTCCTACCCTATAACCGTCATTGGATTGACGCTTCCGCGTAAATTGGGTCTTGGAAATTTGGGGCGTGACACTTTTTGTCCCAAATTAAGGGTCTTAATTATTGAATAGATAATAATCATGATTAGGCATAAAAACAGTTTGTAGAAGTGATAAAGACATAGTATTATATTGAAAATTTACTTGCTGTTAATTATTACAAATATCATGCCTAGGTGGAACAGAGAGATGATTAATAATATCATAAGTGATTAATAGATGTGATTAATTAACATAATAAAGGGCAAACCGAAGACTTAATTAGGCCTCGGTCTGGAAATTCCTGCACGGATAGTTAGTAGTAGAAAATACATAACTAATTCTATAAAATTAAGAAAAATGCGTTCTCTATTGGGATGTAAAATAGACTCATCTAGAAACCTACAGTAAAAATTACAGATTCAGATTCACTCAATAAAAGTTATAGCTAGTGCTGAAATTGTACTGCTGTACACAGGGCAGTGCAATGAATTAAGGATAATTCACTAGTATTATTATCACGGGATTAATTGATTTATAAATTTAATTTAAATACAAATAAACTCGAAATGACCAGAATTATGACTAATATAATAGTACAATTTTCCTATAAGAGAGAGACCAGGGGTTCGAGTCCTAACCTTAGTGTCTTTCCCTTTTAGTTTACGGCTCACAGTAGTGGTCGGTATAGAAATCCTTAATTAGTGTTTTACTCTAAACCCAAGTTAATCATTTTCTTTATAAACTCTCGAGTTTACATTCAGTATTTGGAATTCATAACTAGGGCCTTGCATATCGAAGATCTTAGATGTGTAAAGTTACCATTTTAACCCCAACGACTTGAGTGGAGCTTGGGAAGACGAGCGCTGCAACTACTTCTTTTGTGAGTCACGTGTTGATGATAAGTTCAGACACTTGAGTCCTTATTGCTTGGTTACTTCGAGATATTGTCATCTCGTTGGCATTCCTATAAGAGTTTATTCTCAAGGTGAAATCTTCGATTATTTTCCATACAACCTCTTTTGTCGTACAGTGATCTTTGAACCTATGGAAACTGTTTCTTCCACAAGAGTCATGATAGAACTCTTCGAGTGGAAATCCTAGTATGCTCCAGAGCCATTGCAAGATCCTCTGTGATCTTAGATTTTATGAACCTCTGTAGTTCAGACATAGATGTCCATTACGGAAGGTCTGCAGTCTCTGTCCATTGTGCCCGTAAGCACCGATGGGGCCAGCATCCTTAGACGCATGGCCGGGTTCCTTTGAAGAACCTCTAGGATGTTCTGGCATAGATGTCCATAGGGGAAGTGGACTGACCAGCGAGCAAGAGTTGTTGACTCTCTACACACAGTATGTTGGAGTCTAACTCAGTTGTTGATTCTACCAGTACATATGAGTTTTTCGGTGTTTGGTGATAGCTTGGTTTGATGATTTTTCCAAAACCAGATTATTGATTCCTTATTTCCATAATACTTTTGGTATTCGATCTTCTTTTCCTTTGGAATTTGTTAATCCTTTATCAGTGGGGTTTTTGGTATCCTACTGGGTATTTCATACGAAATACTCATGCATCCCTCGATGCAGGAATTAAGAAAGAATGATGCTAAGAAGGAGAAAGTGGAGGATGACTACAGATTTGGAAATGAAGATTTTTATTTCAGTGTTTTAGTTGTTGAACTTTGTTACTTGTGGCCTGTGTGCCTGGCTTTTTATTATTGTATTGATTGAAGATTATTTATTTCTGTAATAATTTAAACTATTAGTGTTACAACTTGTTATTTATAATTTGGGTACAATGAATGTTATTTAAGTCAACGATCCTTCAAAACCCATGTATGTAAATGGGTATGTGATGATTCGAGTATTCGGTCCGTCCCAGATTTTATACCCAACAACCTTTATTGGATTATCGCTTCCGCGTATTTTGGGTTCAATAAAATTTGGGGCATGACAATTTCTCCTTTTTGGAAGGATTCAAAACGTATAATAAGTGGCAATTAGTACAAATTTTGAAACGTACAAACCATAAATAAATTTCATTAGGCAAGTGTGGCTCTTATTAGGCAAGTGGTGTCTGATTACCCTCCGTTCCAAAATACTATGTACATTTGGAAATATCTTTTTTTTTAAAATATTGTGTACATTTTGCCAAATTATCTGATTTCCTCTTTTTAAAATTGGAGGAGACTTGGCAGGATTGACTTGAATTTAGTTCGTGAACGTGCATATTAGTTGGACGGGATATGAGAGAGAAGAAGTCATGCAATTTCCTTGCAGGCTTCATGGTCAAATAAAAATAAGAATTTTCTCAAATGTACACAGTATTTTGGAATGGAGGGAGCATTATATTAGCTTCAAGTGAATTATGATTTGATGCGTAACTTTTGGCAGTTAACTCATAGTGTGCAGCCATTTAAAAATTTCAAGTCTGTCCCTAGCAATTATGAATAGTTAACATTTGCTCTTAAACAATCTGGTAATCAAATGGTAATAAACATAATTACTCGAAATACAGGGGCAAATCATGTTTGAAAAATGAAACTTTGTTTGGCACTTTTAAGAGTAGTATGAATATAGATATAGATAACGGTGGTTCGACAAACTGGTCAGACCATTACCCAAAAAAGAAAAAAGAACGGTGAGGACCACTTGCTTCATGTTGGTCATGGATATATTTTCACTCCCCCTCACTTCAACTTCCTCTTTCTAAACAACCTCACAAACAGAAGCCGAAGCAGAAAAAGGGAAATGGCGAAAACTCCCGAGTCCGAGTACCCAAACAAGGCCTTCGGATTAGAAGCCCACCATCAAGAACGACTGGAGCAACAACGTAACGTTGTTAACTTCACGTTTGAGAACCTCTTAATTGTAAATACTCTTACTTGTCACTCCCGAAAAAGGAAAAAAAGAACTCTTGGTTCCGTACAGACCCCCCCCCCCCCTCAACCTTGTTTTGTTGGTCATGACGGAGCAAAGTTAGGCATGTAATAATGGTCCCGTATTTTTTCAAATGAAGACAAGCTTCATTGGACCGAGGGAATATGCTGTATGCGCGCCTAGTAACAAAGGTAATTGTTCAATGCCAAGTTGGTGGAAGATTATTAACTGTGGATTCGAATGATTTCAAATGCAGACAGGCTTTATTGGATGGAGGGAGTGTTGGGATTGTCACATAAAAGAGGGCTAAAACACTACCAAATTATGCACATACAATTGGCAAATATACATATGAAATACTAGAAAGAGTATAAGAATTTGAACCAGGTTCAAGGCACGTTATGCGTTGTCCTTGAAATAGATACGCCGCCCACCGTGCACAGGCGATTAATAGCATTCCGTTCCAGAGATACAACGAACTACACTGTCAGTTTAAAGGTGCACTTCAAATCAAACTGACTGGATCTCGATCAGAGGAGATTCTATTGCTCAATAATGGATGATGAATTAAGAGAGAAGAAGAACAAGTTTTTCCTTGTTTTCTGTCACCTTTTTCTGAGGAAAAACGTTCTATTTATATATAAGGGCTCTGCTAGGCTTATTCTGGAAGAAGAGATACAATTTTCCACAGAGAAACGACCATTTTCTCGTTGTAACCGTATAGCCGATCGATGGCCTGATTTAGATTGAAATTACGATTGATCGTTTTATCGCAATGCATAATTCCTAAAATTCCAGTAACTACGATCGATTAGTTTCAAACCGATCGATCACTGCCAATGCGAAAACCATTTGCAGAAAATCACAGTAACTACAAACGATCGTTTTTTCACGGTCAATTGTTACACGATTGACCGCATCATTTTGCCGATCGATCGCTTTATTTTTTAACTATTTTGTTTAATTTCAAGTCAAATTTCAACAATCCCCACCATGACTTGATATTAAACTAGTCCACACACACTAAAATGCAAAAGACATATGAATTAACCATTGAGCAATAGTACTCTAAGTTTTCGGCGATAGGTACCTTGCGGGTTTAAACCTATACCTAGTTTGGTAAGCCGCCACTCTCACAAGTTTGAAGTGAACTAAGTCTTGAACTTGAACCTTAGAGCAAGAACTTTGACAAACCTAACAGTTAAAGTAACTCCCTTTTTGAGATCATTCGGGGTAGCACTTTACGGCTATGCGCCTTGTATCTTTTCATGAATTGCACATTAGAGAACAAGCCTTCGTTCTCCTTAACTGAGACCTCAGTCGCACTTATATAGATGACAGTCTCCAAGGGTAATCTGCATAACAATACCCTTCTTTTTAAGCCTTGACCTCATTAAGACTTTCGTCAACCTTTTTCATATGCAGTAGAGCACTCTCATCATCACACAGGAACGAGCATACAATTTATTATAATAGTGCTCTCCAAGTCACGCATTAGCTTGCTGTTACCCATTGAATCTTCGTCGTGGGATCTCCACTCAGAGAGGTTGGGTTGCTACTAATGATGACTTAAATCATAGGCTTTCAGCCCCATTCCCCTAGATGAGTTAAGGACTTGTCCTGCTGACAATCCCTTCGTAAACGAATCAGCCAAGTTTTCCGCTAATCGTATGAAACTTAAGGTAATGACTCCCGATGTAGTCAACTTGCGCAAGATTTTATACCTTAGTTCAATATGCCTGGATGACCTCTTATTATGATTCTTACTCTTAAACTTATCAAGAGTTGATTGGCTATCACAGTAAATCAAAATTCCAGGAATTGGCTTATTCAACCAGGGTATATTTATTAAAAGATCCCTAAGCCATTCCGTCATTCCTCCAGTTTTATCATGTGCTACTATTTCAACATCCATAGTAGACCTTGTTATTACAGTTTGCTTGGAAGATTTCCATGCAACTACCCCACCACCAAGTGTAAACACGTAACCACTCGTGGCCTTTGCTTCATCAGAATCTGATACCCAATTAGCATCAATGTATCCTTCTAATACAGCAGGGAACCCGGAGTAATGTAAACTGTAATTTACACTTCTTTTCATATATCTGAACACCCTCTCAATGGCAATCCAATGAGATTCATTAGGGCTCTTAGTGTATCTACTTAGTCTTCCCACAGCATAGGATATATCTGGTCTACTGTAGTTTGTTAGATAACTCAAACTTCCTATCAGCTATGAATATTTAAGTAGTGACACACTTTCCCCAAGATTTTTCTTTAGTCTTACACTTGAATCATATGGCGTATTGACAGGTTTTCTATCGAAGTAACCCTACTTCTTTAGAATCTTCTCCACATAGTGTGATTGACTCACAACTATTCAATTAGAAATCCTATCAATCTTTAAGCCCAATACGACTTTGGCAAGACCCAAGTTATCATATCAAAATTTTCGTTAAGGAAACCCTTAACCTTATTAATATGATCCACATTGTTACCAAAAATCGAAATATCATCAACATATAAATATAACATGACAAAATAATTATTAAATGACTTCCAATATAAGCATTTATCAGAAGTACACACAATAAAATTATTTAAAAGAACATTATCAAACTTTTGATGCCATTGTTTAGGAGCCTGTTTTAACCCATAGAGAGATCTCACTAACTTACATACTTTTCTTTCTTGACCAGAAACTACAAAACCTTCAGGCTGCTTCATATAGATTTCCTCCTCTAATTCACCATTTAAAAATGCTATTTTGACATCCATTTGATGGATCTCGAGGTTATAACGAGCTGCCAATGCAATAAGCAGTCTAATTGTAGTTATCATGGTAACAGGAGAATACGTATCAAAGAAATCTTGACCTTCCTTTTGACTATACCCTTTAGCCACTAATCTAGCTTTGTACTTTTCAATGGATCCACCAGGATAATATTTTCTTTTAAAAATCCATTTGCACCCAATTGGTTTAAACCCTGGATGTAGATTCGTTAGAATCCAAGTCCCATGTGCAAGGATTGAATCCATCTCACTCTATACCGTCTCCTTCCATAAAGGAGATTCACTAGATGACATAGCCTCACTAAAAGTCAAATGATCCTTATTATCCACCATATAAGTATAAAAGTCATCTCCAAAATTCTTCTCTATTCTGGTTCTCTTAGATCTCCTAACATCTACATTAGTATCCAAATCTTCAATTCTTGGAATAGAAGATGATGAGCCATCTTCTTTATGCACTACAGTTTTACTCTTTTCCTTCATAGGAAATACATTCTCAAATAATGTTGCATCATCGGACTCTTTAATAGTATTAGGTGCATAATCCTGCCGATCAGACCCAATGGCTAAAAATCGATATGCTCTACTATTTTGTGCATAACCAATGAACACCGCATCATATGTTTTTGAACCTAGCTTATCTATTTTCACGTTTGGGATTTTCACTTTGGCAAGACATCTC
This sequence comes from Houttuynia cordata, assembly GCA_039654745.1. Classification (NCBI taxonomy): domain Eukaryota; kingdom Viridiplantae; phylum Streptophyta; class Magnoliopsida; order Piperales; family Saururaceae; genus Houttuynia; species Houttuynia cordata. The sequence goes on along the minus strand of CM077510.1, from coordinate 7,425,447 downwards.
CAAACCTTAATGAACTTCAAGCTCGGTTATCTTCCTTTCATTAATTCATAAGGGGTTGTATTTTGTCCTTTATGAGGCACACGGTTTAAGATCATACAAGCAGAAAGAATTGCTTCTCCCCATAAATTCTTCGGTAGACCCGAAAACGAAAGCAGATAATTAATTATGTCAATGAAAGTTATATTCTTTCTTTCTGCCACTCCATTAGATTGAGGAGAGTAAGGCGCTGTGGTATCATGTATTATTCCTTGATTTTCATAAAACTTGCAAAATTCAAGAGAACAATACTCCCCACCATGATCAGACTTTAGTCTTTTAATCCGCCTCTCTGTTTGATTCTCAACCTCTATTTTATAGATCTTAAACTTCTCAAAAGCCTCATCTTTAGACTTAAGGAAGTATACATGACAAAATTTAGAGTAATCATAAATAAAAGTAACAAAATATCTCATACTACCCCTAGTAATCAATCCATTCAACTCACATATATCTTAGTGAACTAATTGAAACAAACATGTAGACCTATCAATAGACCTATAAGGTTTTTAGGTTGTTTTGCTTGAACACATATTTCACATTTATCACTAGTTACATCATACAATTTCGGAATCAAATCAAGATTCATCATTCTTTTAATAGTATTTGAATTCACATGTCCAAGCCTCATATGCCACATATCAAAAGAATCAACATGATAAACCAAAGAGTCATCTACTTGAAATAAAGAGTTATTACAAGAAACCAAATTTAGTCTAAAGAGCCCATCACACACAGCCTTTGCCAATAAAAGTATTATGTCTAGTTATTACAACTTTATTTGACTCAAACACTAATTTATATCCTTCTCGACTAAGAAGTATTCCACTAACTAGGTTCTTCCTCATAGTAGGCACATGCAACACATTACAAAGAGTTAACGTGCTCCCCGATGTAAACCGGATGTCCACATTTCTAACTCCATAAACTCTAGCCTCAGAGGAGTTCCCCATTGTCACAGTCCTATCCTTTACTTCCTGATAGAAAGAAAAAGAAGAAACATCAACACCAATGTGAACAGCTGCCCCTGTATCAACCCACCAATCGGTAGATTCACATGCCAAGTTAATTTCAGAATTAGTTAATACTAACCTGTCATCTGAAGTAACCATGTTAACATGAGCAGAAGATGCAGCCCCACCATGACTATGGTCCTGACCTTTCTTCTCTTTGCACTTGTTTGCAAAATATCCCGGTTTCCCACAGACCCAGCAAACCTTCGACTTCTTGTCCTTATGGATATTTGAACCACGTTTGAAAGATCGATTCTTAAAGTTCTTGTTGTTCTTCTTATTGCCATGAAACTTTGGTTTCCCTTCTACAACATTTGCTTGAACATTATCTTTGACCTCAAAGGATGAGCTTTGTAAGATTTTCATCTTACCTCTATTCTTTTCTTCAATTTGTATGGCCACCATAAGATCATCAACGGACATTGCATCCCTTTTGTGCTTCAACTTAACTTGGAAATCCTGCCATGAGGGTGGTAGCTTATCTATAAGCGCCGGAACTTGGAGTCTCTCGTCAACGGGAATGCCTTCCCCAATGATCTTAGCCACCAAATTCTGTATCTCAACAACCTGGTCTCTAATAGATTTTTTATCAACCATCTTGTAGTAAAAATACTCGCCTACAACATATTTTTCTTCCCCTTCATGCTCCTTTCGAAATTTCTTATCAAGGGTATCCCATAATTCTTTAGCAGATTTAGTATTCACATGCAAATCATATAATTCATTGCTCAAGACACTCAAAATTTGTCCATGGCATAGTTTATCATCTTATTTAAATTTATCATTATCAACAGGCTTGGTTGTTCCAACATCAGACGAATTAGCAGTCTTGTCAGATTCAGAAAACAATTTTATCCACAATAGCATCAGAAATCACATAGAATATGTTCAACTGAGTCAACCAAAATTTCATCGTTGTTTGCCATCACATAAAATTCTTGCCATCAAATTTCTTAGGTTTCAATGATTTGTCAACACCCATAATTGTAGTAGTATTCAATCAACAAGAATAAGAGATATCTATTTCAAGATTGTTGGGATTGTCACATAAAAGAGGGCTAAAATACTACCAAATTATGCACATACAATTGACAAATATACATATGAAATACTAGAAAGAGTATAAGAACTAGAACCAGGATCGAGGCATGCTATGCGTTCTCCTTGAAACAGATATGCCACTCTCCGTGCACAGGCAATTAATAGCATTCCGTTCCTGAGATACAACAAACCGCACTGTCAGTTTAAAGGTAAACTTCAAATCAAACTGACTGGATCTCAATCAGAGGAGATTCTATTGCTCAATGATGGATGATGAATTAAGAGAGAAGAAGAACAAGTTTTTCCTTGTTTTCTGTCACCATTTTCTGAGGAAAAACATTCTATTTATATGGACGGGCTCTGTTAGGCTTATTCTGGAAGAAGAGATGCAATTTTTTGCAGAGAAACGGCCATTTTCTCACTATAACCGTATAGCCGATCGATTGTGTTATAAGCCGATCGATCGCCTAATTTAGCCTGAAATTACAATCGATCGTTTTATCGCAGTAACTACGAACGATCGTTTTCAAACCAATCGATCGGTGCCAATGCGAAAATCACAGTAACTACGAACGATCATTTTTTTACGGTCGATCGTGTAACGATCGATTGCGTCATTTTGCTAATCAATCGCTTTAGTTTTTAACTATTTTGTTTAATTTCAAGTCAAATTTCAACAGGGAGCAAGAATATGAAGTTCATAGAATTCTCAGTTGTCGTGCCGCAAATGTATTGTATCCACTCAAATGGAAAGTCAATAGGACTGAACATCATCGAGTTTGTAAGCCAAAAACACCAAAAGAAACAATAGATGAAAAGAATCAGTCGCCTTAGAAGAGTATCTCAGACCTGAACACCCAATTTGGCATGCTAAAAGTGACATCTTTTTGGTATAATAAAAGTGACATCGATATCACGAACATTTGGCATACCTTAATTGCAAGAAGCGGCTTGTGTGAAATTGACCAACGAGTGTTGGAGGGATATCTACGACTCCCTTAGTGGAAAGTGGTTGAGGTCCTCCTAGACGATGTCCGCCAGGATATCCTCCATTAATTAACAGTCTGCCGTCAATTCTGATGGTCGATGTCTCCTGTTTATTGCTGGACGATCCGACGGGATACGGAAAAAAATGCTTCGCGTCACCTTATGGGAAGCTCAAGTTGAAGTCCCCACGGAAAGCCAGGCAAGTCCAGATCTTGCCAATGCCATTTGATAGCTCCTCCTCCTTAGAAACTTAGTTGGTTAGGGTGGAGGGCTCGTCCAAACCTAAGATGGTCAGTCAATCCCCTACACATACTATTTCTGTCTCGGCCCAATCAGTCCTCCCTTACTCCCTGTCATCTTGTACGTCTGCTGTCGGAAGTGCTTGCTAACCCTTGCCAGGTGCTCCTCGAACCAGCCAAAACATACTCACGTAAGCGGGCTGACCCCTCCTTCCCTCCTGCTCCAGAAGCTGAAGTTGTCCCCCCGCCTGTTTGAAAACGGAGGAAGTTACTGAGCCCACCTGCTGCACCCGCACCAGCACCGGCCCCCAAATTGAGGCTGCGGCCACTGCACGAGGCACAAATTGTGCACAACCCGGATTACCTCCCTGACTGCACCCACTCCCCTGCATCCAAACCTTTTACCCGGACTCTGGACGAAAGTTCCTCTGCCCAGTGTACCTAATTAAAGTTGTTATACGGAACTGTCTACGGATAGGCAAGTTGTTCTATGGAACTGTCTACGGATAGGCAATCCCTTGACACGTTCTCACTTAGTTGACTTAGTTAATAATCGTATAGGATATCCCTAAAATATCGGTCCACTAAAGAGATAAAATATCGGAGATATATTAGAAATATTGTATAAAAAAATATGGTTGGTCTAAAACTAGTTTTTACCATGTATTTTTATAATATAACTTCTAAAATGAGATATTAATTTAGACAAGCATAAATTTTAAAATATGCATAAAAATATGTATATAATTCAAAATATATGTTTGCGTTTTAAACCCATATCCTTGTCTAAACAAAAGTTAATAAACGAGAAAGTTAATTTTTTTATCTTTATTTTTTTAAATAAAAAATATTTATTTTAAATGTCGATATATCAGGCTGAAACCGATATATCAACATATCGGTTGAAGCCCCGTATCGATATATCACCGATACAACTTTCTATGATATACACTCATCCGATACAACTTGTTTTGCTAAACCGTAGATCAGGGGAAGTTATTTAAAGAAGTTGCTAGATATTCCTCCTACCTTATCTTAGCGGTGGGGAGACGTGAAGGTTTTTGGGTTTTTTGGAATGGGAATATAACTGTAACTGTACTTAATGCTGATGATTGGTTTGTCTCTTTACAGTTGAACTATGATATTACTGTTGTTCATATGTCATCTAACGTGAAAACACAAAAAGAACAATGGCAAATGATTAGGTTAATGCCCCACATTTTCAGTCTGCCCCGGACATGCATTGGAGACTTTAATGTAGTCTCACGCATCAAGGATAAAGTGGGCGACGGGCCCATCCAAAGACAAAAAGCGCGCATTTATAATGAATCTATGACCTTTTCCGGTCCGAGGTTTACATGGAGACGGGACAGGTAGAAGAATGACTTGATAAATGCCTGGTTGCCGCAACCGTATTTTGCAATTGAAAGACTCTCTTAGAACTGTACACTCTCAAAGTAATGACGTGCATGATATCTTGCAGGACTACTTCATGAAGCAATTTGGAAACTTGGAGGGCCGCTCCATTGACTATGACTAGAACTTCATTCTTAAGCTCGCAACAGATGAGGAAAACATAAAACTGATGGCAGATGTTACCAAGGAGGAGATTTTGCAGACGTTTTGGAAATTGAGGGCTTATAAAAGCCCGGATCCAAATGGATTCCAGGGTATCTTCTATACGGCATACTGGACAACCGTGGGTGATAAGGTATGTGAGATGATCTTTGAATTCTTTAATGATTATGGTACATTTCCAATTGATATCAAATTTCCAATTGATATCTTTTTTTTTAATTTTTTTTTTAATTTTTTTTTAAAATAAACAATGTTATTCCTATATACCCCCAAACCTAAATTAAACATTGTCCTCAATGTTAAGAATGAAATGAAGGATAAAATAAATAAATAAATAAAGAAAATAAAGGATAGATGTTACCCGGAGAACTGCAAATTGCTAAAATCCCATGCGAGTGAAAATCATCAACAAAGAAAAAGATGAGAACAATCACAATATCCAACCAGAAAACATCATCTAATCAAATAAATAACGTAAAACAAAGAAAAAGCTGGGCTGCCTCCCAGGAGCGCTAAGTTTCTTGTCTTCAGCCAGACTGAGTGTAAGAGTATTCAATCATGATAAGTGGGATCAGACAGAGGAATACTCTCCACTTCTGATGGAATCAATTACAGGAATGGCTTAAGTCTTTGACCATTTACTTTAAACACATTGCCATTCAATGGATTTTCAATTTCAACAGCTCCATGAGGGTAAACAGTTTTAACAACAAATGGACCAGTCCATCTAGAACGGAGCTTACCAGGAAATAAATGCAATTGAGAGTTATACAAAAGAACTTTTTGTGAAGGTTCAAAAGTTTTTCGATGAATGTGTTGATCATGCAAAACCTTCATTCGTTCTTTGTAAATTTTTGAATTCATATATGCATCATTCCTGATTTCTTCCAATTCATTTAGTTGAAGCTTACGCACAGAACTGTCATCATCCAAATTAAAATTAAACATTTTGATAGCCCAATATGCCTTATGCTCCAACTCCACAGGCAAGTGGCAAGCTTTTCCATAAACAAGTCTATAAGGGGACATACCAATAGGAGATTTAAAAGCAGTACGGTATGCCCAAAGTGCATCTGTTAACCGCAGAGACCAATCTTTGCGATTTGGGTTAACCGTTTTCTCTAAAATGTGTTTAATCTCTCTGTTGGCAAGTTCAGCTTGCCCACTTGTTTGTGGATGATAAGGGGTAGCCACCTTATGAGTAATTCCATATTTCTTCATTAATGCCTCAAAAGGTTTATTGCAGAAGTGAGAACCCCCATCACTTATGATTGCACGGGGTATACCAAACCTTGACATAATATTTTCTTTCAAAAAGCGTATAACAGTTTTATGGTCATTATTTCTACAAGGAATGGCCTCTACCCACTTGGAAACATAGTCAACAGCCACTAAGATGTACAGATAGCCAAACGAAGGTGGAAATGGGCCCATGAAATCAATACCCCAATAATCAAATATTTCAATCACTAAAATGGGGTTTAAAGGCATCATATTCCGATGAGTTATTCCACCAAGTTGTTGACAACGTCCACAAGTACGACAAAAATCATGAGTATTTTTAAATAGGGTAGGCCAATAAAATCATAATCATAATCATAATCATAATCAATTAGCGCCTTTTCCCAACTATTTGGGGTCAGCGACACGGATCCTACTCCTCCATTCCAACCTGTTTTGGGCTACCTCTTTTGTAAGAGATAATAAAGTCAAATCCTTTTTTATTAACTCCATCCAAGTTCTCTTAGGTCTCCCTCTCCCTCTTTTAGCATCGTTTACCTGTATCCCTTCTAATCTTCTCACAGGGGCATCTAAAGGTCTTCTTTGCATATGCCCATACCACCGCAACCTACATTCCCTCAGCTTCTCCCCTAAAGGCGCTACACCCAGGCTCTCACGAATATATTCATTTCTAATCCTATCTCTCCTAGTTATCCCACTCATCCACCTCAACATTCTCATTTCGGCTACATTCAACTTATTTATATGACTCCTCTTTGGTGCCCAGCACTCCGCTCCATAGAGTATTGCAGGCCTAATAGCTGTCCTATAGAACTTGCCTTTAAGTCTTTTTGGAACCCGCTTATCACACAACACTCCCGAGGCTGCCCTCCACTTTACCCACCCCGCATTTATCCTATGCACCACATCCCTATCAATATCCCCTTCTTTATGGAAAATAGATCCTAAGTAACGAAATTGATCACACCTTGGCACTTCTTGCCCATCTATTTCAACTAGGGCTCTATCTATAGTTCTACCTTCCTTAAAATTAAATTCCATGCACTCGGTCTTAGTCCTACTTATTTTAAAACCTTTTGATTCTAGAGCAACCCTCCACAATTCTAATTTCACATTTAAACCTACTTTACTCTCATCAATTAAAACTACATCATCTGCAAAAAGCATACACCAAGGTACATTATCTTGCAAATGACTAGTAAGCTCATCCATAACTAAAGCGAAAAGATACGGACTTAAGGCTGACCCTTGATGAAGACAGTAGGCCAATAAAATCCACATTGTAAAATTTTAGCAGCAGTTTTTCTAGCAGAAAAATGACCACCACAAGCTTCTGAATGACAGAAGGAAATGACACTATGAATTTCATCATTAGGCACACATCTCCTAGTAATCTGATCCGGACAATATTTGAAAAGATACGGATCATCCCAAAAGAAGTTTCTTACCTCTACCATGAACTTTTTCTTATCTTGTGTTGTCCAATGAGAAGGAGTTTGACCTGTGACAAGAAAATTAACAATATCAGCAAACCATGGTAAATCAGAAAGAACAAAAAGTTGCTCATCTGGGAAGGTGTCTTTAATTGGAGCAGCCTCATTGGAATCATCCACAGTCAACCTAGATAAGTGATCGGCCACCACATTTTCTACTCCTTTCTTATCTTTAATTTTAATATCAAATTCTTGCAGTAGGAGTATCCAGCGAATCAACCTAGGTTTTGCATCTTTCTTTGATAGAAGATATTTCAATAGGATATCCGGTCAAGTAAGCCCTAAATTTATCCAAAGCAAATACTATAGCAAGTAATTCCTTTTCTGTTGTTGAATAATTAATCTGAGCATTGTCTAAGGTCTTACTTGCATAGTAAATAACATAAGGCTTCTTATCCTTCCTTTGCCGCAAAACAGCCCCCACAGCAAAGTCACTAGCATCACACATTATCTCAAATGGTAAAGTCCAATCTGGGGGTTGCATAATAGGGGCTGAAGTAAGTATTCCCTTCAGTTTGGCAAAAACTTTTTCACAATCAGCATTCCATTCAAAAACAATATCTTTAGATAGGAGATTGCATAATGGTCTAGAAATAGAACTAAAATCTTTGATGAACCTCCTGTAGAACCCTGCATGACCCAAAAATGATCTAATATCTTTAACAGTCTTGGGTGTAGGCAAATGAGTAATTAAATCAATTTTTGACTTATCAACTTCAATTCCCTTAGAGGAAACAATATGACCTAAAACAATTCCTTTAGAGACCATGAAATGACATTTTTCCCAATTAAGCACAAGATTCTTCTCTTCACACCTGCTCAAAACTTTCTGCAAATTAGACAAACAGTCATCAAATGAATCACCAATTACAGAAAAGTCATCCATAAACACTTCAAGATAGCGTTCAACCATATCACTAAAAATACTCAGCATGCATCTTTAAAATGTTGCAGGTGCGTTGCATAAACCAAAAGGCATTCTTCTATATGCAAATGTGCCAAAATGACATGTGAATGTGGTTTTCTCCTGGTCTTCTAATGCAATTTCGATTTGATTGTAACCGGAGTAGCCATCTAATAAACAGTAATATGTGTGGCCAGCTACCCTCTCCAGAACCTGATCTAGAAATAGCAATGGGAAATGGTCTTTCCTAGTGACGGAGTTCAGCTTCCTGTAGTAATTCAGATGTAACTCTAGTGGGTATTAATTCATTCTTATCATTCTTGACAACTGTTACACCAGATTTCTTTGGTACTACTTGGGTAGGACTCACCCACTTGCTATCAAAAATGGGGTAGATGTTCTCCGCATCCAAGAGTTTAAGCACTTCAACTCTAACTGCCTCTTTCATGATTGGATTTAACCTACGTTGCATCTTCCTAGACGGTTTGGCATTGTCCTCCAAATAAATCCGATGAGTGCATATTAAAGGGCTTATTCCTTTTAAATCAGCAATTGTCCATCCTATTGCACCTTTATGTTTTTTCAAAATATCAAGCAACTTACCCTCTTCGATAAGATTAAGATGAGACGATATTACCATCGGAAGAGTTTCACCATCACCCAAAAATGCATATTTGAGGTCAGTTGGTAACTTCTTCAACTCCAATTTGGGTGCTTGAATGCTTGATGGGGTAGGTAATTTTTCTCTCAATGGTAGCTCCTCAAACTTGGGTTTCCATCCATTCACTTGCAATACCTGCAGAGAATTCAGCAAAGAACAAATCTCAGCCTCTTCACAATTCACTTTAGATTCATCATATAAAGAATTAACTAAGCAAGATTCTAATGGATCAGAAAGAGATGCATGAAATTGATCTCTAACAAAGGTATCAACCCAATTCATTTCTTGAACATCAATATCATCCCCTGGTTGCTTGCAGACATTGAATATATTCAATTCCAAAGTCATATTGCCAAATGAAAGTTTCATCACACCATTTCTACAATTAATCAAAGCATTTGAAGTAGCAAGAAATGGACGACCTAGTATGACAGGAATATTTTCACTTGCATTTATAACAGGATGTGTGTCCAAAACAATAAAATCAACAGGAAAGTAAAATTTATCTACTTGAACAAGCACATCTTCCACTACTCCCCTTGGAATTTTAATAGAACGATCAGCAAGTTGAAGAGTAATGGTGGTGGGTTTAAGTTCTCCAAGACCTAGCTGAGGTATACTGAATAAGGCAAAAGATTAACACTAGCCCCAAGATCAAGCAAGGCTTGGTCTACCCTAAAGTTCCCAATCACACATGAAATAGTTGGACATCCGGGATCCTTATATTTGGGCGGGCTTTTGTGTTGAATTATAGAACTTACCTGTTCAGTTAAAAAGGCTTTTTTCCGCACATTCAACTTACGCTTAATAGTACACAAATCTCTCAAGAACTTAGCATAAGAAGGTACCTGTTTGATTGCATCTAACAAGGGAATGTTAATTTTCACCTGCTTAAAAAGTTCAAAAATTTCAGCATTTTGGTTCAACTTTTGAGGTGGTTTCAACCTCTGTAGAAATGGAGCTGGAATAGGACATCTCACATCTTCACTTGACCCAGACTTATCAATTTCCTCATTATCATGTTTTGATTCATCATTCTCAGAAGATTTTTGGGCCTTAAGTGGAATTGTTTTATCAATTTCTTTTCCACTACGAAGAGTGGTAATAAACTTAGCATGTTCCAATTGTGAATCAGAAGGTTTCGTGTCCATCATGTGAACTTGCCCCTGTGGGTTGGGTTGGGGTTGAGCAGGAAACTTACCTTCCTCTTGAATAGCAAGAGAAGATGTCAATTTAGTGAGAGACCTCTTTATATCATTAATAGCTTGTGAGGTTTGTTGATTAATAGTAGCTTGCCCTTGCATGAAAGTTTGCAGTGTCTCCTCAAGTGTCTTCCTGTGAAGTGGAACATATGGAGTATAATTGGAAGATGCTTGAGGAGGTGGTGTTTGTGCAGCATTTTCATTCCTCCAACTAAAGTTGGGGTGATTCCTCCATCCTGGATTGTATGTATCTCCATAAAGAGATTGTCTCTTGAAAGGGGTCATGGAATTTGCTTGGTCATGCAACACCTCCTTGAAAGCAGGAATGGTAGGGCACTCATTAGTCGGGTGTCCCATGACATCACAAATTCCATAGGCCTCTTCTGTAGCAACAGACTTAACAACATTAATTTTCCCTACTTCCATAGCCTCCACCTTCCTAGCCAAATAGGCTAGCTTAGCACTCAAATTATCCTCCTCCCTAAGATAATGCAGACCCCCACTAGTAGTTGAAGACTTCGACTTATTAGAAACATCAGAGGGATCGGCTGGATCCCAAGAATCTGAGTCTTCAGCTACTTGATCTAGAAAATCAAGGGCTTCATTAGGGTCTTTATCAAAGAATTCCCCATTACACATGGTTTGAACAAATTGTTTCATTGAGGGCGTCATCCCATCATAGAAGAAACTGATGGTGCGCCACTTCTCATACCCATGATGTGGACAAGAATTTAACAAATCTTTATAACGCTCCCAACATTGATAAAATGATTCATTTTGTTTTTGAGCAAAATTTGTTATTTGTCTTTTCAAAGCATTTGTCCTATGAACTGGAAAAAACTTCTTAAGGAATTCAGTTTGTAGTTCTTTCCAAGTTCCTACAGATCTAGGCTTAAGGGAATTTAGCCAAGTCTTGGCTTTATCCTTCAAAGAGAAAGGAAGCAATTTTAGTCTGATAATGTCTTCACTACAAGCTTGCTCAAAAGTTGCACATACTTCCTCAAATTCCTTTCAATGCAAATAAGGATTTTCAGAATCTATACCATGGAATTTGGGAAGCAAGTTTATCATTCCAGGCTTAAAAGTGAAGTGATGTGCTTGTACAGGAAGGTGTGCTAGTGCGTGCAGGTTGCAGATAATCACGCAAGGGCCGCATTGGTGCATCATGTTCACTCTCATTTTCATTAATATCATGGTTACTACCCTGATAAGCCATTTAATTAGGTGTGTGTGATGGAACAGTGAACTCAAACACGGGATTCTGAATCAAAATAGCAGAATTACTTCTAACCAATCGTCCACTGGTATCTCTATTCCACGAGTGCATGCACAAGCAACAGAAATTTCAAAGGGAGATGGAACGAGTTTACCAAATTTGAAGAAAAATCCAATGAAAAGCCTTTTTGTTCCAGATGGGACTCCAAATTCCTGCAAAATAAACAAGCTAAATTCAACTAAGAATAACTGAAATTAACTAAACTATACTAGAGAGAAATAAACTAATTGGAAGATTAATCCTAAACTTCACTCCCTGGCAGCGGCGCCAAAATTTGATCGAACCCAAGCGAAGGTTGACAAATTGTAATATATACTCGGTGAATCCAAGTGTCGAACCACAGGGAATGATGTAGGATTATTCTATTCTAAACTAATTTAAACACTACTTAGCTTAACAAATTAAGATTCTTATCAGGAAATTATGCAGAGAAGTTATAATTCAATTAACTACTAAAATGATGATTAAAGATTCAATTAAAACTAACTAAAGACAGGCAAGGATAATCGATGGAAGATATCAAAGCTTCAAGGATCAATTATTTAATTAATATTCTACGTCTCTTTAATTACGCAATTAGATTCAAATAATGATTTGACCTAATTGGAAGATATTTCATTCACGTTCATCATATCCATCAACATAAAAATATCAATCGAATATTTATCATTAACAAGCTCAGTCTACTAATCACAGGGAATTATAAGCATTAGCCGTACCTTACGTTAACGACAAATCAAATAATTATATAGATTATGACTTTATCAAAACATCGCATTCAATCAAATAAACAATAAGTAACTCTTCCATAGACATAGAAATATCAATCAAATAACGTCACCTTTAGCTTTGACAAAAGATTTAGCTATTCATATTCAAGAGAAAAATCAGATTTAGATTTGGAAGAAATTGCATTGGAAAACACTATTGCATATCACTATTCACGATTTACTATTCACGGGACACTATTCATCGTCTTCTCCCATCAGCCCGCACTGTAGCAAATTTCGAAATCACTGTAACAGATGCAAAAATCAACCCTTTTTCTTCTCTTCTTCTTCTCCCTATCTTCTCTCGATTCCTCTTACTCCTCTTCAATTTTCGGCCAAATCCCGACGAAAAACACGAAGAACACTAAAAAATGAAGCTCTGTTTTTCTCTGAAAAACACGTCCAGCCGTTCTCTGTTTCGTCAAAATCCCAAGCGCTCCCCCCTTCTGTTTCTGGCAGTGCTGTTTATATAGACTGCAAGAGCAGTCCTGTAATCTTTCCCAACTGAGCCAAATCGCCCCTTTTCCATTTCCAATCGAACTGAATATGGAAGCTTACCAAACTGGAACACGTCTGCAACTCAATTTGCCTCGATGCCTTTCGATTCGGCTCTGTTACATGCATATTTCAAAATCCAGATCTTTCCATATAACGACCATTCCTTCTGTTTGTCGTCAGCCTCTCCGTCTTTGACTACCATCTTAAGCTCCGCCGTCGCGTGCCGTTGCTGCCCTTTGCTGGAACCTAGAACCGCCACCAGCACAAGCGCCGCCTCTTTCGCGCCGTGAATCTCGCCGCCGTGCTCCTCTGTGTTCCTCCGTTTCGATTGCCGTCAAGTCCCCGATCCATTCGAGTGCCGCCCAGCCGTGACCCATCGCCGATCACCTTGCCGGCCGTCTCCAGCTCGACACCGGCGCTCGAGCAGAAGTTCGAGCGCTGTTTTCATTCGTCTCTGTTCGACACCCGAGCCGATGGCTCGGGTTGTTTTATTTTTTTTTATTTTCTTCTCTGAACCAAACCGGATCGGACGGTTTAATTCCTTTTCCCTTTTTTTTTTCTTTTAATCAAATAAAACCCGTCGTAACGATCCCAACCACCAATTCAAATCCGAACGGCTTATACTTAAAAATAAACGCCCGTCTTCCTTAAGTGCATCATCAACGGTTCAGATCTTCAATACGCATGATATCAGCTCATGAGTCACTTTGGCATTTCAAAACACATCTAATGCGCTCATCTGCTACGAACTGCAATTCGCATTTTCAAACCTACAATAACAAAACCAAACTAAAATTAGACGCATGATAAAAATATAATTCATTAAATTCTTTAATGCATCTAAAATGTATAATTAGAGTAATTTAATTATTAATCCCCTAATTACTACCCTAATCACAAATAACCCGTTTTATTCTTATTTTATCACAAAAACTACACTAGCATATAGGTAAATAAGGCATATAAATGTGTATATTTTATGCTTATCACTCGACAACCTCCAGCAAGCTTCGGCGACTCTCCGACGACCTCCGGCGGGCAGTGATTCAAGATCGGTTTGTATGCGAGGTAGGATCCCATACCCCTCATCAAGTTTTGATATTTTTTTGGGTTCTTCGTCGAGGGAGGTGTTGGGGACGTCGAAGGAGTAGGTAAGGGCCAATGGCGAGTCACCGGTGGTCGAATCAACCTCCGCCAAGCCACCGGCCATGGTGGAGGAAGCAAAGGCAGCCGACCTTATTTTTTCCCAAATCTGCCCGGACCACGGGCAGACGGCGAGGGGAGTAGAGGAGGAAAAGGGGAGGAAGGTGTCGCCTGGCCGGTGGTAGCGAGACGTCGGCCGTCGTGGCGGCCGTTGCAAGCCGGACCGGGCCAGTCCATTATTAGACCAAACCCGGTCCAGTAAATCAGTTGGTTCAGTCACAGACCGAACCCGGTTCGGTCCAGATATAAACCGAACCCGGTTCATAACTAGACCAAACCAAGTCCATTTTCAAACCGAACCCCGGTTCAATAATAAACCCAGTTCATAAGCCGGTTCAGGTTTTGAACTACCGGTGGACCTCAACCGATAGTTAAAAATGCCTACAACTGACGGTCGAACTCGACTGTCTGTGTATTTTTGTGCAGCGTGGTACATACAGAGCAAGTTTAGTAGATAGGCCCCTGTTATTGATTTTGGGCTGTTTAATAAATAATTTCAAGCCATAACTAGCATGTTATTGGTATGTGTTTGTGTTTTTATATCTAATGGCATTTGTCCTTGATGTTATGCTGACTGATAGCAAAGGTCTTAAATGGTAAAGAAAAATCCGACTAATAAACCTAGATGGTTTAGAGACATAATCATTTTATGAAATATAATAAAATGATGACTTGAGGGCTGAGCTCTAGGGTTGGGAAGAACCTAATCAAGATAAAGACTAAAATACCCTTAGGATTGGGAGTCAGTGTATGAGTGTGACTTCCGATCAGGCGAACGAATGACTATTAAGTCAAAGGTCAGGCTATCTGTTGAGCTATTGAGCCAACAGTTGTGAATGGTATGTTATAACTCTAAGAAGGGTTCATACTAGTAATACTGTGATACCTGTTAAGGATCACAAGGTATAGATTGGGGTGGTGTTGCATCTTCTGACTGGTAGAAGCTCTGCCGTTTGTATCTCTCTATGGATTTTAGAGAGCATTCACATCTTCCGACTGGTGGAAGCTCTGTGTCATGGTACCTACTAAGGACCAACTTCTATTGGCCAGGCTTAAGCTGTTATATCTTTCTATGGATTTTTGAGAGAGCATTTACATGTTATTTTGGCTCATGTTTGCATCTTTCTATGGACTTTAGAGAGAGCATTACATGTTCTATTGGCCAGGCTTAAGCTGTTACCTCTTCTCTATGGATTTTAGAGAGAGCTTTTGCATCTTCCAACCAGTGGAAGCTCTACACACATCCTGAGCCTTGGTTGCCAGGTGGTTTACTGTGCACATTGGAGATGTTAGCATCCTAGAAGGCTGCGTTTCCCGACCCACATCGAGTCTAGGAGCTGATGTGGAGCCATACCCTTCCGACGGTCATACCCTTAAGGTAAGGAATGGGCAAGGCAGTCACCCTTGAGGGATTTAGGGCATGCCGTGATTACCGGTATTAACCGGAGTGATAGTCACAGTATTTTCGTGCTGTCTGTCATGTAGGTATGACATTCAGTGAGTCTGTCTATATGGGACAAAGACTTAATTATTGAATTTGAACTTGGGGAGCAATAAAATACTTGCTTGAAAGATTAATAAAAGATTCAAGTGGAATCCTGTAATATGTTGCATAATATGTTAATGCAAATCCTGGTTTATTGTAATGTTGATGACTGTGTTATGGTATCCCACTGAGTACTTTTATACTCAGCATCCTTATATGATGTAGGTGCTGCTGTGGAGGATTGACTTCATGTGCACTTGGGAGTTAGGTGGTGAGGACGTTCAGATTGCTGAGCATATCTCCTGCTTCGGGTTTGTTCTAGACCTTGTATTAAGGCATAAGCGCCAAGTATTTCTAGTTTATTTTGATATGGATGACAGACTTGCACTTAGAGGACTTGCGTTGGTTTAATCGACTTTGCATCTTGTAATACTATATCTATATATGGTTTTATATCTATATTTATGAACCCCAGTTATCACGGCCTAGATGCTTAGTCAAAAAAATTTCAACTCGTAATTTATCGCATAGAGGAGTAATCCTCTGATTTTCTGCTACTACTCTGATTTAAAAATGGTTTTAAAAACCCGGGCTATGACAATGATAGCATAAATGCCTGCGCGCCTCATTCGGGTCCAAAATTCTAGATTTGAGAGTATAATACACCATAAACTTTTTTTACGAGATTATGTAAGGCCTAACTTCAAGATGCTTAGGTTTAACAATGACTCAGGCCAATAACTCCTAACCTGTTAGCTTAGGGCATTGGGTTTTAAGTATAAATGTTTGTCGTGCTATAAACGTTTAGAGACAGTCTTAAAGACGGACTCTAGACTCGGCTATACCTATTGCGACGGTTTTAGGTCATTTGTGACAGATTTTATTTGTCAGTACAGACTTCAAAAAAAAAGTAGCTTTATGGTGTTACTATGCTAAATCTGGATAACAGATTATTCATAAATGCAAAAGATATCCTCATATATTATTCATAAAATTAGTAACACATTGTACACATGCTTTATTTCACTAAAAGATGACCTCCATTTTACATGATTTATTTCACTTATCTTATTGATATAAAAACTCTATCTCTGACCTATACTTCTCAACCCAATTTGATTATAGATTTTCCACTCTTTCTTGTTTTATCTTCCACACCAAATCTCCCATTCAACCACCTTTTCTGTAACTGAGGTCATGGAATTAGACAATTTATTTAGTTTCCTTCTCTTGGGAGAAGGTGTTGTGTGAGAACTTGCACATGACCCAACTGCTGTCTCATCACTTCTATAACTCAAGCATGCAACATCTAACACCCCAATTGGACTCCGTGGCACCAAAACCATGGACCCACTAGCACATTTCACTGGCTGCTGGTTCTGAGCCAAGTCTTGAATTAGCTCAGAACACCTTGAAACTTTGTCCTGCAGTTCAGAGACAATACAATATTGAATGATTGAGCAAATGTTACTCATGAACAGAAAATACTATTTCAATGAACATTATATAGTCGACTAAAAATGGAACTGTCCACCTTTTACCTCATCAACATGGACTAAACGAGAAATGGCATTGTTGAATTTTACAGAGTGAATTTCCCCTACTACAAAGATGGCCACGGCTGCTGCAATCTCTGATGGAATAAATTCTAGAAATTCAAAACCTGCAACAATCAATACGTATGAGTTATTCTAAAACCTATCTTGTTTACATTTCATAGCAGACTAGGTACTTTGCTCAGTAGAAGAACTTCCATCAAAATAAATTAATAAGAGATCATTTGACAGACCTTTGATTGTGCTCAAAATTACTTCAAATGATCGAGCCATCATTCTTCTCGTTGGTGGCCTTCCATCATTAATCTTTTGCATGAAATAGTCTATGAAAGAGAATGGAGTAATGGCTCGCATCCTCCAATTCAAAGCGCTTCCCTCAAGTCCAACAAGCATATAGGCTATTAGATGTCATAAAGAATATACAGCCCAGTTATCAGCTGATATCCAACTTCTACCAAGGAAATGGAAAGAATAGTATGAGCTAACTGTTAAGGGTTGAAAAAAATGAATATTTAAGATCATTACTAATAAGCTACACAAACAGACGTAATGACGAATGATCGTACAGTTTCTTTTGCAACTGCCATAGCCAAAAAACCAGCACCCATTTCCACTTCTTGCAACCCGACAACAACTATACCAACTTCTGTAGCAGCAGAGCCAAGCCACGATATAAGCGAATCAGGTGAAGCCCTTTCTTGTCCAACATTCCAAGTGCCAGCCAAAACCTTAATATTTTCGAGATTTGTATAAAGCATTTCTTTACTGGCCAACTCTGATCTCAGTGCATTGTCAATAGATCCAGGCGACAAAATATTCCATCCACGAATTCCCCCATGATTAGCCAATGTGAAAACATAACCACCTCCAACTGCCATTTCTATGACCGGACCTCGATGAGCAATCCAACTTCCAATAAGAGTACCATCAAGCTCCAATACTTGAACCATCCCACTGACATAATCCACCCATAACCGGGTCCCAAAAGTACAAAAAACACTGAACAGCATAATTATGATGCTGAACCTCGTCAACCGGTTCCCCTTCCCATCCCATTGGACAAGAGCACAACAGAAGTTTTCTCTAGGGCGAGGGTCCCTTCTTCAATCTGTCTACACGAGCATTCCTGTACAGTTGATCTTTGTTCAATCATTACCGGCGCAAGTATGCAAGATTATCGGTAAGAAAGTGCGGACTTCTTTTGGTATGTTGATGGTAAACAGAGTTTTCATACTCTTGGGTGGGATAGTCTATGTCGTTTGCGGCATGAAGGTGGGCTGAACTTCAAGAATAGCCATGACTTCAATCAACTGCTTTGCTTATCAAGAAGGCACGGCAAGTGGCTGCCGGATACGATTCGTTGTGAACCAATGCGGTTCGCTCAAAATATTTACCGGCACAGGATTATTTAACTTACACCCCAAAGGCTTCTCACTCATATACCTGGAGGAAATTAGCTCAGCTTAAAGATCACATTGTTGCTGGTATGGGGTGGCAAATTGGTGATGGTGTGGGAATTTCAGTCTCCAATAACAGCTGGATCCACTTTGGTGTCCGCCCTCCGGATGCTTTTGTAGGGATTCCTTTCACCACTGTGTCCGAGCTTCTTACTCCGTCCAGCGATGATTGGAACATTGAGCTCCTTAATGCATTGTTATCCCCCAATATGGTCAATTTGATAAGTGTCATCCCTATTAGTGGGGATAGGGTCGATACTTCAATTTGGCGACTTACTGGATCTGGTGAATTTTCTGTGGCTTCGGCATACAGGGTGATTAGGCAGGAACAACTTGTTATATTAATTACTTATTGCTACTGTCTCAAGGATGAAATATGTATACCTTTGCAAAGACGAAAAATTATTAAAAGAAATTGATGATTGAATCAAGCGAAACACTTTGTCCTTAAGACAGAATGCGCCATCCCTACAGTGCTTAGGACTTGTGGGAAAACTTGTAAAAGCAAATTTTGAAAAGATCATGCATGGGGGAAAGGTAGCTTTCGGCTTTGAACCTTCCCTTGTGAAGACTATCGGGTTTACTGGCTAATCAGTGAATGTGATGTCTTGAACTGTTCAGCCGTTTGTGTAAACCAAGACAATAAAAATCACACAATCACTTCTCAGACACATTGTGGTTCTCATGACTTTGTTCATTTTGGCTCCGAACAAACTTGGTTTTCATGAGTGCTCTAGAAGATTTAGCCTTAAAATCCTCAAAGAAGTGGCCCTTCACACTCATATAGGTGATTCTCATTAGGAGCATCCTACAATATCTCACTCGAACTAAGTTAAGCTATAAGAACCATTAAAAGCAAAGCTTATCCTGATTCATTCAACATGCATCACTATCTCATCATAGGAATGGGAATGAGATTTTATCTCCATAGTGATTCCCCTTAAATCTCCCACAATTCGGTTGTCCCTTTGAACCTAGATCTTGGGATCTCCAGTCAACTAGGTTGGGTTGCCATTATGGTGATTCTTAATGTATAGGCTTCAAGCCCATTCCCCTCGATGAATTGCTCACGTGTTCTTTAGTCAAACCCTTTGTAAGTGGATCCGCAATATTTTCTTTTAACAGAACATACTCAATGGAAATTATTCCACAAGAGAGCAACTGTTTTATGGTATTATGCCTCCGACGTATATGTCGAGACTTACCATTATATAAGTTACTTTGTGCTCTTCCTACAATAAATTGACTATGACAATAGATACAAATAGGTGGCACAGGTTTCCCCCACATTGGAATGTCTTCTAAAAAATGACGAAGCCACTCAGCCTCTTCGCCTGCTTTATCAAGTGCAATGAATTCTGATTCCATTGTGGATCTTGCAATGCACGTTTGTTTAGAAGATTTCCAAGACACTACTGCATCTCCAATAGTAAAGACATATCCACTTGTGGATTTAGACTCTCTTGTATCAAATATCCAATTTGCATTACAGTATCCCTCTAGTACTGCTAGATATCTCGTATAATGCAGTCCATAGTCCAAGGTATATCTCAGATATCTAAGAACCCTGACTAGAGCCTTCAAGTAGTCTTCCCCTAGATTGCTATTATATCTACTCAGCTTACTTACTGAGTATGCAATGTCCGGTCTCGTACAATATCACATCCACAGATGTTCTCACTTGACGATTATCATTCTCATTAAATTTGTCTAGGATTTTTGTAATGTAATGAGATTGAGATAATACATATCCATCAGATGTTCTAGTGATTTTCATCCCTAGTATATTATCATTTCATATTATATTGAGCAGAAATTTCCAAGATGAAGGTGTAGAATAAAATCACTTACTTGAGGGCTTCTATATTCCAGTTGATTATAAATGCAAGTACATGTGGTTGATTTTCTTAACATTGTGGTCTGCATTTGAAGGGATAATAGGATTGTTTGTTTTGATGTGTTTATTTTGTTTTTATAATTTAGATTAATAAGGTTAATTTCATAAGTACATGTTTGTGGGTAACATGGCTGTAAACCCTCACGAGACAAAACTCTTCCTAATAGGAACACCTAGAGGTTTAACGGCTTGTTGCATACGCTCAATGCAATCGTGTTCCCTACGAAAGTGGCATTTATTTTTCTAGTTTATTTTACTTTAGTTTTATTTTGTGTGATTTTGTTTTTGTTTGTTTTGCTCGGGACTAGCAAAATATAGGTTTGGGGGTATTTGATAAGCGTAAAATATACATATTTATATGCCTTATTTACCTATCTGCTAGTGTAGTTTTTATGTTAAAACATGAATAAAACGGGTTATTTGTGATTAGGGTAGTAATTAGGGGATTAATAATTAAATTACTCTAATTAATTGTTTTAGATGCATTATTGGATTTAATGAACTATATTTTTATGATGCGTCTAATTTTAGTTTAGTTTTGTTATTGTAGGTTTGAAATTACGAATTGCAGATTAGTAGCAGACGTGCGCATTAGACGTGTTTCGAAATGCCAAAGTGACCCAAGAGCTGATATGACGCGTATTGAAGAATCTGAACTATTGATGAGCTACTTAAGAGAAGACGGGCGTTTATTTTTAAGTACAAGCCGTTCGGATGAGATTTGGCGGTTGAGATCGTTTTGACGGGTTTTAATTAAAGAAAAAGAAAAAAAAGAAAAAGGAAAAGAATGAGAACCGTCCGGGCCGGTTCAGAAAAAAAGAAAATAAATAAAAAAAACCCGAGCCGTTCGGCTCGGGTGTCGAAGGAGAACAGCGCTCGAGCTTCTGCTCGAGCGCCGGCAGGACAGAAGGAGTCACGGCGGCCATTGGACAGGGGCTGAGCGGCGGGGCTTGGGCACTTGCAGCGGTAGGATCAGACGGCATGTGAGCTCCGGCAGGATGAACGGCAACTGAAGAGACGATCGGAGCTGGAGCAGAACAGATCGACATGGCCATGGCAGAGCAAAACAGAGCTGGGCATGGCGATGGGACAGAGGTTCTGGTAGACGACGGCAGTCGTGGAAAATCGAAGGAACAGAGGAGAGTCGTGCCGGTACCGGAAGCTGAAAAGGAGAAAAGAGAAAAAACAGAGACGACGTGCGGATTTGGGGCTCTGTTAAAAACAGAGCCGTGTTTTAATTTCACAGAGGATTTGAGCTTATCCAAAGGAGTAATCGACGCAAAGAGGACTCTCAACTCGATGCCTATAAATAGGAGAAGATTCAGAGAAGAAAAGAAGGCGAAAAAAAAGAAGGATTTTTGGCGGAGTTTTGGGGCTGTGTTGCTGCTCTGTTTTGAAAAAACAGAGCCTTGTTCCTGGTGTTTGGGCCGTGTTTCTCGTCGGAATTTGGCCGGAAATCGAAGAGGAGGAATAGAGATCGAAGGGAAAAGGAGAAAGTCTGATTTTTGCCGGTGAACAGTATCTGCTACAGTGATTTCGAGAACTGCTACAGTGTCGGGCTGATTGGAGAAGACAGTGAACAGTGTTCCTGCAATAGTGTTTTCTCGATGCAATTTCTTCTAAATCTGATTTTTCTCTTTAATATGAATAGCTAAATCTTTTGTTAAAGCTAAAGGTGATATTATTTAGTTGATATTTTTACGTCTATAAAGAAGTTTTTAATGCTTATTTGATTGAATGCGATGTTTTGGAAATAGTCATAATCTATACAATTATTTGATTTGTCGTTAACGTAAGGTACGGCGAATGCTTATAATTCCCTATGATTAGTAGACTATGTTTGTTAATGATAAACTTTCAATCGATATTTTTATGTTAATGGATATGATGAACGTGAATGAAATATCTTCCGATTAGGTCAAATCATTATTTGAATCTAATTGCGTAATTAAGTAGACGTAGAATATTAATTAAATAATTGATCCTTGAAGCTTTGATATCTCTCATCGATTATCTTTTCTATCTTTAATTAGTTTTAATTTAGTTTTTAATCATCATTTTAGTAGTTAGTTAAGTTACAATTTCTTTACAAAATTTCCAGATAAGAACTTTAATTTGCTAAGCTAAGTAGTATTTAAATTAGTTTGGAGTAGAATAATCCTACATCATTCCCTGTGGTTCGACCTCGGACTTACCGAGTATATATTACAATTTGTCAACCTATTTTGGGGTTAGACCAAATTTTGGCGCCGTTGCCGGGGAGTGAAGTTTAGGATTAATTTTCTAATTAGTTTCTTTCTTTCTAGCATAGTTTAGTCAATTTTAATTATTCTTAGTTTAATTTACCTGCTTCTTTTGTAGGACATCTGGAGTATTCTGAGGCTATCTGGAACAAAAAGCTTTTCATTGGATTTTTCTTCAAAATTTGGTAACTTCGTTCCATATCTCTCTTTGAAATTTCTGTTGCCTGTGCATGCACTCGTGGAGTAGAGATACCAGTGGAAGATTGGTTAGAGATAATTCTGCTATTTTGATTGGGAATCCTTTGTTTGAATTTTCTATCCCATCACACACACCACACAATATGGCTGATCAGGGTAGTAACCCTGATATTAATGAAAATGCGAATGAACATGATGCACCAATGCGGCCCTTGCGTGAGTACCTGCTACCTGCACGCACTAGTACACCCTCGTGTATTATATTGCCTCTCCAGGCACATCACTTCACTTTCAAGGCTGGAATGATAAACTTGCTTCCCAAATTCCATGGTTTAGATTCTGAAAACCCTTATTTGCATTTAAAGGAATTTGAGGAAGTGTGTGCAACATTCGAGCAGGCTTGTAGTGAAGACATTATCAGGCTAAAATTGTTTCCGTTTTCCTTGAAGGATAAAGCTAAGACTTGGCTGAATTCTCTTAAGCCTAGATCTGTAGGAACTTGGAAAGAATTACAGACTGAATTCCTTAAAAAGTTTTTCCCAGTTCATAGGACAAATGCTCTGAAAAGACAAATAACAAATTTTGCTCAAAAACAAAATGAATCATTTTATCAATGTTGGGAGCGATATAAAGATTTGTTAAATTCTTGTCCACATCATGGATATGAGAAGTGGCGCACCATCAGTTTCTTCTATGATGGGATGACGCCTTCAATGAAACAATTTGTGCAAACAATGTGTAATGGGGAATTCTTTGATAAAGACCCTAATGAAGCCCTTGATTTTCTAGATCAAATAGCTGAAGACTCAGATTCTTGGGATCCCACCGATCCCTCTGATGTTTCTAATAAGCCGAAGTCTTCAACTACTAGTGGGGGTCTGCATCATCTTAGGGAGGAGGATAATTTGAGTGCGAGGCTAGCCTCTTTGGCTAGGAAGGTGGAGGCCATGGAATTAGGGAAAGTTAATGTTGTTAAGTCTGTTGCTACAGAAGAGGTCTGTGGAATTTGTGATGTCATGGGACACCCTACTAATGAGTGCCCTACCATTCCTGCTTTCAAGGAGGTGTTGCATGACCAAGCAAATTCCATGACCCCTTTCAAAAGGCAATCTCCTTATGGAGACACCTACAATCCAGGATGGAGGAATCACCCCAACTTTAGTTGGAGGAATGATAGTGCTGCACAAACACAACCTCCTCAGGCATCTTCCAATTATACTCCATATGTTCCACCTCACAGGAAGACGCTTGAGGAGACACTGCAAACTTTTATGCAAGGGCAAGCTACCATTAATCAACAAACCTCACAGGCCATTAATGATATAAAGAGCTCTCTCACTAAATTGACATCTTCTCTAGCTGTTCAAGAGAAAGGTAGGTTTCCTGCTCAACCCCAACCTAACCCACAGGGGCAAGTTCACATAATGGACACAAAACCTTCTGATTCACAATTAGAACATGCTAAGTCTATTACCACTCTTCGTAGTGGAAAAGAAATTGATAAAACAATTCCACTTAAGGCCCAAAAATCTTCTGAGAATGATGAATCAAAACATGATAATGAGGAAATTGATAAGTCTGGGTCAAGTGAAGATGTGAGATGTCCTATTCCAGCTCCATTTCCACAGAGGTTGAAACCACCTCAAAAGTTGAACCAAAATGCTGAAATTTTTGAACTTTTTAAGCAGGTGAAAATAAACATTCCCTTGTTAGATGCAATCAAACAGGTACCTTCTTATGCTAAGTTCTTGAAAGATTTGTGTACTATTAAGCGTAAGTTGAATGTGCAGAAAAAAGCATTTTTAACTGAACAGGTAAGTTCTATAATTCAACACAAAAGCCCGCCCAAATATAAGGATCTCGGATGTCCAACTATTTCATGTGTGATTGGGAACTTTAGGGTAGACCAAGCCTTGCTTGATCTTGGGGCTAGTGTTAATCTTTTGCCTTATTCAGTGTACACTCAGCTAGGTCTTGGGGAACTTAAACCCACCACCATTACTCTCCAACTTGCTGATCGTTCTGTTAAAATTCCAAGGGGAGTGGTGGAAGATGTGCTTGTTCAAGTAGATAAATTTTACTTTCCTGTCGATTTTATTGTTTTGGACACACATCCTGTTATAAACGCAAGTGCAAATATTCCTATCATATTAGGTCGCCCATTTCTTGCTACTTCAAATGCTTTGATTAATTGTAGAAATGGTGTGATGAAACTTTCATTTGGTAATATGACTTTGGAATTGAACATATTCAATGTCTGCAAACAACCAGGGGATGATACTGATGTTCAAGAGATGAATTGGGTTGATACCGTTGTTAGAGATCAATTTCATGTTTCATATTTTTCTGATCCTTTAGAATCTTGTTTAGTTAATTCTTTATATGATGAATCTAAAGTGAATTTTGAAGAGGCTGAGATTTGTTCTTTGCTGAATTCTCTGCAGGTATTGCAAATGAATGGATGGAAACCCAAGTTTGAGGAGCTACCATTGAGAGATAAATTGCCTACACCATCAAGCATTCAAGCACCCAAATTGGAGTTGAAAAAGTTACCAATTGAGCTCAAATATGCATTTCTGGGTGATGGTGAAACTCTTCCAGTGGTAATATCGTCTCATCTTAATCTTATCGAAGAGGGTAAGTTGCTTGATATTTTGAGAAAGCATAAAGGTGCAATAGGATGGACAATTGCTGATTTAAAAGGAATAAGCCCTTTGATATGCACTCATCGGATTTATTTGGAGGACAATGCTAAACCGTCAAGGGAGATGCAACGTAGGTTAAATCCAAACATGAAAGAGGCGGTTAGAGCTGAAGTGCTTAAGCTCTTGGATGCGGAAATCATCTACCCAATTTCTGATAGCAAGTGGGTTAGTCCTACACAAATTGTGCCGAAGAAATCTGGTGTGACAGTTGTCAAGAATGATAATAATGAATTAATACCCACTAGAGTTACATCTGGCTGGAGAATGTGCATTGATTACAGGAAGCTGAACTTAGTCACAAGGAAAGACCATTTCCCATTGCCGTTTCTAGATCAGGTTTTGGAGAGAGTAGCTGGCCACACATATTACTGTTTCTTAGATGGCTACTCCGGTTACAACCAAATTGAAATTGCATTAGAAGACCAGGAGAAAACTACATTCACATGTCCCTTTGGCACATTTGCTTATAGGAGAATGCCTTTTGGTTTATGCAATGCACCTGCAACATTTCAACGATGCATGCTGAGTATTTTTAGTGATATGGTTGAACGCTATCTTGAAGTGTTTATGGATGACTTTTCTGTATTTGGTGATTCATTTGATGACTGTTTATCTAATTTGCAGAAAGTTTTGAGCAGGTGTGAAGAGAAGAACCTTGTGCTTAATTGGGAAAAATGTCATTTCATGGTCTCTAAAGGAATTGTTCTGGGTCATATTGTTTCCTCGAAGGGAATTGAAGTTGATAAGTCAAAAATTGATTTAATTACTCATTTGCCTACACCCAAGACTGTTAAAGATATTAGATCATTTTTGGGTCATACAGGGTTCTACAGGAGATTCATCAAAGATTTTAGTTCTATTTCTAGACCATTATGCAATCTCCTATCTAAAGATACTGTTTTTGAATGGAATGCTGATTGCGAAAAAGCTTTTGCTAAACTGAAGAGAATGCTTACTTCAGCCCCTATTATGCAACCCCCAGATTGGACTTTACCATTTGAGATAATGTGTGATGCTAGTGACTTTGCTGTGGGGGCTGTTTTGGGTCAAAGAAAGGATAAAAAGCCTTATGTTATTTACTATGCAAGTAAGACCTTAGACAATGCTCAGATGAATTACTCAACAACAGAAAAGGAATTACTTGCTATAGTATTTGCTTTGGATAAATTTAGGGCTTACTTGACAGGATATCCTATTGTTATCTTTACGGATCATGCTGCTTTGAAATATCTTCTATCAAAGAAAGATGCAAAACCTAGATTGATTCGCTGGATACTCCTACTGCAAGAATTTGATATTACAATTAAAGATAAGAAAGGAGTTGAAAATGTGGTGGCCGAACATTTATCTAGGCTGACTGTGGATGATTCCAATGAGGCTGCTCCAATTAAAGACACCTTCCCAGATGAACAACTTTTTATTGTTTCTGATTTACCATGGTTTGCTGATATTGTTAATTTTCTTGTCACAGGTCAAACTCCTTCTCATTGGACAACACAAGACAAGAAGAAATTCATGGTGGAGGTAAGAAATTTCTTTTGGGATGATCCATATCTTTTCAAATATTGTCCGGATCAGATTATTAGGAGATGTGTACCAAATGATGAAATTCACAGTGTCATTTCCTTCTGCCATTCAGAAGCATGTGGTGGTCATTTTTCTGCTAGAAAAACTGCTGCTAAAATTTTACAATGTGGATTTTATTGGCCTACCCTATTTAAAGATACTCATGATTATTGTCGTACTTGTGGACGTTGTCAACAGCTTGGTGGAATAACCCGTAGGAATATGATGCCTTTAAACCCCATTTTAGTGATTGAAATATTTGATTGTTGGGGTATTGATTTTATGGGTCCATTTCCACCTTCTTTTGGCTATCTGTACATCTTAGTGGCTGTTGACTATGTTTCCAAGTGGGTAGAGGCCATCCCTTGTAGAAATAATGACCATAAAACTGTTATACGCTTTTTGAAGGAAAATGTTCTGTCAAGGTTTGGTATACCCCGTGCAATCATAAGTGATGGGGGTTCTCATTTCTGCAATAAACCTTTTGAGGCATTAATGAAGAAATATGGAATTACTCATAAGGTGGCTACCCCTTATCACCCACAAACGAGTGGGCAAGCAGAACTTGCCAACAGAGAGATTAAACACATTTTAGAGAAAACGGTTAACCCAAATCGCAAAGATTGGTCTCTGCGGTTAATAGATGCACTGTGGGCATACCGTACAGCATTTAAATCTCCTATTGGTATGTCTCCTTTTAGACTTGTTTATGGAAAAGCTTGCCACTTGCCTGTGGAGTTGGAGCACAAGGCATATTGGGCTATAAAAATGTTTAATTTTAATTTGGATGATGCCAGTTCTGTGCGTAAGCTTCAACTAAATGAATTGGACGAAATAAGGAATGATGCATATATGAATTCAAAAATTTACAAAGAACGAATGAAGGTTTTGCATGATCAACACATTCATCGAAAAACTTTTGAACCTTCACAAAAAGTTCTTTTGTATAACTCTCGATTGCATTTATTTCCTGGCAAGCTCCGTTCTAGATGGACTGGTCCATTTATTGTTAAAACTGTTTATCCTCATGGAGCTGTTGAAATTGAAAATTCATTGAATGGCAATGTATTTAAAGTAAATGGTCAAAGACTTAAGCCATTTTTGGAATTGATTCCATTAGAAGTGGAGAGTATTCCTTTGTCTGATCCCACTTACCATGATTGAATACTCTTACACTCAGTCTGGCTGAAGACAAGAAACTTAGCGCTCCTGGGAGGCAGCCCAGCTTTTTAATTTGTTTTAGGTTATTTATTTAGTTAGATGATGTTTTTCTGGTTGGATATTGTGATTGCTCTCATCTTCTTATTTGTTGATGCTTTTCACTCGCATGGGATTTTAGCAATTTGCAGTTCTCCAGGTAACATCTATCCTTTATTTATTTATTTATTTTATCCTTCATTTCATTCTTAACATTGAGGACAATGTTTAGTTTAGGTTTGGGGGTATATAGGAATAACATTGTTTATTTTCAATAAAAAAAAACAAATAAAAATTTGATTAGTTTTTAGGTTGTTTGTTAGTATTTTTTATAGGTTTTGATAGTTTATCCCTTTTTGATGTATACTTCAATTTTTAAGAGATTAATTTACATTGGAAGTGTGAGTAAGTATACTGGAGGATAGAAATACTTAACTGAGCATATCTTTCTGTTACAGTCCTCTTGGATCATGTGCTTGAGCTAATAAAACTCACTCACACACACTAGTACATAAAGTAATACCCTCTAGAGATTTGTTGAATACTAATCTTCAGTGGGATGTCTTTAGTCATCGTCATTGGATGCTATGTGGTTATTGTTGAGCTTAAAAGATCATGATAGACCATTTACTTGGCTATGGCAAGGGCTTGGAACCGGAAATAGGTTGAGAGTATAATACAACCTGGACATGAAAAGATTGCTGAAAAATATGAATGTTGATGAAAAGAAAAAATGATGAAAAAAAAATGAAAACAAAACGAAAATAAAGGGGCTGCTTGACTTTATAGGATTAACTTAGGCTGATGCTCGGGCCCGAAGCGGTATCTTAAAACCTAATGCCCTAAGCCAACTGTGCTGGGAGTCATTGGCCTGAGTCATTGCTAAACCTAAGCATCTTGAAGTTAGGCCTTACACAGTCCTGCTGAAAATGAAAAAAAAAAAAAAAGGAAAAAAAAAGTCTATGGTGTATTATCCTCTCAAATCTAGAATGTTGGACCCGAAGGAGGCGCGCAGATTTGTGCTATCATGAACCTAAAGATTACGATGACTATGTTAATTCTGATGTTCTTTGGTTAATGGGTAACACTGGATATGTGTAAAATAGAAATTCAGGGTGTATTGCTACAATGTTCTACACTTTTACTATTATATTATCATTTCATATTATATTGAGCAGAAATTTCCAAGATGAAGGTGTAGAATAAAATCACTTACTTGAGGGCTTCTATATTCCAGTTGATTATAAATGCAAGTACATGTGGTTGATTTTCTTAAACATTGTGGTCTGCATTTGAAGGGATAATAGGATTGTTTGTTTTGATGTGTTTATTTTGTTTTTATAATTTAGATTAATAAGGTTAATTTCATAAGTACATGTTTGTGGGTAACATGGTTGTAAACCCTCACGAGACAAAACTCGTCCTAATAGGAACACCTAGAGGTTTAACGGCTTGTTGCATACGCTCAATGCAATCGTGTTCCCTACGAAAGTGGCATTTATTTTTCTAGTTTATTTTACTTTAGTTTTATTTTGTGTGATTTTGTTTTTGTTTGTTTTGCTCGGGACTAGCAAAATATAGGTTTGGGGGTATTTGATAAGCGTAAAATATACATATTTATATGCCTTATTTACCTATCTGCTAGTGTAGTTTTTATGTTAAAACATGAATAAAACGGGTTATTTGTGATTAGGGTAGTAATTAGGGGATTAATAATTAAATTACTCTAATTAATTATTTTAGATGCATTATTGGATTTAATGAACTATATTTTTATGATGCGTCTAATTTTAGTTTAGTTTTGTTATTGTAGGTTTGAAATTACGAATTGCATATTAGTAGCAGACGTGCGCATTAGACGTGTTTCGAAATGCCAAAGTGACCCAAGAGCTGATATGACGCGTATTGAAGAATCTGAACTATTGATGAGCTACTTAAGAGAAGACGGGCGTTTATTTTTAAGTACAAGCCGTTCGGATGAGATTTGGCGGTTGAGATCGTTTTGACGGGTTTTAATTAAAGAAAAAGAAAAAAAAAAGAAAAAGGAAAAGAATGAGAACCGTCCGAGCCGGTTCAGAAAAAAAGAAAATAAATAAAAAAAACCCGAGCCGTTCGGCTCGGGTGTCGAAGGAGAACAGCGCTCGAGCTTCTGCTCGAGCGCCGGCAGGACAGAAGGAGTCACGGCGGCCATTGGACAGGGGCTGAGCGGCGGGGCTTGGGCACTTGCAGCGGCAGGATCAGACGGCATGTGAGCTCCGGCAGGATGAACGGCAACTGAAGAGACGATCGGAGCTGGAGCAGAACAGATCGACATGGCCATGGCAGAGCAAAACAGAGCTGGGCAAGGCGATGGGACAGAGGTTCTGGTAGACGACGGCAGTCGTGGAAAATCGAAGGAACAGAGGAGAGTCGTGCCGGTACCGGAAGCTGAAAAGGAGAAAAGAGAAAAAACAGAGACGACGTGCGGATTTGGGGCTCTGTTAAAAACAGAGCCGTGTTTTAATTTCACAGAGGATTTGAGCTTATCCAAAGGAGTAATCGACGCAAAGAGGACTCTCAACTCGATGCCTATAAATAGGAGAAGATTCAGAGAAGAAAAGAAGGCGAAAAAAAAGAAGGATTTTTGGCGGAGTTTTGGGGCTGTGTTGCTGCTCTGTTTTGAAAAAACAGAGCCTTGTTCCTGGTGTTTGGGCCGTGTTTCTCGTCGGAATTTGGCCGGAAATTGAAGAGGAGGAATAGAGATCGAAGGGAAAAGGAGAAAGTCTGATTTTTGCCGGTGAACAGTATCTGCTACAGTGATTTCGAGAACTGCTACAGTGTCGGGCTGATTGGAGAAGACAGTGAGCAGTGTTCCTGCAATAGTGTTTTCTCGATGCAATTTCTTCTAAATCTGATTTTTCTCTTTAATATGAATAGCTAAATCTTTTGTCAAAGCTAAAGGTGATATTATTTAGTTGATATTTTTACGTCTATAAAGAAGTTTTTAATGCTTATTTGATTGAATGCGATGTTTTGGAAATAGTCATAATCTATACAATTATTTGATTTGTCGTTAACGTAAGGTACGGCGAATGCTTATAATTCCCTGTGATTAGTAGACTATGTTTGTTAATGATAAACTTTCAATCGATATTTTTATGTTAATGGATATGATGACCGTGAATGAAATATCTTCCGATTAGGTCAAATCATTATTTGAATCTAATTGTGTAATTAAGTAGACGTAGAATATTAATTAAATAATTGATCCTTGAAGCTTTGATATCTCTCATCGATTATCTTTTCTATCTTTAATTAGTTTTAATTTAGTTTTTAATCATCATTTTAGTAGTTAGTTAAGTTACAATTTCTTTACAAAATTTCCAGATAAGAACTTTAATTTGCTAAGCTAAGTAGTATTTAAATTAGTTTGGAGTAGAATAATCCTACATCATTCCCTGTGGTTCGACCTCGGACTTACCGAGTATATATTACAATTTGTCAACCTATTTTGGGGTTAGACCAATCACCATTCAAAAATGCTATTTTTACATCTATTTAATGTATTTCAAGATTATACAAAGCAACCATAGTAATTAACATCCTAATGGAAGTTATTATTGTGACTGGTGAATATGTATCAAAAAAATCTTGATTTTCCTTTTGTTTGTTTCCTTTGATAACAAGTCTTGCTTTATATTTGTCAATTGATCCATCAGCGTTCATCTTCCTCTTGAATATCCACTTGTATCCGAGAAGTTTACTCCTTCGAGGTAGATCTACTAACTCCCAAATGTGATTTTACATAATGGATTTAATTTCACTATTTACAGCCTCCTTCCAATATTGTGTTTCAGGAGAGGACACGGTTTCCTTAAAACTTTGAGGCTCATTTTCTAACAAATAAGCTTGATTTTAGGGGCCGTTTCGGGGAAAGCAAAACATCCACATTGGATATTTCACTTTCAAAATTCATTTCAGATTTTTTTTTCTTGAAAGTGAAAAAAAATCTGAAATGAATCTTGAAAGTGAAATATCCAATGTGGATGTTTTGCTTTTAATCACGCCTCAAACGGCCCCTGATGCATACACAAATTATGAAAAGCTGGAGACTGGTGGCCAGGTCGTCAAATTTTCTCTTTATGCTTGAGTCACTTTTTCAATGCTCTTTTTGTCTAATGTTAATAGCTGCATTTTGGAAAAAAACTGTCTCTAATATCTAATACCTCCGGCTAGCTCAATTTAAGTGGATTCTCAGCTTCCTTTTCTCTGCGCCGATCGATCGAGTGTTGGATGCTGTTTTTACCATTAAAAAAGAACTATTTCCAAGATGGAGCTATTGATATGGGTAAGAGAGTGTATTTTTAGTTGTTAAAACCTGGTTGAAACTTGAAACAACACTACTGTAATAGTGACTGTACATTGTCTCAACCATGACGGTGGTTGGCAAGGGCCAGCCATTGCCACAACCATTGTGGCAGTAGATCTATGGCGGTCTTCGGCGTCGTCTCTGGAACTATCCTCGTGGCTGCATGCATGGTCCGCGGTGAAGTCCAGTGCCGGAAGTGTTGGAGTTTTTTTATCATAAAATTAATGTGGCTCTACACAAATTCCCTCATTTTTTGACATTAGCATTTGGGGGTGGCTGTTGTATTCTTTGGAGTGCCGAACAAATCATCGAAAAATTTAATGTGAGACCCCCCATACCTCGTGAGCGAGACAATGTAATCCATCCGTCGACACACAAGGTGGACCGTGTGATTCAAGCCCGCCTTCCCCTGCCTATATTGATGATCACTGCTAGATCGAAATCCGACGGCCAGCAATGCCTTGATGCGTATAAACATAATTCTTTTGTAAAAGTGGCCGAGAGCGCATATTGCCCGAAGGTGGCGCACATCCTAGAATACAACGACCGCAAACCAGGACAACAATCGGTGACCGAATTTTCGTGAACGAAATAGTCGGCGAGGTTGCCGGGTCCAATCTTCTCGTCGTTTCCTCCGGTCCGAACATCCGGGACCGTCACCGCTTACGTCAGCTAACGGAAAACGTTCCTTTCCCGTTTCGTCACCAGCCCACCGCCAAAGCCGCTCTATATACTCTACTTCACTTGGCCAGTTGGCCTCCTCATCTTCCTACCATTTCGCTTTTGCCGGATCGGACGCAGAAGAAGAAGAACAAGCTCAGAAGAAAGAACGGAAATGGCGAAATCTCGTGAGTGCGAGCACCCGAATAAGGCCTTCGGATGGGCCGCCCGCGAAGCCTCCGGCACGCTCTCCCCCTTCCACTTCTCCCGCAGGTCGATGTCCTTTCCTCCTCCTTTTTCACGCTCATTCTGCTTTGAATCATGTGCTTGATTCTTGTTTTCTTGATTTGTTCTTTAAACTGTGGTTTTTGTACACTGTATACGTACTTGGATTTCCATTGTGTTTTTGGGTTTTTTACCCTGATAATCCACCTTGCTCTTGATTTGGTTAGTTTACATGATGATGATGATCTCTTCCTTCTCCATTTGGCTTCCATCTTCATTTTCCCCCCACGTTTTGTTTCGTTCTTAATTTTGCTGTATAGACATCATGACATTCATGTCCCGAAGGTGTGAAGTCTTTTCCATCCTAACTGATGAGCGATGGCTTGGAATGGCTTTATTATCGTTCATGTGGGATGATTACCATGAGATTCTTACGACTCTGAATCGGTTCATGCATGTGTAGATAATCATAAAACGATTTGGTGGATGGGTGTTGGTTCCTGATTCCAGATTTCTACCTGTTATCCATTACTGCTGTGATTGTATGATGTTTTATTTTGTTCATAATCATCCATGTCTTCTTCCTGTTATTCATTTGTTATGTCATTTAATACACTTTGTACTGTGATTATATGATCTTTGATGTTCTATTTTGT
The DNA here is from genome assembly GCA_039654745.1 of Houttuynia cordata. Lineage (NCBI taxonomy): Eukaryota > Viridiplantae > Streptophyta > Magnoliopsida > Piperales > Saururaceae > Houttuynia > Houttuynia cordata. The sequence goes on along the minus strand of CM077510.1, from coordinate 7,391,110 downwards.
GCATAATCATCCAAGGAAGCCCTGTAGTCTTTTTCCTGTTTCATGTATTCCAAGATATATTAAATCACTATATCAAAAAAAGATATATTAAATCAATTTTTGCGTTTATTCTGCGATATTGAACCCAATGTCCGGCATTAACATTAATATTTTTCTCTCAGTTCATTTTGGAAAAACCAATGTAAATGTAAAAGCAATGTATGATGGAAGTTGTCCTCAAGAAGGAATTTATGATGGTAGTCTTTTTTGGATAATATAATTGTGCTAGTAGTTGGGGACTACTGACGGTGGATTTCTGTGAACAAATTAACGTTTCAGGGCAAACGGCGAGGGGGACATCACAATAAAGATCCTCTTTTGCGGCATCTGCCACTCGGACCTCCACACCATCAAGAACGAGTGGCACAACGCCGTCTACCCCGTCATCCCAGGGTACGTAACTTTTGTTAACTTACTCCTTATTCACAGTTTCTGCCACTGGTTTCTTTTAAAGGGACGGCAATTAGGCTCGGATTGGCTAGCACGAGTAGGAAATCAGGATTTTTTAGATGAATTTAAATTTAAGAAAATTGTGTTTGGTTGACAAGAATCTACTTTATTTGATGAATCTAGGTCACGGTGGTAAAAATTGTAATTTCTGAAGAAGACAAAAGCATTTAAAAAATTAAAGAAAAAAGGACAGCGTCTTTTTACAAAACCCCTTATCTTCTTTCGGAACTTACAACTTCTACTACCGGAAGAAGTAAATTAAAATTCTTTTGAGAAATCCCAAAAGAAGCTAGATTCTTCAAATGAAGTACTAAACGGGCCCTTAATATCAGCTTGGGTTAGTAGAATTGTATCACGTTGTAAGAAGGTGAGCCACTTTTATGTGCGCTAGGCTCATTTGGCAAGGCGTGCGTCGTGTGCTTATGATGCGGTCGGTTCTCGATCAAGGTGTGCACCTGATTGCATGGTGGGCAAGCTTGAATCACCTGCCCATCTGAGCACGCCGTTAGATGGACGGCTCTTGACTGCCCACCGTATGCGCTAGGTGCATGCTAATTTTTGCTATGTACGCTTGCCTCTTATCAGCCTAGACCACGACACACACAGGGTGGTGGCCGGCAATATTCGTATTTCGTACAATAACGATCCAATGTTAGCAAAAATAGTCATCCTAGCAATTAGTGTTCTTTGAACCTTTTTGGCCAACCAAAGAATTTTTTAAAAATCAATTTTTCGGCATGATAACTTACACCAAATTTGTACACCAAAAACACACACACGTAATCTGACGGTCCGCTGTAGTGCAGGTTACGTTTTTTCCTTTGATTAGATTAGAGTGGGAAAAAGTCAGCTAGGTGATGCTTACTGTAACTGTCGAAAAGTAACGTACGTGACGTGGATGACTTTGGTGTGTACAAATTTCATGCACAACTATCACCCTTATTTTTTAAAACAAAAAAAAGTCTGGATAGACACACACGGGAAGCTTCAAAACCCTTGATAAATTAATGGGGCCCATTTTTTTTTTTGGTACAAGAGGCCCAGGTACAATACGTTGATGTACACCCACGTCCATTCAGCCACGGGATGGACCCACGGACGTCGTAACAGTTGACTACTTGCGTTGACGTTGACATTTGTTGAATCGTTCAGGCATGAGATAGTAGGGGAAGTGACGGCGGTGGGGGCGAAGGTGGCCAAGTTCAAGGTCGGTGACAAGGCCGGCGTAGGCTGCATGGTTGGCTCCTGCCTCTCCTGCCCCAACTGCAAGCAAGACGCCGAGAACTACTGTCCTAAGTGTATCCTCACCTACAACTCCCTCTATTACGACGGCACCCTCACCTACGGCGGCTACTCCGGCTCCATCGTCGTCCAAGAGCATTTCGCCGTCCGCATGCCCGAAGCCCTCCCCCTTGATGCAGCTGCACCGCTTCTATGTGCCGGCATTACTGTCTACAGTCCTCCTTCGCCACTACGGCCTCGCCGACCCGGGTCTTCATATTGGTGTTGTTGGCCTCGGTGGGCTCGGCCATGTCGCCGTCAAGTTTGCCAAGGCTTTTGGTGCAAACGTGACTGTCATCAGCACCTCCCCGGCTAAGAAGCAGGAGGCCCTCGAGCGGCTTGGCGCTGATGCCTTCCTCGTCAGCAAGGACCCTGCTGAGATGCAGGTAAGCATGCAACTTTAACATGATAAGATTGCCGGGATGACCTGCGACCCGTACGGTCGTCAGCCTATGATGCGCAGCAAATTTACAGCGGAAGCGTACCAGAATATACTGGAAGCTCTGATACCAATTGTTAGAACTTAATACAAAAGACTTAGGCATACTTGTAGCCATTAGAACCAAACCTTCAATAGAGTCTCTGCTAATCGTCTTCAGAACCACGTATTTTTGGTTTAGAACTTGGCTGAGAGCAATCTCACTTGAGACACCGTATTAAGATGGCTAATGGTGTATTTATAACTAAACCAGGACACCACTGTAAAGAACCCTAGAATCCTGACCGTCCATCCATAGGTCATCTAATGGTTCAGATCTGCAACTCAAAACCACAACTTAATGGGTATTCTGACTCAGGCCCACTACTCAGCCAGTTCTAAAAGCCCAAAACACTGTCAATTGAAATAGTTGGGCCACTTTATGTTTTATTACAAAAACAAGCCCAACAAGGACCTCATCGATAGCTAAAAAAGAAGTCGATGAGGTTTGATGTGTTTTTAAGGATAATGATTGTTGTGGTTGTTTTTAAGGATAATGAAGGTAAGCATGCAAATTTAACAAGATAAAATTTGTCTGATTTAATATGTGCTTGTGAAAATGACTTTGTGGAAATAGGACCAATCTATAGCTAAGAAGGATAATGATTGTTATGGTTGTTTTTGTTAGATATAAACCAAAAGCCCATATGAGGGCCAAGCCCATAATGAAATAATAGAAGCCCATATGAAGCTTATTAACTAAGAGGCCCAACTAGTATTGAAAGTGCAAGCCCAAAAGAGAAGAATCTAGAAGCATGGAAAATGTTAGAAGAATGGAGCATGTAGTGTGTAGTGTAGAAGTCTCTAGAAGACCTACTTAGAAGAATTGTCTAGAAAAGTTTTTTGTAGAAACTTGTTGGACTCCTATAAATAGGGAATGGTAGATGGAGTTCCAACACACAAGTGAGTAAGAAAAATTCAAGAGGTGAAGTGAAGTGTGAGGGAGTGATCTTGTAAAGGTAGCAACCTTATCCCTTGAATTATTCTTGAGATAGTGAAACTTGTAAGAATTTTTCTTTAATACCATTGTCTCATTTCCTTCCCATATACTTCCCTCATAGTCATAGTTGTGGGTGAAGGCTTAGCAAAGCTAACATCCAACAAAGTGGTATCAGAGCTATGTATAGTGACCTTTGAGTTTATTCCTCCCTTTATCCTACATAGAAGATGGCTTCTAATCTAGTCCAACCTCAAATTCCAAAGTTGGTGAAAGACAACTATGATAGTTGGCAAATTCAAATGAAGGTATTGTTCGGGTCGCAAGATCTATGGGAAGTTATTACTGATGGATACGAGGAGCCCACTGCCAAGAAAGAAGCAGCGTATACTACGGAGCAGAAGAACTCTCTGAAGGAGCAAAGAAAGAAAGATAAGAAAGCATTGTTTTTACTCTATCAAGGAGTAGATGAATCAACATTTGAGAAGCTCGCTGAAGCGAAGACAAGCAAAGAAGCATGGGAGATTCTCAACACTTTCTTCAAGGGTGTTGATCGCGTGAAAAGAGTTCGTTTGCAAACTCTAAGGGCTGAGTTTGAAGCTGCTCATATGAAGGAAGGTGAGTCCATCTCCGACTACTTCTCAAGGTTACTAGTCATAGCTAATCAATTAAAAAGAAATGGAGAAAAAATTGAAGATGTTCGTGTAGTAGAGAAAATATTAAGATCCCTCACAACCAGATTTGAACATGTGGTTGTGGCCATTAAAGAATCAAAAGATTTGGACACTCTTACGGTTGAGGAGTTAATGGGATCACTCCAAGTCCATGAGCAGCGTATGCTAAAGAGCAGCAGCCCATCTATTATGGAGCAGGCACTTGAGTCAAAGTTAACTTTAAATGACCAGAAGAGTGGTCGTCCCCAACGTGAATGCTTCACTAATGGCGGTCGTGGAAGAGGCCGTGGGAGAGGAAATTATCAAAGGCAAGATCAAAATCATTGGAAGTCCACCAATAGTAGAAGAGGCACGAGTAGCGGAAAATCTACTCGTGGTAATGGACGTGGAAATAGAAGAAGTGTCCAATGTTACAATTGCAACAAGACTGGGCATTATGCATCTGAGTGCTGGAGCAACCAGTCTGTAAATCAGAATCAACAATCCAATTTTGCAGAAGCGTCTGAGGACAAGAGAGAAGATGCCACACTCTTCATTGCACAGAAGGAGGCACGTGATCAACAAGATGTCTGGTACCTTGACTCTGGAGCGAGTAATCACATGTGTGGCAAGAAGGAGCTCTTTGAAGATTTGGTTGAAGACGTTCATGGTAACATCAGCCTTGGAGATTCATCTAAACTGCCCCTAAAAGGTAACGGTAAAATTAAGATTTATCAAAAGAATGGCGCTCCACAATATATCTCAAATGTGTATTTTGTACCCAACATAAGAAGCAACATTCTAAGCATTGGGCAACTCCTAGAGAAAGGGTACAAAATACATATGAAGAATGGGTGTCTCTCTTTGATGAATGGTCAAGGGAGGATTATTGCAAAAGTCCAAATGACACCCAATAGAATGTTCCCTCTCCACATCAATACAAGTTTGGAGAAATGCTTCTATGGTAATATAAAGGACGAGTCATGGAAGTGGCACTTTCGATTCGGGCATCTTAATTTCAGTGGCCTCAAGCTATTGTCTACATCAAACATGGTACGTGGATTGCCGACTATAGAGAAGCCGGGATATGTATGCGAGTCTTGCACACTTGGCAAGCAGCAAAGAGCTCCCTTTCAAAGTGGAAAATCTTGGAGAGCAGTAGATCCCTTGCAGTTGGTGCACACTGATATTTGCGGACCCATTGAACCTGCATCCTTTGGAGGTAATAGATACTTCATCACCTTCATTGATGATTTCCGCAGAAAACTTTGGGTCTATTTTATCAAAGAAAAGTCAGTTGCCTTTACTATTTTCAAGAGTTTTAAAGCTCGTGCTGAAGTTGAAAGCGGATATAAGCTTAATATACTCAGATCTGATCGAGGTGGAGAGTACACCTCAAATGAGTTCCAGAATTACTGCACGGAGAACTGCATCAAGCAACAATTTATAGCAGCATACACACCACAGCAGAATGGCATCGCTGAGAGGAAGAACCGGACCATTCTTGACATGGCTAGAACCATAATTAAGGAGAAAGGATTGCCGAAGAATTTCTGGGCCGAAGCTGTTGCATGTACAACCTATCTTCTCAACCGCTGTCCCACAAAGAGTGTGAAGAACATGACACCACAAGAAGCATGGAGTGGTTATAAACCCAGTGTGACACATCTCAGGGTCTTCGGTTGCATAGCATATGCCCAAGTTCCTGAAGCAAAGAGAAAGAAGTTGGATGACCGCGGAGAAAAGTGCATATTCATTGGATACAGTGAGGAGTCAAAAGCTTACAAGCTCTACAACCCACTTACATACAAGGTGGTGGTAAGTAGAGATGTGATTTTCAGTGAGGAGGAAGCTTGGAGCTGGAGTGAAGTAAGTACACCAAAGGAGAATCATCTTGAGATGGAGGAACATGGAGAAGCAAGGCATGAAGCTCCAGAAAGAGTAATCTCAACACCACTCCCTAAGGCATCAAATATAGATCAAAGGTCAGATATCTCAACTCCAGCTTCTACACCTATTAAGATGAGAAGTCTTAGAGAAATTTATGAGCAAACCGAAGATGTAAATCTACTTTGCCTATATGCTGATATTGAGCCTCTAACCTTTGAAGAGGCTCTTAAAAAAGATTGCTGGAAGAAAGCCATGGAAGAAGAGATTCATGCCATCGACAAGAATGGCACATGGGAGCTAACTACATTGCCTAAAGGTCAAAGGGCGATTGGTGTCAAGTGGGTATACAAAATAAAGCGGTTGGCTAATGGACAGATTGGAAGGTATAAAGCCAGACTTGTAGCCAAAGGGTACAAGCAAAAATATGGCATAGACTATGAAGAAGTGTTTGCACCGGTTACAAGACTTGACACTGTGAGGATGCTGATGTCTCTTGCTGCCCATCATAATTGGAAGATATACCAGTTAGATGTGAAATCAGCCTTTCTAAATGGGGAAGCTTGAAGAAGAGGTGTATGTAGAGCAGCCCCAAGGCTTTGTAGTGACAGGAGAAGAGCGAAAGGTGTACTGGCTGAAGAAAGCTCTATATGGCTTGAAGCAAGCCCCACGAGCTTAGAACTCTCGCATCGATGGCTATCTGGAAGAGAATGGCTTCACTAAATGTCCGTATGAGCATGCCGTCTACATTAAGAAGAATGCTCATGGTGAGATACTCATAGTATGCCTATACGTTGATGATTTGTTCTTCACAGGAAATAGCCAACATATGTTTCAAGAGTTCAAGCAGGCAATGTTCAAGGAGTTCGAGATGATGGATTCTGGTCTTATGTCTTTCTTCCTTGGCATTGAGGTACATCAACAATCCGATGGTATCTTTATCTCTCAGAAGAAATATGCAAAAGAGTTACTTGAAAAGTTTAGGATGACTAATTGCAATGAAGTCAGTATTCCTCTTCCATCTGGTTTGAAGTTGACAAAAAAAGGAGAAGGAAAAAGTATAGATTCCACTTTATTCAAGAGTTTAATTGGAAGCTTAAGGTACCTCACAATCACAAGGCTAGATATTGTCTTCGGTGTTGGACTCTTAAGCAGGTACATGGAAACACCAAAGGAATCACATTGGTTGGCTGCCAAAAGAATCTTAAGATATATAAAAGGTACATTAGACTTTGGCCTCTTTTACTCATATAAAGATGATGCAACTTTATATGGTTATTCAGATAGTAATTGGGCTGGAGATCAAGATGAAAGAAAGAGTACCTCAGTTTATGTGTTCTATCTTGGATCAACTGCCTTTACATGAATGTCCAAGAAACAAGATGTAGTGGCCTTATCATCTTGTGAAGCAGAATATGTGGCAACCTCATCCACTGTCTGTGAAGCTATATGGTTGAGAAATCTCCTAGAGCAGTTGAATCATCCTCAAGAAGATTCAACCCCGATATATGTGGATAATAAATCAGCAATTGAGCTTGCTAAGAATCCAGTGCAGCATGGAAGAAGCAAGCATATAGACATAAAGTATCACTTCTTGAGAGACCACGTAAAACAAAGAACTGTGAAGTTGGAGTATTGCAATACTAAGGAGCAAGTGGCTGACATCTTCACTAAAGCTTTACCCACCGACACATTCATCAAGTTGAGGACTATGCTCGGAATGAAGAAGCTTTTTGGTTTAAGGGGTGATATGTTGGATATAAACCAAAAGCCCATATGAGGGCCAAGCCCATAATGAAATAATAGAAGCCCATATGAAGCTTATTAACTAAGATGCCCAACTAGTATTGAAAGTGCAAGCCCAAAAGAGAAGAATCTAGAAGCATGGAAAATGCTAGAAGAATGGAGCATGTAGTGTGTAGTGTAGAAGTCTCTAGAAGACCTACTTAGAAGAATTGTCTAGAAAAGTTTTTTGTAGAAACTTGTAGAAGGATGTTGGACTCCTATAAATAGGGAATGGTAGATGGAGTTCCAACACACAAGTGAGTAAGAAAAATTCAAGAGGTGAAGTGAAGTGTGAGGGAGTGATCTTGTAAAGGTAGCAACCTTGTCCCTTGAATTATTCTTGAGATAGTGAAACTTGTAAGAATTTTTCTTTCATACCATTGTCTCATTTCCTTCCCATATACTTCCCTCATAGTCATAGTTGTGGGTGAAGGCTTAGCAAAGCTAACATCCAACAGTTTTTAAGTTAGTTTCAATGTTTGGTAAAGTGTCATAATTATTCAAATGTGTTTCTGAATGGCAGGCTGCAATGGGGACCTTTGATGGTATTATTGACACAGTGTCTGCAACTCATCCCCTAGTGCCACTGCTTGGTCTGCTGAAGACTGATGGGAAACTGATCATGGTGGGTGCGCCTTAGCGCCCACTTGAGTTGCCGGCCTTTTCTCTTCTCATGGGTAAGCAGATATAGTCAGTACATCTCTTTAATTTGTGAGCAGATTTTTGCTGTAGTGGGGTAGTGGAGACATGAATGACTGTTTTGTCTGTGTGCTTGGTATATGCAGGAAGGAAGGTTGTAGGTGGGAGCTGCATTGGTGGGATGAAGGAGACTCAGGAGATGATTGACTTCGCTGCCAAGCACAATATCACGGCGGACATTGAGCTCATCCCGGTGGACTATGTGAACAAGGCCATGGAGAGGCTTGCCAAGGCTGATGTCCGTTACCGGTTTGTCCTCGACATTGCCAATACCCTTCAGCCCTCTGATGCTTGAGCTAATCTTTTCGTCACATTGAAGTTTTGCTACTTCAGTGACTTCTTTTCTACCGAAAGCCTTACATTTTTAAGTGGTAGAAACTATGTGAGTTGCTGATATGAGCCCTATTTTGGTCTTGATTCATGAATGTGATGGTATTTTGGTTGACAAACACATGAATGGCATGCTGTTTGCTCAGTTACATTGCCCCAGAGTTTTAGTTTTAGAGTCTTCCTACAGTGAAATTATCGATTAAGAATTTGATTAGTTGCAGCCCTTTCACATTTTTGATCGTTTAGTGGTAGCCATGTTTCTTGCAAATATAGTTAATTATGTTTTTCGAATTACCAATTAATTATTTGTAGGAATTTACTTCATTTATAGTCGATGCAACACCTAAATTTAGTGAGATTGACTTCTAACCTGAATGCAAGAAGTCTTTTAAAATCATAGCCCTGAAATCAAACTCAGAATTTGTACATCTCCTAAGCATTGTGAGTAAAGAGAGGTGATCTGTGTTTTAGAAAATAATTTTTATGACATTGAAACGGTTTTGACGCTTTCATACAAAGTGTTAAGATTTGATCTTTTCAAAGTTCACGCTCCATTTGGTAAAAAAATCGAACTATAGAAAATAAACTTCAAATATACCAAAAAAACCTATCTTTAATTTTCTTCGAAGTTCAGGCTTGGTTCTTCTAGTCTGATATAGTCATACATTATACCATGAAATGGGCTTGCATTTCTAGCTTGAGTTAAAAAAATGGTATTTCCCCCTTCCTCAAGCAGTGAGCCCTCTATGTCAATACTAAACAATCAGTATAGACCATGAATGCCATGTCTAGCAATGGAGTTATCACGCCCAATTACTCCAGTTGTATAGAGTGGGGGATTCACCCTTAGATCATTGACTCTGATCTGGAGAAGTAAGATGGTGTTTCACAAAAATTAGTAGTAGATACTATTATGGGTATATAATGAAAACAAATACTGAGCTCAGACCTGTTGTTCAGAATATGTAGCAGATGATAGTGCAACTCTTAGCTTATATGTGCTCTCATAAAGGTTATCAATGTTGAATTTAATCTGCCACGTTGTTGGCTGGTATGTTTGATTCTACAATTTTCCAACAACAAAAGGCATTACACGTTAATTAGCAACATAATGCATAAAAGTAACGTAACAACTATAAAATATTAAAATAATAGGAAGAGGTCGATTCTAAAGTATAAACCTTAATACTTGGGCATAAAGCCAATCTTTGCGGTAGTCACTGCTCCATACTATCTAGATAATATCATCAGTAGGATACGATTCCTCGTATCTTTCCCATAGTCCATACTGTCTAAACCTGCCAAAGAAACAGATTCATCCATTTTTGCAAGGTTTAATATGAAATTCAACATGTACTATATTAAAATTCATGTTGTAAAATGAAAAATCACTAACATTAGAAAAATGTACTAACTTGCCTGAACTGTTCAAATACAGTTTATTGATGTATAGGAGATTGGGATATGGGATGTTGAAACCAATTGCTGTTCGGTCTGGTAAACCAATTTTCCATAACGTTGGTCTTTCTCGAGGTGGTTCATATACAAGATACCAAGATCAATATCAACTCCTAAAATGCAGCATCGTGTAACTATTAGTAATTTGATTAAAACATGAAAATCATGTAAGAATTTGAAGTTATGCTTTCGCTATCTATACATTTACTTCCAGATATTGTAATAATCCCATCATTTTTATAATCTCCAATGAGACCTGGAACCCAGCCATATAGGTTATAGTCACAAATTCTAACATTTGGTGAGAAGTACCCCTCATTATCAGCTTGAGTCCAGAACTGATAATCCTGAATCAAAGTGCATTGCAATTATTTTGAGAGATTATATTTGACAGCAAGTATTTGAATTCCTAATAATTGTCTGTATTAAACAGAAAATGATGCCTTTGAATTCTCTTTGCCATGATCAGACATCTCCGGCCAAAGCTAAACCAACGTAGGCTGGATCCACCAAAATGTAATCATCACTCAAGCACCTAATAAAATAAAAGGAAATATTGGCAAAAGCAAAGGTGTCTATCGACTTTGTTGTAAATTATAGACGTACATTTATGGCACTTTGTAGTAAGCATTATGGTGTACAAGCTACATATGCAAAATTGTGAATAGTTACAAATCATTGTAATCCCTATCCTTGATTAAGAGTCGGCCACTAACTGATCTCCTCTCATTGGATTTAGAGAAATCTGTGAAACAGGAAAATCATATGGCCAACATTGAACTTCGATATCCATCTGCAAAATGCATGCAAGTTCGTTAAGGTGACATACACATGCTTTTCTTTCCATTATTTTCACCAATGTGGGTACGCAGTTCTTAAAGTATGTAAATAGTAACGTAAATTTTTGGAAATACTCTCTGTACAAACTTGATCTATTTCATATAATTGAAATGTGAAATATGAAAGGTTGCACCTGAAGTTTTGCATCATCCCAAAGTTACCTCCAATCTGTTTCCACATCACATGAATTCAAATAGATGAAAAAAGGGCCGAAATTTTTTGTCCAAGGTTCATTTTTGTTGTATTTTTGGTACCAAAACATCCCCTGAGTAATGATTACTAATGAACATCTGCGAATGAGAAATCAATCGAAATGAGCATATTTTGATAAGGGATCAGGTAATGCAGCTTGGCAACTTCACATAGATTTCCACAATAGTTCGGGTCGTGAAGGGGTGGCTTAAGGCACATAAATGAACATATTTTGATAAGCGATCCACCACTACAAGAATAACGGATTTGCCCTGGACCACCGGCAATGCTTCCACGAAATCTATCGAAACATCTTCCCAAATTTGGTCAGGAATGAGAATAGGCTGAAGTAAACCTGTGGGAGAAGTGGACGCCAATTTGGCCCGCTGACAAGTGTCACATGCTGCCACATAATCCTGGATACCTCTTCGGAGTCCCGACCACTAGAAACTCTGGCTCACCCATTTATATGTCCGAAATTAACCTTCGTGACCAGCAAACGGAGTATCATGGAAGTGTGATACTATACGGTGACGCAAATCTGAAGTGTCAGGCATTCATAACCGCCCCTTCCAAAACAAGTTATTGTCGTGCTAAACAAATGATGGTTCAGCCGATGGGTTCCCCTTGAGACGCGCGACCAAGTTCTGAGTATAAGAGTCCTCCGCATACGTGCGTTGCAGGTCCAGAAGGAAAGGACAGCTAGGCACAGATAACGCCATGCATGCGCCCTTTGTGGACCTACGCGATAGGGCATCCGCCACAGTGTTCTCCGAACCCTTCTTGTAGACGACTTCATAATCGTAGCCCAACAACTTGCTGACCCATCGCTGCTGAGACGGGGTCGACACCTGCTGCTCCAGAAAATACTTCAAAGGTTCGTGATCTGTACGGATGAGAAACCGACGGCCCAGCAGATAAGGCTGCCACATAGTCACTGCATGTACTATGGCGAGCATTTCCTTCTCATATGCAGATAAGGCCAAGGAGCGGCCCGAAGCGACTTGCTGAAAAATGAGACTGGTCGTTCCTTCTGCAGCAGAACAGCCCTAAGGCCAGTATCAGAGGCGTTCATTTCCACCACAAAGGGAAGATTAAAATCTGGCAAAACCAGGACGGGCACTGTGGCCATGGCCTATTTCAAGCGGTCAAAAGCTGCATGAGCCTCATCTGTCCAGGTGAATGCCCCTTTTTTAAGCAGGGCAGTGAGTGGTCCAGCAATTAATACGTACTGACTGATGAAGTGGCGGTAATATCTGGTCAGACCCAGAAATCCGCGAAGAGCTTTGACACATGTCGGGCTCGGCCAGGATAGCATGGTCAATGCTTTTGACGAGTCTGTGGCCACCCCATCCTGAGAAATAAGATGACCCAGATACTCCACCTATGTACTTCCAAAAGAACATTTCGAGCGCTTTAGAAATAATGAATTTGCCCGCAATACAAAAAAAACCGACCTGAGATGTGCCAGGTGTGCCTCCCAAGAAGTGCTGTAGATTAGGATATCGTCAAAGAATACCAGGACGAATTTTTGGAGGAATGGTCGGAATAAGTCATTCATTAAACTTTGGAATGTAGCTGGTGCATTCGTCAGCCCAAACAGCATGACTAAGAATTAAAAATGGCCGTCGTGGGTGTAAAATGCTATCTTATGAACATCCGACGGTTGCATCCTGATTTGGTGATACCTCGAGCGCAAATCAAGTTTACTAAAAACAATCGTGCCGGCCAACTCATCAAGCAATTTCTCAATCACCGGAATGGGATACTTGTCTTTGACAGTGATGGCATTTAAGACTCGATAATCGACACAGAATTTCCATGCCCCATCCTTCTTACGAACTAATAATACTGGCAAAAAGAAAGAACTATTGCTTGGTTGAATAATACCTGATTGTAACATGTCCCCCACCAATCGTTCGATCTCTGCCTTCTGTACATGTGGGTATAAGGAGGGACGTTAGCTAGTGAGGCACCTGGTAGGATCAAAATTAGATGATCATGTTACCTGAGCAGGCCGGTGGGAGCCCTGTTGGTTCGAAAAAAATGTCCTCATGTTTAGCCAGAAGAAGATGCATATCATCGGGTAATTCAGCCTGCTCCATATCCTGTTGTTGAAGGAATAACCCTTGAGGTGCAAACCTGAAGAAGGACCCCACCGCCTGTGCCACTTGCATGGCTCCGGGCCGCGCCCCTTGAATGCGTACCGCTGCCCTTGCACTTCGAAATTCATTATTAGCTCGCGGAAATTCCATATCACATCACCCAGTTCCCGAAGCCATTGGATCCCAGCAACACATCCGCCCCTTTTGTGGGCAACAGAAACAAATCCGTGGTAAATGCATTGTCACGCATGAAAAATACACATTTTTATATGCCTTTTTACTTATTCGTTAGTCATAATTTTTAGTTAAAATAAAGAATAAAGTGGATTATTAGTAGTTAGTTTAGTAATTAAAAATTAAATAAATAATACTTTCTAAATGGCTCAATTTAAATATATTCCGTAATTTTATGAATTATTTGGTGCGTCTAATGTGGGCATATTTTATTTTCTATAGGTTCAAATCCTCCGACTGCGGAATGACCAAAAGTGAAGCCATTAGGCATGTTTTGATGTGCCTAAGTGGCCCAAGAGCTGAGATCACGAACAGAAAAGATCTGAAATGTTGATGTCCATTTAAGAGAAGACGCTCGGAGTTAAAGTTCATGCATTCAGATTCGATCTGGCGGATGAGATTGATATAACGGGCTTTAACCTAAGTGAAAGAAAAAAAATCAAAATTAAAAGAAACTGAATCGAACCGGTTCGGTCGAGCAGTTGAAAGAAAAATGAAAAGAAAACCCGAGCCTCCAGTGAGTCGAGCTCTGTTCTAAACAGCCGACAGAGAAGGAAAGCGGCGATAGAGGGAAGGCCGACGGCGAGCGCTCGTGGAGAAGAACAGTAGCGATCACGGCGACGGTGGACTGAAGTGAATACGTCCATGGATTCCTGCCATCGAGAGGAGAAGAAGCTGGGTTCGGGGAGCAGAGCAGACGACGACTGTGGAGGACGACGGCGGGCTCACGGAGGAGGGTCTGAGACATACGATCGACGGCGAGGATGATGGTTACTATTGACGGTGCGATGAAGAGGCTGAGGTGATGAGATGGATTCCGGCGAGGCGGCAAAGAACGGAACAACAGATTTGAAGGAAAGGTGCTCGATTTGGAAGGTTTTGGTTTGGAAATTGCTGAGTCGGGAATGGGGATTTGCATACCTATTTCGGAATGGTAAGTAACTCATTTCAGTTCGATTGGAGAGGAAGACGAGGTCGAACTTGGCTCAATTCAGAAGGTTTCAATTTTTGGGTGCTTCAGCCTGTTTCAATAGAGCTTAAAGTTGGTATTTTTAATACAAAATTGGACGGGATTTGAAGCAATTCAAAGGGCAAATCGATTCATTTTGAAGGCAGCTAATTGTAGGAAGTTTTTACACGAATTTTATTGGAAAAATTACTGATTTGAGGAAGGAAGAACTGTCCGGTAGTCTATAAAACAGAGCCACGGAGCAGTCGAGAAAAGTTAGTCGACCGACAGAGAGGACGACCAGAAAAGTTTTTTATTTTTCTAATTCCAAAAATAGATTTCAGTTTTTCTCTTTTCATTGGATTTCATTTGCTGCTGTGTTGATTTGATGATCGAGCTTGGAACGAATTGTTGCCGGAACAGTTGACAGAGAGCAGAAGGAACAGTACGGTGTATTTTCATTTTATCTCAGAATTTTTGTAAGTTTATTTTATTTTTAATGGAGATGTAGTTTATTAATTGTGTCTGTGTTTTAATTAATATGTTTGGCTAGGTTAGTTACTAAGGCTAGGATGAAGGTGTAGTGATTGTAGATAATGCATACATGTGAAAGTTGATGTTTTTATCCAAGAATTGTGCGTTAATGTTATGTGTTTTTGTGTTAATTGCTTAGCTAGTTTCGGATATAGCATCAATCATGTTTTTGCTATAATTTTAAATTTCTATTGTCATTGCATGCTTGTTTTAATTGATTAAATAACGAATCGGATACTAGTTGTGATTCTCTTGTAAGTGGATACATCTAGTTATTTGAATTGTTAATTTAAATAGCATGAAGGACGTGATTTTTGTATGAATATTTATGCATTAAAGTAAGATATTCCGTAACAACGTGAATAGGATTCTAGATTGTTACGAGTATTTGGAGAATAATAAATGATTGAAAGTTTAGGGTTCTCTATAATTTAATACATGCCGATTCCAAAGCCTTAGTACTTGTTAATTTGATAAAGTTTAGATTTTTATCTCGTTAATTAATTTAATTAATTATTTGTTAGTTAATCAATTTTTGAAATTTCATAATTAGTTCAAAGGTTTAGTTTGGGTTCGACTAGATTTCCGCCATAGAAGTCCCTGTGGGTTCGACCTCGTAACATTTTGCGATTGTACTCTAAATACGATTCGTACACCTGCGAGTAAAATTAAGAGATTAATTAAAACAACAACATGCATGGCCTTGAATGGTGAGTGCGGCTTGGGCGCACAATCCCGAGCTCCGAAGGTGTTTACCGTCCCCAATGAGCACATCAAATGGTTTGGCATCGGACACGTAGCATCCCAACCGCTGTGCCACCTTATCATTAATAAAGTTGTGTGTGGAGCCACTATCAATTCACACAGCCAGCTGTTGTTGTTTAAGGAGCCCTTGGACGCACATGGTCCGTGGAATGAATGTGCCAGAGTAAGCGTGCACCGAAATCTCAGGTTGCACGTGGTCATACTCATTGGCTACCTCGTCTACTTGGTGCGTCTCCTTGTCTTCGGCCTCTTCGACGAGTAAGCTACCTCGGACTAAGCAACGATGTCCAGGTACAAACTTCTCATCGCACTTGAAGCATAGCCCCTTTGTGCGCCGCTCGTCCATCTGGCTGGTGTCAGGCAACGGACTGGTGGATTACCAGTGCCGAAAGAGGTAATCCGGCTGATGTTGGGTCCAGGCGCTGGCATAGGGGCCAGCGCTGACCCGATCGGAGGTCTAAGTGCAGGACCCCCCCACGCTGATGAGACAGCTTTTCCTCCTCAATTTGAGTATGTCGCACGACATCCCTCATCGAATGACATGGAAAACATCGCATCTCGTCCGAAATTTTTGGTTTCAGCCCCTTTTGAATGTACCCACGAGGGCTGCCATCGGGCAGACGATTGGCAATCTTCATGAACTCCAAATAGTAGGCTCTCACCGTGGTGGTCTGACGCAAGCTGGACAACATTTCATTGAAGCCCTGGAACTCATTGGGGCCGAATTGGACACAGAGTTCATCGGCAAAAGAAGCCCAGGTCGGGTAGCGAACTTCTTTCTCGTAACTCTGGAACCACACAGAGGCATCGCCATCCAAGTGGAACGCTATAATGCTCAGTCGTTCGGCCTCCGAATTGGTCCCCTGATAGGCGAAAAATTTCTCTGCCTTGTAAAGCCACTCCACTGGGTCGTCATCACCATTGTAGCGCAAAAACTGGAGACGAGCCAATCGAGGCTTGGCCCCACCTCGATGACCAAGATGCTTCTCCCACTCGCCCTCTAGCTCCAGTTGCATATTTCGGAAGGGTGTTGCCATTGAGACATTTGGTCGAACACCGGGTATGCCTCGTGCCTCGTAACATGGACTGCCCCCTTCTGCGGCTTGATGGAAGGAACCAAAATGAACCCCCTGATGGTGAGAGTTCGCCGTTGGTACCCATAGCCCTAAACCGCCGGGAACCTGTGAGCTAACGGCTTGAGAAGGTCCGCCCATCTCAGCTAAAAATGGTGGTGGCATGGTCAGAATGACTGTTGGAGAAACTGTGGCTTATGCTTGCGCAAGTTGGAGCTGCTGCATCATGGCCATCATGGCTCGCATGTCAGCAATAGACTGATCGTCTGTCACCTCGGGACTGGTAGCCCCATTTGTGGCCTCCGGCTCTGGCTGGGCCTCCGCAGCCATGGCCGGCTATTTACGAGGAGGCATCTCCAGATGCGGATCGGAACGGCTCTGATACCAATGTTTGTGACCCAGCATCAGATCGATGAAAGGGAAGAATAGAGAAAGAACGAGAGAAAAGAGAAGTACTTATTTATTGCATAACCATAAAGGAGGAAGAAGACATCCTTATAAACAAAAGGGGGCGCATCTCCTAGGGAGGCGTGCCAGCTAGTGGACCCTGCAAATGGGCCACGATTTAAGCCATTACAACCCGTTAGAATATAATCAGGCCTTTATTACAATCACTAATGGATTCAGAAAGGGAAACTAATCCTAATCAAAAGATAGTCCTGCGTGCTGACGTCTTGTGTGCTGACGTATACAACAAGATCTCACCTTGAATCTTATTCGTGCGCAGATCAACACTAAAAATATTTCCAAGTTAACAACGTAATATGGAATATAAATTAATTTTGATACAAACTAAGGCAAGACAATAATTACAATAAGCCAATATTTATACAGATATTAGGAATGTATGTTAATTCCGGAGGAAAATAGCCCTTTGTAACGATGGGAACAAAATACCCGAATTCTAGCCAATTCTTAACAAGGATACACTTACCAGAAGATTTGAATGCAAAACTATAAGGAAGCACATGCATTTGAATAAGTAAAAACCCAGATGAAGACTAAAGGTGACACTGCATATCGAGGTTTAGTAAGAATATTGTAGAGACACGAATTCAGATTTGATATATATCAGAAAAATAGAGAAGACAAAAGGGTGACAATTTTTGGATTGAATAGCAAAGTTAAGGCAAAAATGTTCGTACTATGGTAATGCAAGGTATAACATGGTATTTCATGTCGAAGGTGTCATAAATATAGTTTACTAAAATAAGATAATTCAAGTTTCAACAAATATTTGGAGGCTGACTGCCAAAATGAGCTTCTACTGCTAATAAAAATATAATAAGATTTACATAATATATCAAAAGGCATAAGCATGGTCAAACAACAGAGTTTAGTAGGAATGTGTATCAAATAGTTGATCTAGAAAACACATCAACGAAATAGATTCTCATACAAATAACTATAAAATCGTGATTTTTTTACATATAGGCGATGTATAAAAAAGGCTATCTAGATAGCAGAAAGTTCACAAATTTAAATAGAGACGAGAGAAAAAGAAATTTGAATTCGGGTGTAATGTGAATAGACGGCCGACACTGGCTTTTTAAATGACCAGCCAGAGTGCCATTCCTTATGGAGTTGTGATCCCAACCAAATATACTTCTGTTGATCCACTCCTAATCTAACTCTAACTGTCCCTAAATTAATGCGATACAATCTCCTTTAAAGTGATTCCACCAGTGTCTATTAGAAAAGGAACAGAGAAGCCGACTCATATTGGTGGCAGCCTAGTATATTAGGATTCTTTCCCTGTCCATATATATCTAGTTCCCCAAAGAGATAAGTTTACATGAGATCGTTCTCATATAAGGAGCATGAGGCCAATCTTTATTGCCATTAGATTCCGATCGGAGGGTAGATATCAAATCAATGGGTAGGTGAGTGTGTCACATCAAGGAGTGGGTGAGATGATTATGGATATTTGTAGCCGTCAGATCAAGATCCAATGGCTACGATTCAAAGTGGCCTCATATAAGCAATATGAGAGCGATCTCATTTAAACTTTTCCCTTCCCCAAATTAGGAATGGTTTAATCCTACTTCTAGTAGGTAGAGTCAATCCCACTCCATGCATATCTAGTCCCTACAAATTGGGGACGGTTCTAACTATTGTAGGATTATTCCGACATCATTCTCCTACTTGAGGACTAGTTCTCCAAGAAAACAGATCGGCCAAAAATATATTTTTTTTGCTATACAAAATCAGGGACGTTATAGAACACACATGCTTGAGGCCTGACCCGCTCGTGTGCAGGTGCGTACGCATGGGCCCGCATGCGACTAACATTTTTGTGGGACCCTAATTCGACAGAGACACAAGTAGCCGGGTCCACAGGGGGAAGATGTATTACTCGTGAATAAAATAGAACTTACTCATCAAAGATATTAGTTTTTCTTGGTTCATTCCATACAACATCACAATACCTGTAAATAAATGAATCAGTGATTCGTGAGTAGAACGTACGGCATGGGATATCATATGAACCATTATGATATCCCTTCATAATGATCGATTTATTCCCTTAATTTAAACTATGAGTACACTTTAAAAACAAAGAAAAAGGAGAAGAAAGGAAGTTATGGGGAAATTTATCCGAGGATATAGAAGATGTTTGGAAATAAAAGTCCCATTAGCATGCGCTTCAACTCATGCATCTGATTGTGCGCCAAGGCCTACTGGTTTGTATATGCTATCCATTGCCAGCTACCTTATGTATCCATGTACGTGACACAATTGTCCCACAACTTGACGGAAATGATTGAAAGATCACCTTACTAGAATACTTTGCACGTCACAAGTAATTTGTTACACCAAGCTCCCTAGGCTCGGTAGCGATCGATCGCCAAAGTTCAAATATAGCAGGAAAATGGGGTTGCGATCGATCGCCTTCCTCCCGATCGATCGTATCTACTGGAAAAATAGGATGATATTGATGTCCGATCGATCGCCTCAAGGGACATGATCGATCACCCAGCCGCCGATCGATCAAATCAACCTCGGAAAATGAAATTGATTCAGTCCTAAGGAGAATCTGTGACGATCGATCGGCCTCCATCGGCGATTGATCGGTTATACTGTGTAGTATTTTTAAGGGATTTTTCATGCTCCCCTTGAGTTGAGGAGTTGTTGTAAACTTTTATCTTTTGTATTCTCCTTCGTTCCTTTTAATACAATTTTCAATTATCAAAAAAAAAAAATTGTTACACCAAGCACCTCTGACCTCAACTGTCTAATGGGTCTCATCCTACTTAAACCTTTCTTGTACAAAATATTTTAGTTAACAGAAAAAAATTGGGCCAATAGAAAGCCTAAGCTCGTCATTGGCCTGCTCAGGAGTCTATATAGGCAAGCTTAGGAAGTTGAGTACATCTCTAAAGGGAAAAAAGGCCGAGAAACTTTAGCATTGTCAAAGGTATACTTAGAAGACCATCTAATATCAACTCCCTCTGTTCATTTTTAATAAATACAATTTTCTTTAATAGATATAATTTTATTTAAAAATTTTAGTTCATATGAAGAAAACTGTATCTATCAAAGAAAACTGTATTTATTAAGAGTGACCAGAGGAAGTACACTGTGGAGAAACTCCGCAAATAATACAGAAGAGCATTTAAGCGAGAAGATATGAGAAGACAAGATGGGTGGATGATAGTGAGATCACTGAGATGGCACATACAGAATTGTAAACTTCACAAGCTGGGGATGTGATATTGTTGCAAAAAAATAAGTTGCCAATTTATAGCAAGAAGCCCCAGTTTCACATGGACCTTGCCACTAAACACTTATTAAACCTTTCCTAGCTGATAGTAAGCTTACTACCTTACGCAGGACAGGAGTTTTATACCCCGATTCAGGTCAATGTCGCCAAAATTCTGAAAATTGAGCGTTTCGATACATAATTCCAAAAGTTTAGGTTTCAGCTACACCTAAAGTTTAGGTATTTTCAGTGGAAAGATTGATGTTTGGGAATTTTGGTAACATTGGCCTGAAGCGGTATAACACTCGCAGGATGGAGATTACACAAGTTAAAAATCCCTATAACACTCGCAGGATGGAGATTACACAAGTTAAAAATCCCTATAACACTCGCAGGATGGCATAATGACCAGGATATGCTTATCTGAATCAAAGGTCGTGAATTAGAATCCCTAATTCTTTGTCCATCCACCTGGTGCATATGATGGGTAGGCTCTATCTCTGTCCCCCCCTGAAATTATTCGGTACTCCTAGCTGACCATGTCACTTTTACTTTCTCTTTGGGGGAGCCGTCAATTTTGGTCGTGAGAATCAATCAGTGTAAAGGATGAGTGCGTCCGACATGCCATGTCGGATTTGCACCCATATGACACGAGTTGTCGATCTTGAAAATCAAGGGTATACGCGGAGGAACATTGTTCGCAGTTGTTGGTGGAAAAAACTTGGCGCACACACCCGTCTCTGTGCACCTAGAGACGTGTATACCCTTGATTTTCAAGATCGACGACTGTTGTCATGTGGGCCAAATTCCACGTGGCATGCCGATTGCGCTGAATTCTCTCTCCTGCCATACAGTAGTGATCCACGGGGATACTGATTCTTTAATAGTCCCAATTTTTTGTTAAAATGAATTCATTTTTGAAAAGCCAAACCAAAGATTCTAGAGCTTGAGTGGGTTTTAGCCCCGGAACCCCTCTCTGCAACCTGGCCTACGGCACGGCCTGCTCTCCTCCCTTCCATTCAAGACCTCATTGCGCCAGAGACAACGAATGTCTCGGGGGCGGGGAGAAGCTTCCGCAACTCCCGACTCCCCTCGTATGATCTCCACGTTGCTTCTCTTCTTTTCTCCATTTTCGCCTCATTTTACTTGAACTGAATGAGCTTCTTAGCTTGTACTTGGAACCTCTCCGTTGTTTGTGAATTGGTTCTACATTGTGCTTGTGCTTCTTTAATTAGCAAAAAAATGAATAATTTAGGGAAGGAGATGAAGTTGTAGGAGCGACTGTGATGTAGTTGTGGTGCTGTATACTTGTTGTTGATGATTTCTGCCAGAGTTGTCATGTTTGGGCTTTGTTTGATCTATCAAATTGGACTTTGAACTTATGTTTTGTCTGTCTTTTAAATTGGTTCGGCATTGCGCGCCTGCGTCTTTTTTGAGCAAGACGTGCTCCCTCCGTCCGGAATAAGTATATACGTTTAGTTTTCCAAAACGAGGGAGTAGGCAAACATGGGAATGAAATGAATTTCTGAAGGATGGACTGTGATCTTGTTTTATCTCTTCCATGGATTTCATCATTGTGCTTTGTTTGATCTGTCAGGATGGACTTTAGAGTTATGTTTTGTTTGTCTTCCCTCTAAAAGACTTCCAGTTGTCTTCCATTGTACAAGTTTACTTATTGAAGCACACACTCCCTCTGTTCCACGTTAATTATCTGGTTTGAAAATCAGACAATTAACATGGAACAGCCCAATTTCGTTGTTATTGGGGCTGGGGAGAGGGGGTTGTAGGGTTTATAGCAAGCTTTAAGAAAGGTTGTAGCTTTTGGTTTTGGATATCTGATGAGGGGATATCTGGGATATGGTAGGCTGTATAGACAGCATGGGCATCACGATTGGTTTTAACTGTCGTACTCAACCGGCCATACTGGTGTTGGAAACGCCCACTGCAATGATTGTCACGGTTAAATATGTATCGGGGTCTGCCTTTTCAATTCGTGCCCGTTCTCCCATAGATTCATATAGCTTCATTTACAAGTTTTGGAGCTTCGTTAATGGCGGCGAACTCCTTGCCATTTGCCAAAATGTATTTTGCTAGCGAAAATTGTTACTTCTTATAGTTTCAGGGTTACTGGGTGATTAGACAAGGAGATACTTTTACTAAGGGAAATGATATTTGTACAGCAGATTCCTACACATTTTCCATACACAGCTGATGTGTATGAAAATGAGTGGGTGAGCTGATGTGGGGTCACATCAATTCACCCACTCATTTCCATACACATCAGCTGTGTACGAAAATGTGTAGGAATCTGCTGTAGGGTTATCACTGCCCTTTTATTAATTGCAAGATTCCTCTCTCGATGGTCTCCTAGGCTGTGCTTGACCTGGCAACGTTGAGATCCTGCGAGAGCTTTGCTCCTCTCCACTGGATAGAACATGAAGCTCTGAGTTTTGCTGCATGATTTTGTTTAATGTTTGCATGGAGGGAGGGCTTTTTACATGTTACCTGGTGCCAAGTATGATATTATCATATCACTTGGAAAAAAATAGTTCCTTTCATATGACCTGGAAACTACCTAAAATACCCTTGTCTTCATGTATACATGGTAGCAGGGGTTTTTGCAATTTTTGGAGAAGGCGTTCCGGAGAAGAAGGAAAAGGCGATCCAGAGGAGAAGGCGTTTCGGAGAAGTTTCATATAGCAGCTCCGGTCATATCGTCGCAGGCGCCGGCGCTGTCCAAACCAGGAAAAAGTCATCTTGCTGCCAAAACACGAAAAACGAGCGGGAAAGCAGTGGATACGCAAACACAACAGCCACAAAGTCATCGTTTATTCAAAAACGGTACGTCAAGTTGAAATTCAACGTTTTATATAATATAAATTTGATCCAGAGATGAAAGTTGAAAATTTGCAGAGTTTTCAACTTTTTCCTATTGTCGTGTATTCCCTAGTACGACAATAACAATAGTCGTATATTTTACAACACGACTATTTTCAATCACGGTTTTTTTATTCATTTCGTTATTGTAATGCCCGGTAAGGATGGATTTGATACCTTTGTGCTTACACTACGATGGAATGTTTGAAAATTCTAATGGGTATGTGGGCGGGAAACTGAAGCTCATGTCTATTGATACACAAGTAAAGTACATGGGACTGCTGCAACAAGTGGAAGAAAGATTACCGCTGAAGTCTTCATCCGGTACATTGACTTTGTCATATCTTGTTCATTTTGGAACCCGATACGTCCTTGAAGATGATGAAGATGTGCAGACAATATTCGTCCTTCACAACAAGAGGCGATGCACAGATGGACCACTCGATCTATACGTGGAGTGGACTTCTGCTGGAAATAACAACATGGAGAATTCAATAACCAATAAGCAAATGGATTCTAGTGCGGATAAGGACGACGAGAATTCAATGCCTCTAAAATGGAGGCCGACCAGTAAGACACCACAAGAGAGGCCGTCTAGCCCGGGGAATAAGTCACCTGCACCAGCAGTTGAAGGAGGAAAAGATGAAAATTGTTCACTTGAAGCTGTGAGGTAAGGCTGAAATTAACATGTCTTAAAGACGTGTTGCATACGACACGACTGGAATTCAAGTCGTGTTGTCGACAACACGACTAAATAATGAAGTCGTTTAGACGTTTTTGTACAATATGGATGCCATTCTTATAATGTTGTTCTCGCAGATTGGGAGATGGTAATAAAAATATAAAGGATGAATTTCCGAATGAAGTCGATAACTAGTTTCAAATCAATGGGTTCAATGGTAAAGATGAAGATGAAGATCAAGACGAGGATGAAGAGAAAGATGAAAATGAAGACGAAGATGAAGATGCAGATGAAGAAGAATTCTTCGACGATGAACAATTACCGTGGTCTGCAGCTGATTGGGATGAGCCTCTCACACTATCAGTTTTTCCCGGGCCACATTCTACGGGAGGAGACCACTTTGTGTCAGGTATAGAACTCTAACAAGGAGCGAGAGCATCCACTTCTAAAGGAAAATCTGTCGCGTTGGGGGCACAAGACTTGGACGACAATGAGTACAACAATATTGATGGCGAAGGTGGTTGGGATTGGGGTACCTATTCACCACAGGCCGGTTCTGCAAAAAAATATGAGGAGGAGACGATGTTGACCGGCAGTTTGCAACAAGACGACTATGAGGCACAACTTGCCTTAGGGGCTAGATTCAAAAGTGTGAAACAGTTCAAGATGGTTCTTACTGATTTGACAATCAAGAGGAAATTCATGTTCAAAGTGGCGGACGAGAACAAGGACACATTTGCTGCAAAGTGCAAGATTACAGGGTGCAAGTGGTACATACGGGCTTCGAATCTAGTTGACGGAGTCACCGTGACAAGGAGTGAAGGAAGGCATACATGTGACATTTTGATAAGTTCTAAAGATCATCCATTAGCCTCACACCTATGGATTGCACGGAAGTATCATGGCCTCCACAAGGATTCAAACTCTATAAAAATGGCTAATATCCAACAGTACATTGAGAAACATTGGGGCGTCAAAGTGAACTATCAAAGGGCATGGAGGGCAAAAGAGGAATTGATACGATTGATCGATAGCAACCCGGAAGACTCATATCGTATTTTGCCCCATTATGGAAAGGAATTAGAGCTGTCTAATCCAGGTACATATGTGGTGATTCAAAGATGTTGTGATATTCCAGAAATTGAAAATGAGGACACCGGATATGAGTTCAGACGTGTCTTTTGGATCTTAGGCCTGGTTGCAAGAGCATTCCAAAGATCACTTAGGCCGCTGCTCACTGTTGATGGAACATTCCTGAAAGGAAAGTACCCCGGAGTGTTATTGGTTGCAATAGCAGTCGACGGGAACCAACAATTAATGTGCGTTGCATTTGCAGTTGTGGACAAAGAGACTATAAATTCGTGGTACGTATGCTTAAGAAGATTGTATGAGTAGTCGTGTCTTCGAGCAAGATGACTACTCATACAGTCATGTTGTTTCGTATATGACTGTCTAACCCCTATCTCTTCTTGAATCTGCTTTCACTCTGATTGCTGCCTTGCAGGAAGTGGTTCTTCAGGCTACTCAAATCCACCCTCTTTGCGGACCCCCTGGCGTCTCTGGATACAATTGTCTCGGATAGACAGAAGGGACTTCTGAGAGCGGTTGCTGATGTATTTCCTGAGGCTCACCATATGGCCGTCAATATGCTTAATCAATGGAAGGATAAGTACTTGAAGGACCTTCTATTCCGAGTTGCAAAATGCTTATGGAGACCAGAATTCGATGAAATCATGCACAAGATGAAGGACCACAATAAGGAGGCATGGAAATATGTTCAGAAGATCAATAAAAGAAATTAGGCTAACGTGGAATATCCGGGTAAAAGATATGGCACTCTCACATCAAGCATATCAGAAAGTGCAAATAATATGCTATTGAAGGCTAGATTTTGACCAATAACTCAGTTGATCGAGCAAACTCGTGCGACGATGACCTCCCATTTCGAGAGACGCCGCATGGAAGCAGAAGGGTAAAAACACCATTAACCAAGTATGCACACAATCATATCAACGAAATGAGGAATAAGAGTGCTGGAACAGTCAGAGTGCAACCGCTATCATTATGGCAGTTTAAAGTTACATCTTTATACCATGTGGTAAGAATTCATTCCGCAATAGTTTTTGATAATTCAATTCCGGAATAGTCGTGTCGTAAGATACACGACTAATGATATAGTGGTGTTGTCGACTACACGGTTAATGATATAGTTGTATTAGCCACGACACGACTAGTGATATAGTCATCTTAGCGACGACACGACTATCAAAATAAGAAAGCTATTTCACAACAAGACTATTCATGTTGTTGTCATATTTTTTCCTCAGGATGTTGTTGACCTAACGAAGAGAACCTGCACATGTGGGTTCTTCAAGAGTATGGGACTTCCGTGCAAGCACGCCATTGCATGTATCGATGAGAGGAGTTTCGACCCGGTGGAATATTGTGAAAAGTGGTACTATGCATGTCTGTACCGAACAACGTATGAAGAAGTAGTTTTCCCTACTTTAGACAGGAGTCAATGGGGGGATTACGGGGTTTTATTAAAATGCGAACCGCCCATGCTCGATGCTCCAAAGAGGGGTAGGAGACAGACAAAGAGAATCGAGTCATAGCCTGACCCGCCAGAGAGGTTGAGGGTGAGATGTGGCAACTGTCGACAAGTTGGTGACAACCGTAAAAGAAGCAAGGAAGCACAGATATCGAAGACTCCCGCAAGAAGGCAATCTTGCAACGGATGAGTCAGCGCCGAGACGACGCTCCGGCTTACCTAAGGCCCCACCCTTCTTCACTTAGGTCGATGACAAATTCATGTATAACAAAGATTACTCTACTGCAATGTATGCATGTACTCGAATATTTCTTTGAATGCAAGTGTTGTATTGTATAAGAGTCGTCCCGTCGTTGAAAGACGCCGATAATTCTTTGTTTCCTCACGTACATGATAGAAAAAAAATTATACTCCGTCATAGTCAACGCAGAGTCGACGTAAGAGGAATATAATTGTCGATTACAATAGTATACGATTAATATACAGTCGTGTCTTATGCAACACGACTAGATAGATAGTCGTATATCATACGACAAGACTATATAGATAGTCCTATATGATACAACACGACTATACTTATGCAACACTACTATATCAGATGTCGTGTTGCATAAGAGTCGACACTTAGCAGCTTTCCAATACACTAAAGACATGAAAAAAATGAAATCGAATTTATTGAAAGTATACTGTATGTACATAGAAGAAGATTAAGAAAACCACAAAAAAGAGTCGACTGTAATAGTTTACATGTACAAAAAAGCACGAAAAAGAGTTTTAGGCTTCATCCGACATCCTCAAAAACCCTGCAACTGTGACATCCTGATTTTGCTTTTCGATTGAATCGTCGTCAAACTCGCTGTCGATGACCCCGCAAATCATAGTTACAGCAATTATTGGGTGCCACTTTCGTGTAATTGTTGACTGATTAAACTCAGGTGGGTTGACATTGGACGCCAAGTGCGCCACGTACATCATGATGAAGATGCCACAGTCTTTTCAGTTCTCTTGGCAGGGCGCTTTGGCGATCTGAGTCATCTTCCAGTCGATGCAACGGATGAGTCCCAGTGTTTGTGCCATGACAATGTTTATAAAGTTCATGAATTTCTCAGCTGCGACCCTGTGATGTGGATACAACTGGGGGTTGCCAGATAGGGGTTGTAGAAATGCCATACACTAACTGGGAAGTGTACATAGACGAGGCAGAAATAGGAGCCAGTGTAGATTAGGAAAAAGGCATAGAACATGTTCCTGTTCAATCCCTTGACCATCCTCCCAAGCTTTTTTATCAATTTTGTATTATTGCCCCCTTCTATGTATTCCCGCAAAATGATCAAACCCCAAAATAGGTTGACAAATTATAATATATACTTGGTAAGTCCAAGGTCGAACCACAGAGAATGATGTAGGATTATTCTACTCCAAACTAATCTAAACACTACTTAACTCAGCAAATTAAGATTTGTATCAGGAAATTATGTAGAGAAATTGTAATTTAATTAATGACTAAAATAA
Organism: Houttuynia cordata; assembly: GCA_039654745.1. Taxonomy (NCBI): domain Eukaryota; kingdom Viridiplantae; phylum Streptophyta; class Magnoliopsida; order Piperales; family Saururaceae; genus Houttuynia; species Houttuynia cordata. The sequence goes on along the minus strand of CM077510.1, from coordinate 7,363,096 downwards.
TGATTAAATATTCAATTAAAATTAACTAGAGATAGGAAAGATAATTGATGAGAGATATCAAAGCTTCAAGGATCAATTATTTAATTAATACTTCTATGTCTATTTAATTTCTCAATTAGGGTTTCAATTGAAAATTTATCATTAGCAAGCATCGTCTACTAATCACATGGAATTATAAGCATTCACCGTACCTTTCGTTAACGACAAATCAAATAATTATATAGATTATGACTATTTCCAAAACATCGCATTCAGCCAAATAAGCAATAAAGCACTTCTTTCATAGACATAAAAATACTAATCAAATAATGTCACCTCTAGCTTTGATAAAAGATTTAGCTATTTATATTCATGAAAAAAATCAGATTTTGGAAGAAATTGCATATGAAAAATCACTGTAGTAGGAACACTATTCACGATATTGTTCACAGAATCATTGTAGCAGTCGAAACACTATGCATCGAGTACTGTTCATCTTCCCAACCCAAAATCACTGTAGCAGTTTCAACAGTACTGTAGCAAACTGAAATTCAGTTCAAAATCCGTTCTTTTTCTCCTCTTCTGTTCCTCTTCTTGCCCCTGTCAATTCTCCTTTCCTTCCTCTTCTTTTTCCGGCCAAAATCCCACCGAAACACCACCCAAATCACGACCCAACTACCTCTGTTTTTTGTCAAAAATTGCCCAAAAACAATCCCCCTTCTTCCTAAAATCGCCCCAAATCCGTCTCGATTCTTCTCGGTTTTTATAGACACTAAACTTCGAGAGTCCATACCCAAATGTAGTTCTTCCAAGTTAATCCGAATCCAAACAATTGCAATCTGATTTCGATTTGAACTCAATCAAAATCCAAACTAAAAATTCTGATTTAAATTTGAGACCCCTGCACAAGCACGACTCTGAAAAATCGAACGTTCCTTGACGCCTTCCAATCCGACCACAATTCTTAGTTCTTCTAGTCCGCCGACATCATCCATGACTGCCTCGAGTGGTCACAGTCATCACTCCGCCGTGAAAGCATCGCCGCCGCTTCAAATGACCGCCGTCGATCGTCCTCATCCCAGCCATCAATCTCAACCACCGTTGTCGACCGGACTCATCGTCGCCGAAACCCAGGGCCGTCGTCATTGGTCGCCCGAACGGAGCTCAAGCTCTGTTCTTCCACTTCTGGCTGAAACACCCGAGCTCTGGCTCGGGTTGTTTTATCCCTTTTTTTTTCTTTCTTTCTTCAGACCGGACTGGTCCATTGAATTCTTTTTTTTGTTTTCATTTTTATTACCCATTGAACCGGTCTCATTTGTCGGATCGAATCCGAACGCCCATCCTTTACTTCCGCGCGCCCTTCTTCACTTAAGTGACTCATCAACAGTTCAGATATTCGATGCGCGTGATATCAGCTCTTGGGTCACTTTGGCACTTCAAAACCCGTCTAATGCGCTCTTCTGCTAACGATCTGCAATCCGTATTTTTAAACCTGTAATAATAAAACCAAACCAAAATTAGACGCATAGTAAAAATATGATTCCTTAAATTCTTTAATGCATCTAAAATAGTTAATTAAAGTAATTTAATTATTAATCCCCTAATTACTATCCTAATCACAAATAACCTGTTTTGTTCATGTTTTATCAATAAAATTACACTAGCAAATAAGTAAATAAGGCATATAAATATGTATATTTTATGTTTATCACAAAATCGCAATAGAATAAGAATATCACGAACTGGAAACGTAAAATTATCGCTCGTGATGCAGGAAAAACTTACGTTGTCGAATATTTCTTTGAATGCGTGACATCCAAAAAAACTGAATAGATACTTCAGCCATTCTCTATCATTGCGCTCCCGTAATAGACCCAAAAATTCATCTATAACCTGTATAAACCAACAACTTATTCAGAAATTGGCAAGATTCAAACAATAATCGACTTTAGGAATAGTCGTGTCTTCGACGTACACGACTATACGTAAAGTTGAATATTTTATATACGACTTTATGAATACTCGAGTATTTTATATACGACTTCAGAAATAGTCGAGTATGTATAATTACATTGGTGTTAATTTCTGTGGTTTGCATGAGGGATACATAGTCCTCATCACATAGCATAAGGATTGGATAAGCCTTCCTCGGATTGGCTATCCATCCTGATATTTCCACTCTATCCCGCTCTAACAATGCCCCCATGTCGAAGCATAACTCCAAATTGCCATAGTTTTATGGGAGTTCAACTTTATGCTTAGCCTTTTGTGGGGTTTGGAGGACATCAACATCAAAAGGCTGGGATGACGTTAAGCCAGTGGCTTCCTTCACCTCCTCCTCCTTCACCTCCTCTGTTGCCTCATCCTCGTCCTTCTTCTCCGCCTCCGCCTTTGCCAATACATCCTTGTCCTTCTTCTCCACCTCCTCCTTTGCTAGTTCATACTCCTTGGCCGTTCGGATATCCGACTGCTGTAGGGAAGAGATCACCCCATCGATGATAGAGGTTGTTTTTCGGTCGGATAAGGTATCTTCAGGGTCGGCTTTCGGATCTTTTGCCAAATTCTTCCTCACCTTCTTCTCCGCCATTCTCCGTATATAGTCATCTTCCCTAAGCCTTTACAATTCCCTCGCGGAGATAGTTCTCATTCTTCTCCTTACCACTACACCAGGGGGGAATCTATCCTGACCATATGTCAGATGGGACGCATCTTCTGCACGCTCCATTGTTCGTCGAATTCTGGTTGGAGCTTCTTCAAAAACAACATTGCGGCAGATCTCTTTGTAGCCTGTTCAATCTTCTCTTCCACATCTGCCTACTTTATGGGAGCCAAAATGACATTTTCAATATTCGTGTTAGTAGTAGCAAGAAATATAACATAGTCGTGTAGAATTCAACACAAAACATTGCATAGTCGTGTAGAATGCATCACAAAAAATTAGCTAGTCGTGTTGAATGCAAGACAAAAAATTAACTAATCGTGTTGAATGCAATACAAAAAATTAGTTAGTCGTGTTGAATGCAACACAAAAAATTAGCTAGTCATGTTGAATGCAACAAAAAAAATTTAATAGTCGCATACCATGTCACACGAAAAATTAAATAATCGTGAACAACTTACCTTTACCCCATTTCAATGAATCGCCGACTGACATGTGCGTCAGCTCCTTTCTGCGCATGGCCATCGGAGTTTTCTTCACGTGCTCCTTGTCATCGGGCCGCTTCTTTGCCTCCTCGTTGTGATGAACCGATGACTTCGTTATCCTCTCCTTCTTCTGTGATTGCTTCGTCTCCTTCTTCGGCTCTTCACTCTTCTCCTCCTTGGGATGCTCAAAGTTGTGACCCTCTAACAGCGTTGACGCTGTGGCGGCATATGCCTTGATAGAGTGAAGAACCTCTCACAGAGCTCCGACACTCCTTCCCATCTCCTCATACGACGATAGAGCGATCTCAATTAATGACTGTATGCCCTGAAGCGAACCCTCCAATCGCCCCAGGGCAATAGACTGAGCAGCCGTCCTCAAAGAAGAGCGGGTAGGTTGTTTAGGATTCCTCTTCATTTCCAGCCTCTCCGTCTTATGTTGTCGCGGAGGAGGGGCCACTGGGGGAGGCGAAGGAATGAGAGATGCCTCTTTGGCCATGGGGACGATGACATCGATGACGTCTTCCCATACGTCTAGATTATCAAATAGACCCTTCTAGTAGTCGGTCATACGGTGCTACTTCTGTGCACCCATCTTGACCTATGTACTTAGGGCCCCACTTCCTGGCCATCTTTTCGCCCTCGGATTGGTAGGGCCGAACGCAACATGGAAGATTGTTGTGTGCTCAAAAAACCAAATCTGCATAGTAATGAAAACATTAGTAAAAGTCGTGGATACAGTCAAGTCGTGTTCTATTATAGTCGACTATAATAGTACACGACTAGAAATTTAGTCGTGTCGTATGTAACACAACTACATAATTAGACATGTTGTGTTGTAGACGACTATATATCAAGTCGTATTGTATAATACATGACTATAAATAAAGTCGTGTTGCATAATAAACGACATTAATAAATGACGTGTTGCATAATACACGACACTTAGAGTCTTTCGAAGACTGTAAAAACATACAAATACTACATACCTGCAGGAATATAAGGTGCCGTTTAGGTATCCACCTCCCAGCCCTTTACTTCTCCCACCCACTAGTTTGCTGGTGTGGGTTATACCAGAAACCAACATCGTATGAATAGCCTCAGCCCAATTGTATGAGCTCATTCTTGTGAGGTCTTCAATGTAAGGGTAGAAAGAGGGATGCACCACTCTTGTGCTATGTGGAAACAGCACCGTGGAGAAGAGGAGGCAGATGATCATCCTCGCCATGTCCTCCTCTGGCATCTTCATTTCGCCCTCGCTAAGCTTCTCAATAATTTCTTTAATATGTGGAATATCCGGTTTCCTGACGGTGAAGTACTTTATGAAGAATTCACCTTCCGTTCGCCGTGGCACAGAGGGAAGGACCTCAATTGTTTCACCCTTTGCAGGCAATCCAGCGATAAGAGTAACTGCTTGCTCTGTGAAATATAGCGTTCTCCCCTTGATATTGAAGACCTTCGCCGACTCATCCCAATAACCAAATGGTCAATGAGGTTCCGAGAAACAACTACGTCCTCACCTTCAAAGATGACAAAGAACCTAGCTTCTCTGATCAGTTCGCAACATCTTTGGTGACGCCGTAGGGCCGCACACTTTTTCATCGCCCCCGATTGACAAAACGTCCGAACCGCCAGTCGTGGATTGCATGTTTTCTTGCCTGATCGGTCCATCAGAGCCTTCCTCTTCGTGCCCCTCTATCTTCGCTCCCGAGGTGCAACGAAGAATTCTTGATCTTCCTCCTCTTCCGATGGTATTTCCTGAATATACTCATCTTCTTTTGTATCAATCTGCAATGAGATAGGTAGAGTGGTCAGTAGAACAGTCGTGTTGGAAACACAGGAAATCATAATAGTCGTATTGTCGCGTACACGACTAACGCTCTAGTCGTGCTGTATATAATACGACTTTATGCTTCATCTTAAAAATTAGAAATCTTAAATTCTGAGCTGCTGGAACTAAAATCAGTAAGGATTTTTCTAACTTACCGCAGTTTAGTGGTGTGTATGTGTGTATTTCCTCGTACACGTCTTTCACACGCTTCCTCGCCACAAACTGAACCTCAATTGTTCGCTCCGCCAGTTGCTCGATGGCGCAGGGAGCCGCTAAGAAACTCAACTTCTTTGTCCCCGAAATCCTAGGAGGTTTACGCGACAAATCGCCGCCCAAACTGCACTCTTCGTCAGTCGTGTCGTCGAAATCCAACAGGGGCTGCCGGAGACATCGAGCAGGGGGGACATTAATCGGATCTTCGAAAACCTTGGGAGCAGCTGGAAATCGTCGGAGGACTCGCCGGAAACACTCTTTTTTTCGTGTCGTATCCAACACGCCCTCTTCGCACAGTAATAACAGGAAAAATATACAAGAGGGGCATTTTTGGTACTCCAAGTCAAAATTTCAGGGGATATTCACGGGCCCCCCTAGCCCAGCTGTTTTTTTTGCTGACATCAGCAACCGGGTCAACCCGTGTTGACTCCCGGTTGAACCCGGTTGGAACTACCCAGTAAGAATTCCGGATCGATCCCCGGTCCGATTTTTAAAACCTTTGTGCTAGATCAGTTCTCCCTCCGTCCTGTTTTAGATGCTACATATGAAAAAAAAGTTGATTTTTATTGGATAATGAAAACTCCAACTAACCAGGGGTAGAAGAGGTCCAAAAGCCACCTTAATTAACCAGATGGATTATCTAAAAAAAGAGAGTTTTTTTTTTTCAAATGTTGATCTAAATCTAGACAGAGGGAATTTTTTTTAGGGGCAATTGCAGATAACATCACACAGAAAAGACAATAATTACATATAACTACAATGCAACTTATTTCTTTCAAGGAAAAAGGTACGCTCAGGGCGCCCGGAGAGTACGTTCTCTCCGGGTGCCCTAATCACATCCGACGGTTGAGGGTCTCCCTCTCCCCCTCTTTCTCTGGCTCGATGGGGCACCCGCCACCCCGGTACCCCCTCCCACTCCCCCCCTCTGGCTTGACACCGAGCACCGCCGACCCCTTCCCTCTTCCTCTCTCCCCCTCCCTCTGGCCCCGCCGCCCCGCCACCACGGCGACCCCCCTCCCGCCGTCTCCTTTGGCTCGACGGGGCACCCTCGCCGTGGCTGAGAGCTTTCCACCTTTCGCCGCCCCACCGCCACGGCGAGGGTGCCCCGTCGAGCCAAAGGAGACGGCGGGAGGGGGGTCGCCGTGGTGGCGGGGCTAGAGGAAGGGGAGGAGAGAGAAAGGCGGCGCAGTTTGGACGGGGGCGATGAGGGACGGGGGCGAGGGCGGCGCCATCTGGAGCCTCGCAACCGTCGGATGCAAATAAAAGCGCCCGGAGAGAAGCTCTCTCCGGGCGCCCGGAGGCTACCGGCCCTCTTCTTTCAATGGGCGAGTTGGCTTGAAAAGACAAAAAGGTCATCGACCTCCATTAAACCTCCCCCCAAAATCCTTCAGTCCGTCATCTCCGCCCGAAATTTTGCCCTTCCCTCCGGGAGAACTCCGGTGCCGAGAACTTGCCCCGACCACGTCTCCACAACTCCCGACCAATCTTGCTCTTTTTCTGTCTACTTGTTGGCGGCGAGGGCCAGACATAGCTCGATTCGTCAGGCCTCGCCTTGCCGCTGTCGTGGCGTGGTTGGTAGTGGGAGATATGGCTGGAGCTGGTCGTGGCGGGCCTTGCCATCGCCGATACTAACTAAACTCGCCTAGCCCGGCCGGACACGGTTCTGGTTGGCCTGGCTTAGTCACCGAAGGGCGTCACTGTGGATGTCATGTCCGCCTTGGCTAGTAACGATTGGACGTGTTTTCGTCATGGTTGACCTTTCCTCTGTCCCACCTTGGCAGCCTGTTGCCAGAAAAGCATGTTTATGTTGTTTATGGCAGACAATGCAATTTCATCTTTTAAGGTTCCTTTTATCATTTGCAGTGGAATGATCGGGGTTTGTGGTGGATGAATGCTAATTTTTTGCCTCTTCACTTGTAGAACTCCAACAAGATATCAATAAGTAGCATTATACCAAAATTGAGTCGTAAATAGCAAAATTATATTATTCTGGGTTGTGGCCATGCACACAATGGGTGGTGGGAACGGAGCATTAGTGGCCAAGGAGGGCTCAGGCAAGTGACAGTGTTTTGGTGGGTTTAAGTGACAAGTTTGAGCAACCTGACGAAGCCTCTCGGGCAGTGCTCTTACATCGTAGTGATGCTCCAACAGTAGTACTAGCCTAGAGGGAGGGGAGTTTTCCATGGGTGGCAGCGAAGCTCTTGCGGAAGTGGTGGCACAATTCTGGTGGGCGGCAATGGCGTAGCTCTAACGGGCAGTGTACTCCAGCACGCAGTGTGGGGGTCGTCGGGAGGAAAGGCGAAGGAGACAAAAATAAGGGGTTCAGGTGTCGCTTCGTGTAATTTTAAAATTTGTTACGACAGTTATATGTTAGTGAATTTTAATCATGTAGTTATATGAAATTTAAAAAGTTTCTTTGCCTGTATTTGTAATTCCCATTTTCTTTATTTACACATTTAATCGTTTCATTAAATAAAATCAACATAACAAAGTGCAAATAATCCCCTCGTAATGCCATTTTTGAAATGCAAAACCAAGAAGTTCCTAATGTATGAAATCCTACCCAAACAAAAAAAATAAGCAAAAAAACCTTGCAAATGCCATACAGTGGTTTCCTCCGAGTTCCCTAAGCAAATACTCAACTTAAGTAAATTATTTGGCAAGCTTGATGACTTAAATAGTTACTCCTTCCGTCCAAAATTATTATCACCATAAGGTTTTCCAAAATGAACTAAAATTAACATTATGGTGATAGTACTTCCGGATAGAGGGAGTAAATATCCCAATACTATATGTAATACTCGAAAAATCAGTATGTTTACTAAACTACTATTTTAGGCAACTGGTCTACAATAGGAAAGTTTAGCTGCCTATTTGGATTTTTGGTTAATGTCTTGTTATTTACTATGTTGAATGATTGATGTGATGCATGCTGAATTGCTTAATCGATAGACTAATTAGGCAGGCTGCCAAGGCGTGAGGACTAGCCTTGGTGCTGGGCACAATCTGGCGTTGAGGCTGGTCTAGCGCCAGGGGCTGAGTACACCTAATGCCAGGAGTGGGGTCAGGTGCCAGGGTATGAGTACAGAGTGTCTAGACTCTTTTGAGTAATGTGAATTATTAAGATGGAATATGGTAACGTGAGGAGTTACGTGAGGTAAGTTAAATTATACGTCGATCAGGAGACGGAGGAACACAGGTGTCATGCACCTGGGTGCCAGAGAGGGGATGTGGCATATGTAGGGTCACGTGTGTGTGAGGCGAGTTGGTTAAGACGCGTGGTACATGGTCTATGCAAGACGAAGTAGCGTATCACGTACGTGGGACATCAGAGACACTTAATCGCGAGACACGTGCCATTGCAAATGTACCTGGGCATCATGACCACGTGGACACATGGCTAGGGACGTCTTGCATGTGGGTGATGTGGCATGTGATGGTTACCTTGGTAGTTAGAGAGAATCTTGGTAAATAGATAAGATTTGATTTTCTAGTAGTAACTAAGGAAAAGATTGTGGTAAATAAAAAAACTACCTAAATTGGTTATGGTTAATTAAGATGAGCCAATCAGTAATTAGAGGAGATTATTCCCTAAATATTCATCTACCAATCAGAGAAGGACACTCATTTATGAGGGACGTCCAAGAGGTAGGAGGGGTTTCGGCAGTTTCCATATTTGGATATTGAAATCAATTTGAAGAAAGATATGATTCTAATGAGATTCAGAATCCCAACAAATTGGCAACTAATTGAGGAGGACATCATTTCCAATTGGGATTAGGGTTTGAATTTGGATGGCTGAGATAATTTGAAAAAAGGATCCTAGGGGAGAGATTAAACCAAAGAAAGAATCCCAACAAATTGGCAACTAAGCGAGGAAGACGTCCTTGCCAATTGGGATTAGGGTTTGAATTTGGATGTATAACGCCCTGAAATCCCATACCTCGATCGAAGTGCGGAAGCAAACAAATGAGATACAATTCGAGGTAGAGATCCCGGGCACGCGACCGAACAGTCGATTTCCCAACCGATTACAATCATCTCAAAAGGATGTGTAACCGATTATGCCCGTAATCAGTGTAATACAATAACAGACATATTAAATAATATGAAATGAATTTACTTAAAAATAATCCAATGATGATTCTTCAATAAAACTTAAATAGAATAAAACTATAAGTCTATGACGCACAGTTGCCAATAATGTCACAAGCATCAATCAAAAGCAAATTAAAACTCTTCACGGCTCCTGCAACCGCCTTTCCACTACTGCACTTCATGATCTCAATTTTCATTTGCGCCAGCATCAGAGGCTGCATGAATATTTCATAGAAACACTCAGTAGGATGTAAAAACCTACTGAATTAAAACAAGCAGTATGAAGAGAATAAGAATAACAAAAGGTTATAGACATTCCACAACATCTGAACTGAATCGAGGTCGATACACCTGCAAGGTTAGTCAACAACAATTCCAACTCGCAAGTATATGAAAAACATCAATAAGGCTCCTACCACACATAAGGGTAAGGAGAGAATGACAATTATATCAAAGGCTCTAGACATCTAAAGTGAAAGGAGTTACAATTTCTGCTCGCTGAACTGGTAGCGCGCAAGTGACTAAAATAATATACCAGAACCACCATAGGGGTTTTTGGAACCCTGCCATGCGTCTAGGATGCTGGCCCCACCAGTGCTTACGGACACGATGGGCGAAAACTGAAGACCTTCAGTAATTTCAACAGTCTAACGTACGTATAGTGCCTCCCTTCGGGCAGTATGGAATCGCAACTCCATAAATATAAGTGACCTCGCAAGATCTAGCAATGGCTTAATTGAGCATACTATGAATCCACCATGGGGAGAGTCTCACAAGATCTCCAGTGGAAGAAATAATAATGTAATCAATATGAGCTATATCTCAAAGGAATAGAGGTCGCAACACTCTAAGATCATAACGTATCTCTTACCAGAATAGACTCTCTCATGGAGTATGGATAGAAGTGTCAAAGTCTTTGGTCAACACATAACTCACTAATTGGAGTAACATAGAATAACAAGCTTCTCAAAGGCATGCAAATCACTCTAAGAATAAAAGACAACCCAAACACTTCGAATAATAACAGCTCACCCAAGGAGTACCATATAATCAATACATGCCTTTCATGCTCAGCCCTAGATAGGAATTTCACATACACATCAGAATTTTATAATACAAATATCAGAGATCAGAAAACCAAAGAATCTTAGATGATTTGAATTCCAAGTGGAATATCAAACCGACATCAACGCTTCATGGTAGATAGTTATGAATCTCTTGATCAAAGGATTATCCCACTTAATTGAATTACTTCTAACCCAATTCTTACTGTGATATACCATAAATATATAGTTCAATTACTGGTATTGACATATTAAACATTATCATATCATATTACATGATGTTATTTGTATACTTAGTATTTTCTCTCATATTCAGCTCACTGCCTCTAGCACAACAGTCCTCTTCCTATGGCTACTGTGCTCTGTACAGTAACCTCTAAATTTTTTGCTGATAATGCCCTCATGAGTCTAGTTTCTAACCCCACTGATTTTATATTTGTCTGATTTTATTTGAATTAGTTATGAATTATTTATTACAGACTGTCAGCACAGAAACAGTTCTGGCCGAGATAAAGACTCTTAATTAAACTTGATTATCTCACTTAATAACACATTATAGATGATAATATATCATTAACAAACCATATACTCCCCTCCTAGACCAATTATAAACCCTAGGATTATCTGGAATTACTAAAGTACACCCCTTCTCATGTTCCTTTACATATAACAAAGTTTTAACTATTAATACATCTCAAATAAGACAATTAATGCAAGACACACATTAAGACACCAAAACTCAATATGGATCATGGTCAATCAAGCAATATCAAAACTTCTCGTCTCTGGAAAATTAATAAAGCATCAGACTTTATGTGTCAATTCTCATCTAGAAACGGAGCATGAATGCATATATGATTATGATGCACTATGTATAGAAATAATGACACAATTCATTCATCTCACAAGAATCCACACAATACTCTAAAGTACTGAATCAAAACACTTATAAATATCATATAACAGAAGAGATGAGAGGGGGAAAAACCATCATACACTTAATTCATCGAAGATTTCGCCTTTTTACGCGTTGCTCGTCTCCTCCGCTTCCTCTAAAGCTCCCGCTTCAAGCTCTTGCAAACTCCCACAAGAAGAAGCCTTATAGGAGGTGGGTGAACGTGGGAAGCAGAAGGGAAAGGTCTCTGGACATTCTAGGGCTAGGTTTTGTAATAGCACAAGCCAACTCTCTAGGGTTTATATAGAGTTTGGGGAGAATCCCTTCTTAAACTAATTTTCCATATCATGGACACTTCCCACTAATGAGAAGGCCTCAAGATCTTTCTAGAGACGTGCAATTTAAGTCCAGTTGAGATTTAGAATCTTTCCCATGTAAATCCACCCCAAAAATAAGCTAGAAATCGCAAAATCGCAACCGGCGATCGATCGGCGATCGATCGGCGATACGGCGATCGATCGTCACATACCTTTTTCTAAACTACCGCGTTACAGCCAATCGATCGCAATTATTGCTGATTGATCGTTTCCTCCAAAACAAAACAATTAATAATCACAGTAACTACGATCGATCGTTTTGATAAGCGGTCGATCGGTTCAATTTGCCGATCGATCGTTTGTTCTGGCGATCGATTGCAGCCAAGCCCAAACAAAATTCAATTTCTTATATCTTTTCACTCCGAACTCCAAATTTCGCATAGTTGGTGGCGTTGGAAAGTTCTTCTCACCAACTTTGATTTCCATAAGGTAAAACATAACCAACTCAAACATTAAGAGGGTCAAATTTCGGTTTTAATATACTTACTAATTTTTTGGGTGTTACAGGATGGTTGGGATTATTTGAAAATAGGATCCTAGGGGAGAGATTAAACCAAAGTGGAATAGGAACCTACCTATTAAAGCCTAAAAAAGGAGGGGGTCGGCCCTTCTTGTTGGCCAACCACCCCTCTTTTGTGTGTTGTGATTTGATTTCTTTCTTCTTCTTCTCTCCCTACACCCAAACCAGCACCTTGATACCCTTCTCCCTTAACTCTAAACTCTTCTGATCGAAAGGACGAGGCCAGCATTGCGTGGAGGAAGCAAAGGCCATCAAGAGGAAGGAGTTATCACATACAAGTTTGGTAAGATGATTTTTCCTACATCTTTATGCTAAAATTTCTTTAATTATATAATTCATCCTTGTGACTATTTTATGATTGATATCTTGCTTCATATCGGTTATTGATGTTGAGTAATTTCATTGCTTGAAGGAATTTCTATAATGCTATGTTACGTGTTGTATATGTTGACAATCATAATTCCTTCTAGACTTACATGCTAGTACCTAGATGGGAACCCCAATCAGTTTAGAACGTCTCTTGATCTTATTTCTTACTGTATGAACTTAGTTATGTTCTGTCCATGTTATGTTGTCACGATGTTTAGTCAAGTTACACCAATTTTGAAGTCATTTAAGTTCAACAACAAGTAAGTGGTGCTTATTGTGCTTAGGAAATAAACTATTAATAAGGGACTTGTCAGCTTTGTTGTGTCTTGACCAATTGAGCATAAAATAGGTTCCTTGGTGATATGTAAATCTTTTGATTAGTACATTCAAGGGTCTGAAAATAGTTATCGTATTATTTAATGTCCATATTATCAAAGGGGTAATAGCATAAACAGGTTAGCTTGGAACAATGCATCTTAAGGTATGTAAAACATATAAAACCATTAAGGTTCTGTAATAGATTTAGGAGGTAAGTAATAAAGGTTAGAAAGATCTTATTAATCATATTAGAGAGTGATTACACATGTTAATCAATTGGGTTAAGATTAATACTCTCGGCTAGAACTGCTTCTATGCTGACAACCTGTAGTAAACTAATCATAACTAATTATAGAAGAATAAGAAAATTAAGCCGTCGGTGGGGTTAAACACTAGACTCATAGGATTAACTCTAGTAAAAATTTCAGAACTTAATTTAACCATACTGATGGTGGAGACCGTCGGAAGTGGGATGATATGCATAAAATAGTGTATTATAATTAGGGTATAGGACACTAATAATTACTAATACTATAGTATATGGTATGATAAGGGCATAGTAACATTATTATACATTATAAGACATGATAGTGATTATTACAGTAAGGGTACTCAGTTAAAAAGATTGATATCATAGGATAATTCAAGGTGACCTAGAATTTCAATTGTCATTGACCTTTGCGTATAGCTTGGAGTCGGTTTGGAGACCAAACTCTCAAAACCTATTATGATGCTTTGAATTTGGAATCGTGAAGTGTGAACCCAAATAATTTCGGGGGTGTTCCTATCTAGGGCTACGCACGATGTAAGTTGTCAAAAGTATTGAAAATCCTATTGATACTCCTGTGGCGAGTCATCTGCTGATTGAGATATTGGAATCTCATTGGTACTCTTGTTGTGAGTTATATTTTGATAAGAGATAATGACGTCTCATTTGTACTCTTAGAGTGAGTCAATTATTGGTAAATGATACATTGGATTCCAGAGTGATGCGACCTCTGTCTTTTGTGATATTGCTTAGATTGATATTGATTGTTTTTTCACTAGAGACCTTGCTAGGATCGATCCGAGGTGGAATCATAGTATGCTCAGAGAGCCATTGGTAGATCCAGTGTGGTCCCCAATTATTTTGGAACCTAGTTGTTCCTGCTTGAAGGGAAGCATATACGTACGTTTAGACTTTGAGATATTACGGAAGGTCTGCAGTCTCCGCCCATTGTGTCCGTAATGGGGCCAGGATCTTAGACACATGGCTTTGTTTCGAAAGGAGAACCTCTAAGGTGATATTGGTAAGTATCCACTTGCGAGTGGTAGGATCAGTGAATAGAAATTGAAATCTCCTTACACTAAGAATGTCTGGAGTTAGAATTGATTGATATCTTTTCCCTACACTTGTGGTTGTTCAGAGTTGTGATAATTATTATTCTTTCCCTATACTTGAGAGTTAGGATTTTTGTTGATTGATATTATTGCTCAGGTAAAGAAACCATGTGTTCAGTCTTGTGGTTATTGAATATTCCATTCTCTTTTGTGGTTTTTCATTATACTGAGTATTTCTGCGGATTACTCATCCATCCTTTGATGCAGGTTTGAAAAAGGAATGAGTTAGGTCAGGTTGCTGAACCAGAAGAGATGGTGGACTACATTGGAATAAAGATTATAAATTATCTTCTTATTCTGTTTATTATTAAATTATTGAGAAACATTGGTAAGTGTGTGCCAAAACTTCTATGATTTTTATTTCATTGACTATCTTATTGGTTGTAATAAGATTTATCAGGATTATGGATTTTCATTTCTTTTATATATTAATAATGTTTGGTTTTAAGACTGAATGAATGTGTGGTGTCGATTACACATCCTTTTGAGATGGCATAATTGACGGGATCGATCGAGTATTCAATCGCATGCCCAGGTTTCTGGCCTCAAATGCATTGGTATAATTGACGACTTCCGCATTCTAATCGAGGCTTGAAATTCCGTGGCGTGACACTATATGCTCCAAGTGTGTTACGCTAGATATTGCAGGTTGTCGGATTAAAAAACACCCTTGCCTACCTCTCTATTAACACAAGCCATCGAATCGTGATCAAAGGGCCCAAGTTGCTCGGATGGAAGTGGGAGGACCGCATGCTAACTTCAATCTAATTGTATAAAATCAATTTATTTTGAAAAGCCAAATATATCTAAAAAATAATTTACATAAGATCGTTTTCATACAAGGAGTATGAGGCCAATCTTTCAGGTTGTTGGATTCCGATTCAAAGATGGGTATCAAATCAGTGAGTAAGTGACTTCCATGTAGCCATCAAATCAAGATACAACGATTACAAATTAAATTGGCATCTACATAAGTAATATGAGAGCGATCTTATTTAAACTTTTGCTATATATTTAATAGTTCTGAAAGAAGGGAATTTTTTTCTTAAACAAAAAATTTTTATTAGTAAAGGGGAAGAGAAAGAAAAACATTTTTATGAAAAATCCATATTGTCCCTTTCCTACGTGAAGGAACACCAAGTCACTTTTGGACCAAACACATGAACTCCTCGTCCACCTCCAGCGCCTCCATTGCCTCTCCAGCTCGGTGGAGCCGCCGCCCTCCCTTCCCTGAAACGCCGTAGTCTTCCCCATGAATTTGTTGTCGATTTTGCTACGCACCGCCTCCGTCCTCCTGTTGTGATCCGATAGGACCACAAGGACTGGAGTCAGCGAGGAGGGAAGAAGAAGAAGATCTAGGAGAGAAGTTGGAGTTTTAATATTGCATAACTTCAAAAGGAGAGGACGACCTCCATATAAAGGAGAGGATGGCGCGTCTCCCAAGAGGGCTGCGCCATCTATCTAAGCTGATGGGCCTCAAATTAGGCTTGATTATTCTCTACCAGTCCCGTTATCTAACAATTGGGCCTGATTATTCTCTACCAGTCCCGTTATCTAACAATTAGCCTAAACGGGCTGATAACAATATGATACTTAATAAGCAAATATCTTAATAATTGATGTCGCAGACGTAATGTGTGACGTGCACAACATTCCACCACGCTCCGCTACCGCCTTGTCCTCAAGGCATCCAAGATGGGAATCGAGCCAGAAAGTCATCCTCGAGGAAAGGCGTCCAAGATGGGAATCGAGCCAGAAAGTCATCCTCGAGGAGCCAGATAGCATCTTCTAAAGTCTGACCCCGCCAAGCAACTAGCACCTCCGTTACAATCCGACCGGAATGACGAACGCAGCGGCGATCAATAATAGAAGCAAGAGAGGTTTCATCAGAAGCCGCTGGCTCAAGAAGTGGGGAACGTGCAATGTGGGCCATTGTAGAAGGGTCACCCACAAACTTGTGGAGACGTGAGTCATTTCGTCGGTTATTGGTGAAACATAATCTTGCACTGTACGACGGAGCCCTGCCCATAAGAAACTCTGTCTCACCCTCTTATAGGTACGAAATGAACCTTCATGGCTGATCATTTAAAATTAAACCCTTGCAAGTGCACAAGGCAATTGTGTACCTCAGTGAGTATTAAGGGGTTGTCGAACCTCAGGGACGGATTAATCTTTTACCAAATTCAAGAGAAGAAAGTTGCAGTTTTTGTTTAATCTAAATTAAGCTATGAACTTTAACTACTAGGCTGAGATTTAATCAATATGGAGAAGACCAAGGCTTCGAATCCACCACAATAACTAGTGTATCGTTTCCCTCTCTCTTTTGAATAAAGATTTCCAATTGGCTCGCATATTCCTCTCGGACATACACTTGTCAACTCAAAATATAGTGCTCTCCTCTCGGATGTAACACATAAAATAATTAAAACATAGAATTGTGATTTATCTCTCTCGAGTATAAACCAATGAAACTTTATTGATATATAACACCTCAGTCTACTCACGTTCCTCTCGGATACGCAAGTATTCTTCGGATTGAAACTCACAAGAATTCACTCTTGTCTCTCTCGAGTACAAAGAACAAATCTTTATTGAATTAACGGTGATTACACAATAAAATCCATACACCAACTAAAATAAAAACATAAGATGAGAGAAAAGAAACTACACAACCAGATTATTGGGCTTCATCTACGCCTTGGATAGGAGTTTAGCCAAGCATGGGAAGAGAGTCCATCATCTTCATCTTCATCATCTTCTTCTTCCTTTGCTCTAGCCTCCAAGGTCTCACATTGCTCTCTAGGTTGAATATGTGGTGCCCAATACGTTCTCCCTTAAGGCATATATATATGGGTGAAGGAAAATCCTCAAAATCCCTTCCAAATCCAAGTCGAAATAGGCCTTAATTCCGGTTTGCCGCATACGGCGATCGATCGTACGTATTGACGATCGTTCGCTGGCCGATCGATCGCTATTCCTTCGTTATTTTCCTCCGATCGATCGCTTGGCGATCGACGCCGTATGATACCGATCGATCGTAGTTACTGTCTTCGGCGGATCAAAAATTCCAGTAGATACGATCGATCATTTTGATGCCGATCGATCGTGTCCTTCAATATAGTGCTTTTGCGGCTCTAGCGATCGATCGCAGTGATTCCCGATCGATCGTATTTACTGTTTAGAAACTTCAAATGGCTATAACTTTGTGTCCCGCACTCCGAATTGCGCGTGGTTGGTGGCGTTGGAAAGCTGACTTCTTGAACTTTAACATGAAGCTTGAATCAGTCCCATCAGATATTTGTAGACGAAGTTATGATAATTTAACCATTCGAGTCACTTTTCTCTTCATTTTTGTGTATTACTCTTGTTTCCTACAAAAACCAAAAACTATATTAAAGTAGTAGTTATTCTAATCAAACACTAGTATAATCATAAGTTTAGGAGATAATATAATGCATATTTCATATGTAGATCACACCCCAAACCTAGATTTTGCTAGTCCCTAGCAAAACAAAAACAAAATAAAATCAAACAAACAACTAAAGGAACTAATGCGGAAAAGTAAACACCACTTTCGTAGGGAACACGATTGCATTGAGCGTATGCAACAAGCCGTTAAACCTCTAGGTGTCCCTAGTAGGACGAGTGTTGTCTCGTGAGGGTTTGCAGCCATGCTACCCACAAACATGTATTTATTAATCTAATTAACCTAAGTGCAAAAACAAAGCAAAAATTAAAATATTGCAAAACACACAACCTATTATCCCTTCAAATGCAAATTACAGTGTTTAAAAGAATTAACCACACGTACTTGGTTCATAATCAACAGGAATATAGAAGCCCTCAAGGAAGTGGTTTTATTCCACACTTTCTTCTTGGAAATTTCTGCTCAATATGATATATCATGATAACATAAATAGTAGAAGTGTAGAACATTGTAGCAATACATTCTAAATTTCTGTTTATACAGATCCAGTGTTACCCATTAACCAAAGAACATCAGAATCTATATAGTTATCGTAATCTTTAGGTTCATGATAGCACAGATCTGCGCGCCTCCTTCGGGTCCAACATTCTAGATTTGAGAGGATAATACACCACAGACTTTTTTTTTCCGCTAGGACTGTGTAAGGCCTGACTTCAAGATGCTTAGGTTTAGCAATGACTCAGGCCAATGACTCCCAGCCAAATTGGCTTAGGGCATTAGGTTTTAAGAGACCGCTTCGGGCCCGAGCATCAGCCTAAGTTAATCCTATAAAGTCAAGCAGCCCCTTTTCTTTCATTTTATTTTCATCATTTTTCGCATTTTCATTTTCAGCACATATATTTTCAGCACATCTTTATTTTGTCCAGGTTGTATTATACTCTCAACCTATTTCCGGTTCCAATCCCTTGCCATAGCCAAGTAAATGGTCTATCATGATCTTTTAAGCTCAACAGATAACTACACATCATCCAATGACTCTGACTAAAGACATCCCACTGTAAATTAGCATTCAACAAATCTCTAGATGGTATTACTTAATGTACTAGTGTGTGTGAGTGAGTTTTCTTAGTTCAAGCACTTGTTCCAAGAGGACTGTAATAGAAAGATATGCTCAGTTAAGTGTATCTATCCTCCAGTATACTTACTCACACTTCCAATACAAATTAATCTCCTAAGAATTGTAAAATGCATTATTACGGGATAAACTATCAAAACCTAAGAAAAAGTACTAACAAACAACCTAAAAACTAACCAAATTTTTATCCAAATTTTTATGATTTTTCAATTTTTTAATTTTTTTTATAAGTAATATTCCCTGCCCCAAACCTATTATGAATATTGTCCTCAATGTGAACAAAATATAGCATGACAATGAGCATATAATAAAGAAAATCAGATAAAGGAGAGAATACACCTGAATACGTGGGTTGCCTCCCACCAAGCGCTAAGTTTAATGTCTTCAGCCAGACGGAGCCACAATCTTCTCCAGGGTCAGATTATCAAGTCATCAACCTGGATTAATTAAATGATTGCACCACACACTCCTATCTTTATTGCCGAAGTATGGAGCACATCGTGGAATAAAAGGATGGAGTGGTGGGTGGGGAAGCTTTAGAAAGAGGGGTCCCTGCATTAACCATGATAAATGGTCATTAGAAAAATTTAGAATAAAGGGCTCCTCCTCCAAATTAACCATTTTAGCCTTAGGGGCCTCTTCTAGTAACCCAATTGGGAAAGCTTCCTCAATTAGTGACTCAACTAAACAATCTAGGTTACTTTCAATAAACAAAGAGTTAGATTGATCTAGACAAGGTATGAATGGTGTTTCAGGAATAGAAGGTTCTGTTAACAGTGTTGTAGACTGCCACTCCTCAGATATAGAAGAAGGTTGAAAATTTGGTTCTATCAACACACTCACTTCTTCTTTAATTTCTACACCCTCTTGATCATTATGTAAAATCCACTCAAGCTCATTGTCAAACCTTTGGGCATTATGAAGGGATGTAACATCATAATCAGGGGAAACACAGATCCCTTCCTCAGAAAATTGGCCCTTCGGATATTGGGGCTCGACAGGTAAAATGCATTCTTCGTTCATATTCATGGCTTGTGTTAGCTGTTCTAACTGTATTTCAATGTTGGCAAGAGCTGTGTATGAGAATGGACAAGTTGGGCCTGGGATTTTTGCTCTGTTTTCATCTCTGTTAGGGTGGCTAGTATCTGGCTCATCTGATCTTCTAAGGATGATTGGCCAAACTGAGGAGTTGAGGCTGGTTGGTAAGGCAGTTGTTGGCTTAGGAAATCTTGTCTAGGGGCCTCATGAAGAGTAGGCATAGGGTTAGGTTGCTCCCAAGGGGAAATAGGACGATCCTCCCACCTATGAATACTTTGGGCCTCATTAACATACTTGTGTATAAAATCAGGGTACTCATGGGCTAAAGGGCACTCCACTGGGGTATGAATAGGACTTAAACAGAGGGCACAAGGTACCGACATATAAGGAGTTGTGTATTGTAGGGAAGATGTGCCACTCCCAAAATTAGAGTGATTATCCCACCCACGGTTATAAATATTAGCATATAAGGGACGTGGGTGGTAGGGCACTTCATAGGGAGGGGGATTAGGTATGTGTGAAGAACAATAATCATTAAAGCTCCTATATGGGTTCTCATGGCTAAATCCATAGAAAGGTGAAGACATTTCTTCACCATGCATTCATCAACTGAACCACAATATCACACATCTACAAATAAGATAAACAACCCTAGATGGCCACAACTAACAAACATCAGTCCTAGATATCGACAACTAGCAGTCCTAATAGCCACAACTAGCACAACATGCAGTCACAAAAAGAAAAGAAAAATACCAAACACACAAGTTAATCTAAAAAGGGAAGGATAAGAGAATGCAAACTAGGGGAAGGGGTAGCCCTTCGACGTTGGAGAGACTTCCACGTCTTCTCTTAACCTTGCAAAAAGAAAGAAAAACACAAATTAAGCTACTGACAAATAATCTAAGTTAAGACTCTCTAAACTATCCTAATACTAATTATGCTAAGAATCTAGTAAACTATTATGCCGTCCCCGGCAACGGCGCCAAAAACTTGATCGTTTAAAATTAAACCCTTGTAAGTGCACAAGGCAATTGTGTACCTCAGTGAGTATTAAGGGGTTGTCAAACCTCAGGGACGGATTAATCTTTTACCAAATTCAAGAGAAGAAAGTTGCAGTTTTTGTTTAATCTAAATTAAGCTATGAACTTTAACTACTAGGCTGAGATTTAATCAATATGGAGAAAACCAAGGCTTCGAATCCACCACAATAACTAGTGTATCGTTTCCCTCTCTCTTTTGAATAAAGATTTCCAATTGGCTAGCATATTCCTCTCGGACATACACTTGTCAACTCAAAATATAGTGCTCTCCTCTCGGATGTAACACATAAAACAATTAAAACATGGAATTGTGATTTATCTCTCTCGAGTATAAACCAATGAAACTTTATTGATATATAACACCTCAGTCTACTCACGTTCCTCTCGGATACGCAAGTATTCTTCGGATTGAAACTCACAAGAATTCACTCTTGTCTCTCTCGAGTACAAAGAACAAATCTTTATTGAATTAACGGTGATTACACAATAAAATCCATACACCAACTAGAATAAAAACATAAGATGAGAGAAAAGAAACTACACAACCAGATTATTGGGCTTCATCTACGCCTTGGATAGGAGTTTAGCCAAGCATGGGAAGAGAATCCATCATCTTCATCTTCATCATCTTCTTCTTCCTTTGCTCTAGCCTCCAAGGTCTCAGATTGCTCTCTAGGTTGAATATGTGGTGCTCAATACGTTCTCCCTTAAGGCATATATATAGGGGTGAAGGAAAACCCTCAAAATCCCTTCCAAATCCAAGTCGAAATAGGCCTTAATTCCGGTTTGCCGCATACGGCGATCGATCGTACATATTGACGATCGTTCGCTGGCCGATCGATCGCTATTCCTTCGTTATTTTCCTCCGATCGATCGCTTGGAAATCGACGCCGTATGATACCGATCGATCGTAGTTACTGTCTTCGGCGGATCAAAAATTCCAGTAGATACGATCGATCGTGTCCTTCAATATAGTGCTTTTGAGGCTCTAGCGATCGATCGCAGTGATTCCCGATCGATCGTTGTTACTGTTTAGAAACTTCAAATGGCTATAACTTTGTGTCCCGCACTCTGAATTACGTGTGGTTGGTGGCGTTGGAAAGCTGACTTCTTGAACTTTAACATGAAGCTTGAATCAGTCCCATCAGATATTTGTAGACGAAGTTATGATAATTTAACCATTCGAGTCACTTTTCTCTTCATTTTTGTGTATTACTCTTGTTTCCTACAAAAACCAAAAACTATATTAAAGTAGTAGTTATTCTAATCAAACACTAGTATAATCATAAGTTTAGGAGATAATATAATGCATATTTCATATGTAGATCAATGGCCTGCAATGGGTGTGTCATGGAAATGAGAAAGGATGCGGCGACGCAAATCAGCATAATTGGGCACCCACAAGCGATCCTTCCAAAACAACAGGTCATTCCGCCACACATAGAAGGGCTCAGAGGCTGGTTGGGCCTAGATATGCTGGACCAACTCCTTGGTTGGAAGGTCTTCCACATATGATCGCTGTAAGTCTGGAATGAATGGGCAAGTGGGTTCGGATAAAATCATACAAGAGTTCGTCATGGGCCGACGTGGCAGGGCATCTGCAACAGTGTTTTCGGTGCCTTTCTTGTAAGTAATCTTGTAATCATAACCCAGCAGCTTGCTAACCCATCTTTGCTAGGCCGGAGTAGACACCCTTTGCTCCAAGAAATACTTCAGCTGCTGATGATCGGTCCGTATGGTGAACCGCCGACCCAACAAATACGGATGCCACTTGGTCATAGCATGAATGATGGCCATCATCCCTCGTTCATAGGCCGACAATGAGAGAGTTCGGTCTGACAAGTCTTTGCTTAGAAAAGCAATCGGATGTAAGAGGACGGACCCGAGACCAGTATCAGAAGCATCGGCTTCCACCATGAATGGAAGATTGAAGTTGGGAAGCCCCAAGATAGGCGCATCGGCCATGGCCTGTTTAAGTCTGTCGAAGGCCATTTGTGCCGCATTGGTCAGTCGAAGGCGCCCTTTTTAATAAGGTCATGAGTGGCCCTGCAATAGTTCCATAGTGACTGATAAAACGGCGATAATAGCCCGTCAACCCCAAGAAGCCGCGCAACACCTTGACGCACTTGGCTGTCGGCCAGGATAACATAGTAGCAACCTTGGAAGGGTCCGTGGCTACACCTTGACACGAGATGATATGAGCCAGATAGTCTACCTGTGAACTGCCAAACGAACATTTCGAATGTTTTAAAAATAAGGAATTGGCACGTAGGATCGAGAAAACCGACCTGAGATGCCCCAAATGCTCCTCCCAAGATTTGCTGTAGATTAGAATGTCGTCGAAGAATACCAATACAAACTGTTGAAGCAGTGGCCGGAAAATGTCATTCATCAAGCTCTAGAAGGTGGTGGGGGCATTGGTCAGCCCAAATGGCATGACTAAAAATTCGAAGTGGCCATCATGGGCCCGGAATGCAGTTTTGTGCGCATCCAAAGCCTGCATCCTGATTTGGTGATACCCAGAACGTAAGTCAAGCTTGGTAAAGACTTGTGCTCCAGCTAATTCATCAAGCAACTCTTCGATCACAGGAATGGGGTATTTGTCTTTGACGGTAATCGCATTCAGGGCGCGATAATCCACACAAAAGTGACAGGTGCCATCTTTCTTGCGCACAAGCAACACAAGTGAGGAAAATGAATTGTTATTGGGTTGGATAATACCTGTGTTAAGCATATCTCTCACCAGCCACTCAATCTCTGCCTTCTGAATGTGGGGGTAATGGTATGGTCTGATGTTAGTTGGTTGAGCCCCTAGTACAAGAGGAATGTGATGGTCATGGGTCCACTGGGGAGGAAGGCCGGTAGGCTCGGAGAAGATGTCTGCATGGTCCTCCAGGAGTAGGCGCATGTCCCGGAGGAATTTGACCCTGCTCCACATCCCCAATTGCACGCTGTTAAAGAAACATCCCTTGAGGTGCAAATCAACGTAAGGAGTCAACTACCTGAGCGGAATGCAGGGTGCCGGGTTGAGTCCCTTGTTTGCGCACCCTCTCCCCTTGGACTTCAAAGTCCATGATCAGGTCATGGAAATTCCACAATACGTCGCCCAACTCTTGTAGCCATTGGACGCCTAGTACCACGTCCGCTCCTTTTATAGGTAGGAGGAACAGATCCGTTGTAAATGTGTGCCCTTGTATGGTCAAGGACTCTTGAGCACACACACCTGAGCTCCGTAAGTGTTTGCCATCACCAATAAGGACATCAAATGGGGTGGCGTCAGAAACATAGCAACCGAGCCGCTGAGTCACCCTGTCATTGATGAAGTTATGTGTCGAGCCACTATCAATCAGAATTGCCACTTGCTGCCGGCTTTAGCAGGCCTTGGACTCGCATGGTTCGTGGGGTAAAAGTGCCCGTATAGGCATGCACTGATATCTCTGGCTGAACATGGTCATAAACAGGGGTGAAATCCTCAACCTGAGGAGGTGCCTTATCCTCAACCTCCAATATGAGTAGGCTACCCCGAACTGCGCACTAATGGCCATGAACATACTTTTCGTCATAGTTGAAACATAGGCCCTTGGCCCTTCGTTCTGCTCAGATAGGAGTGGGGTGTGACCCTGGCAATGCTGGCCGATTCGAACTGGAGCCGAGTGTAGGACCCGCCGGCGGGGTGGGGTGGCTAGACGGTTGTGGACTCCATACCCCACGACTTCCTCTTTTCTGATGGGCCAGTTTCTCTTCCTCAATTCTCGCATGACGCACCACTTCGAGCATCGTGTGGCAGGGGAAGTGGCGCATTTCATCAGCTATCTCGGACTTCAGCCCACGCTTGAATGTGCCAACTAATGCAGCGACTGGCCAGTCGGGCAATCTGTTAGCAATTTTCATTAAGTCGGAGTAATAGGCCCTTACTGTTGTTGTTTGCTTCAAGGTTGACAACATCTCATTGAAGTTCTGAAACTCGTTCGGCCCGAATTGAATACACAACTCATCGGAGAAGGACACCCAAGTGGGAAAACGGGTCTCCTTTTCGTACGCCTGGAATCAGATGGAGGCATTGCCATCCAAGTGGAATGCGGCCACCCGTAAGCGATCATCATCGGAGTAGGTGCTTTGGTATGAGAAAAATTTGTCAGCTTTATAGAGCCATTCAACAGGGTCGTCTTCTCCGTTGTACTGAGGAAACTGCAGGCCAGCTAGTCTGGGCTCTGCACTGCTGACTGACCTCCACGTGACTCTTGGGTTTCGTTCTAGACATCCTCCACCTCATCCTGCAAGGGACGAGTGCGGTTGGTCATTGTGGCATTTCATCGAACACCTTGTGTGCCTCGCATTGCTGCGCCATGGTGCCCTCCTTCTGCGTCAAAGTTGACGGATCCCAGTTGGATCCCATAAGAAAAGGGCTGACCGCTGGCCTAGCCAAGTAGAGAAGCCCCTAGCGCCTGAGATCCTTCTTGTCGGCTAAGGCCTCCCATCTCTCGTGAGGGTGGCGGAGGAGTCAAGATGGCATATTTGAGGGGCTGCTGGGGAGCCTGTGCGAGTCTCATCTCCCAGAGTTCGTCCTTGATCGAAGCTAGGAGAGACAGCATGGCTGTCTGAGTGGAATCGGCGTCAACCTTGGGGCTAGAGGTCTCCTTGGGGACCTCGGCCTCTGGGAAAATTTCGGGTACCATGTTGGGCTGCTTGCGAGGAGGCATGAGTACCTGTGGATCGAGGCTCCGATACCCATGTTGTGATCCGATAGGACCACAAGGACTGGAGTCAGCGAGGAGGGAAGAAGAAGAAGAAGATCTAGAAGAGAAATTGGAGTTTTAATATTACATAACTTCAAAAGGGGAGGATGACCTCCATATAAAGGAGAGTATGGCGCGTCTCCCAAGGGGGCTACCCTATCTGTCTAAGCTGATGGGCCTCAAATTGGGCCTGATTATTCTCTACCAGTCATGTTATCTAACAATTAGCCTAAACGGGCTGATAACAATCTGATACTTAGTAAGCAAATATCCTAATAATTGATGCTGCAGACGTAATGTGTGACGTGCACAACACCTCCCCCACGAGGGACGGACCTACGTGCAAGTATATGGGGTTAGAAGACCCCATTGGATTAAGTATTTTTTTTGCTACCATGCATTAAAGTTCATGTTGGGTTGGGCCAAAAAACTAGTAGAACTTAGTAATCGACTCCAAAGAAAAAAAAATCATTGACCCCATATTAAAAGTGGGGTGGGTCAAAATTTGCTTTCTATTTTTGACTTGATCCTTAGTAGAGTTTTTTTTTCCGCCAAATCCTGATCCGTAGTTGTTCCAATGCAGTCGCTAAACAATGAAAAAGATCATAAAAAACTAGTCCAGACCAACAAACTCGAGCCCATAATTCATATAAACACGTCCAAACCCCTCATTTAAAGGATTTTGGTTGGAGTAGCGAGCTTGTAAGAACCCACCCTAGTTTTGATGGTGACCAACATCAAAGACGAGAACTGAAAGGCAGATTGCTCCTCTTTCCCTTGCTAAGTGCTTATTTCTCATAAGGTTTTGGTTATAATGACTGACTTTAAGGGTGGAAAGGTTTCATTTTTGTTAATGATTTTGTAAATGTATTTTCTTCTTTTGTGACAATTGTCCTAGATAAAGTTAACTTAGATATTTGTTTTTAAAAATTAATTAATTATGGAATGGATACTTAGCTGAAATAATTTTTCCAAACTTGTAACAATTTTTTCTTTATTCCTATATTTCATTTCAACACAACTTATTTGTGAGCCTAGTTATTCTATAATATTGGAGAAAAAAATTTAAGCTTTGTAATCTATGACCCATAAACTAAAAATCCTGCATCCGCCCCTGTCCTCACCGCTGGCCCGTCGTCGATGTCCTTCAACCGGAACATCCACGGAGCCTCCCCATATGTCTCTAGAGCTGCCCCTGCCGTCGAGCCGTCGTACACCTTGATACTCTCGTACAGACGCAGCGCCGCCCAGCCCAGCCCGTTGCCGAGCAGCTGGCCCACTATGGCCTCCACTGGAACATTCCTGATGGAATTACCGAAGTACTCGTTGGGAAGAGATGGGGCCAAGCGCGTGCTGCAGTCAGCGGTAAGCCGGAAGGAGGTAGTTTCACTGGCGGGAACCTTCCTGGCGCAAACAATGGTGTGCCAGGCCAGGGCGGAAAGAGCATGGAATGAAGAGATGGTGGTGGTCTGAGCCTCTTGCTGTGCCTAGGCCTTGAGATTGGCGATAGATTGAGTCGTGAAGTGGAAAAATCTGTCTTTCAAAGGCAGGAGGTCGAATCGTTGGACGAACTCGTGCGGATTTGTAAAAGGGACCCTGACGATCTACTCCTTCTCCTTCTCGGCCGTTGGAAAGAATCGGCTGATGACCGGTGGGCAGGAGATGTGCACGGAGCCAGTTCAGGAGATTTCGGCCCATGAGTTGAAGAAGTGCCAAAAGGCAGTGCCATCGCCGACTATGTGGTTGAAGGAGAGGCCAAGGAAGAAGCCGTCACTGAGCTCAGTGAGCTGCATGACAAGCAGGGGGAGGGAGTGGCCGTCATGGTTAACCGCACTATGAAGGGTAATCGAGCCGCAGCAGATCTTGCGTCGTGTATGTGTCAAATTCTCCCAAATTCTGTTTGCACGAGGAATAACTTTGCACTCACAAACACAAATACACAATAGAGTACAAGTTCTTTAGTAATATAAACGAAGAGATATTTTATACCATGAGCAATTAATAATAATTCAAGAACACATACTACTAACCTGCTGCCTTTGTGCCCAAGTTACACCGTTCTTCGTAGAAATATGAATAGTATGTCGGAGATCACTCTATTGCAACTGTTCGTGTGAATATGTAACTTGCTATTCTCCAAGAGATAGCAATGTTACATCCTGCGTTTCCTCCAAAACCTTTGCCTTGATTCAAATCCCAAGATAAATCACTATTTTCCAAAGGCCAGTATGGGGAATACCAAAAGCCAACTGAGAAGAGGATGAAGACGATGGAGGAAGAAGATGATAGCCAAAGAGCCAACCAGAATTGGTTCAATATATGAGAGCAATCAGGGCGTCCCCTTCTTTTTCTCCTAATTAACCAATTTCAGTTACACTAATTGGGGAGTTACATATCCCTCAATCACACGTCCTCCCTTATTGGGATAACTTCCCATTTTACTCCTTTTCTCAATAAAGTAAATCCTAATACCACTAGGATCAAATCTAACGGATGCAATTAAGAGTGTCTCTTCCAATAGGGTGTGGGCCCCACATGGGCCCACGGAGGCCTTCTCCTCTAGATCACACACACTAGGGAGGGCCGACCCCTCTCAAATAAGGCAAGTAATATGGGACACAAACCCATATATACTTACACACTATTAAGCGGAAAGATTGCGTAGACAATGTGAGTCGGAACATCCGCCGGGGAGAAGTCGGCGACCGAGAGAGCATCAGCTGAAGCGTGGATGAACTCAGCTCCGACGCCATTGCAGTTGATGTAAAAGGTGGTGGAGGAGGAGTGGGTGACGAGGCGGCCGGCGAGGGGGTAGAAGAGGGAGGTGGTGAGGTGGGGGAGGAGGGAGGTGGTGGGCTTGTGGGAGAAGAGGAGGCCCTTCTAGAGGTAGTGGGTGGTGAGGCTGAGGAAGTCCCAGGGGGTGAGGGGCAGAAGTGGGTAGTCTTTGGGCAGGACGGTGGTGGTAGAGATGTTGCGGATGGGCGGAGATGCTATTGGTAGTGTGCTACTGGTCATGCATGGTCACTGTGGTGATTGTTTTTTAGGGATACTCCTTCCATCCAATGAAGTCTGTCTCGAAAAAAAATTATGGTAGAATGACTGGATGTACGTCTTGGAGTCCCAAAAACTTCAGATGGAGACAAGCTTTATTTTTAGGAAGGAGTATGATGAGTTTTATTGGACGGATGGAGTATCAATCAATGAGTTTGGACTCTAATGATCTTATGATCTTGTTGCATGAATTTATAGATTTAAAATATAAATAAATAAATAGAGATTTAAGATTTTTGAATTTGTTAAATTAAGACTCTTCAAATAAAAGATTTTCTAATGCCGACTTCATTTGAAATTGGCTTTGCATCAAGGACTCCAGGTTATATGCGTGACCAATGTTGGCAAAAAAAAATGCGTGAGCAATGTTAAACACCGTGCCGAATAACCCGTGCTTTTTCCTGTGCTCAGGGTTGATCGGCTATCACCCTGAACATGGAAAAAATGAGTTACAGGTCATGGGGTTTGTCATATATATATATATATATATATATATATATATATATATATATATATATATATATATATATATATATCATGGTTCACTCATGTAGGTGTAAGTTGAGATGTCAAGGGGCACATATCCCATGGCACCGGGCCGGTTTGTATTACCTGCCTCTGCCCTTTCCCTAGATTAATGCACACTAAGGGGGGTTATTAAGGGTTTGTTTGGTTAGAGATTTTAGGAGTGGAAAATCTGGACTTTAGGGAAGAAGTTAGGGTTAGAATTTAAGTGTTTGGTTGGGAAGAAGTGACTTTTAGGGAAGAATTTAGGGCTCGATGGCAGTTTGTGTAATTTGGAAAAAAATAGGGGCATTTAGTAAGAAAAAATGCTGTTTCTTGAAACAAGACCGGGGCATTTTTGCTTACTAAATGCCCCGTCTTTTTTTTTAAATTACACAAACTACCATTGGAAAAAGTTAAAGAAGTTAAATCTGGATTCTTTTGGAGTGAGGAGATTTTTCAAAAGAAGTTGGATTCTAGAAGAATCCAGCCTCTTTTCTCTAACCAAACAAGCCCTAAGTTTTACCTTACACGAGAATGGTGGCTGCGAGTGAATTATTTTAAATTGAGAGGCAATTTGCAACCCATCCCATCTCACAGTTTGAATATCAAATACTCTCTGTCCAAAATATGTGTCATCAAATGGGTTTAAGATGATGTTTAGAAAGGTGAGACACCCCTCATTGCAAGTGTTTCCTGTCCGCTTCGAGAGGAAACTTCCATGAACATGAACCATCGATCGTTACGATCGATGGGGTATAGGACTTGCTTGTGCGTTGTTGATCCTGGCTCCCATCCACTAGAGGATATCCTGGCGGAGAACCTCAAGGCAGATAGAAAACCAACCCCTCGATGTTGCATAGGACTTGCTTGTGCATCGTTGATCCAGGCTCCAATCCACTAGAGGATATCCTGGCGGAGAACCTCTAGGCGGATAGAAAACGCTTCACCCTTATTACGACTCTATTTGAAAAAGTTCTTCTTCTTTGTCATTTGTTCATGAGAGCATTGAGATGCAGTAATGTAGTTCATTAAGATTAATCTTCTGCCTTTAATCTCTCAGATAAGTGGTTGATGTCATAGCCATTGGTAGGAAATAGAAAAACCTTCGAAAGACAAATAAGTCAAAGAAGCAAGAATCATGATTGTCATGGATCATTAATTGGCTTTTTGAGTTCACACCCGAACACTCTCTTTATTTTTTTAATGGGACCACCCAAAGGGGTAGGAAAATATATTACAAATACCAAAAAAAAGTCATATTAGAAATTCATAACAAAATTAGCTAAGTGATCGGTCACACAATTAGCTGCTCTGTAACAATGTGAAATAAGAATGGTTCTATATTAAAAAAATGAATGGATGTGAAGGAGTGCAACTGCAATGCCTACAAAATGTGAGTATTCAAATTTCACATTAGAATTAAATTATGTAGTTCTACGAAAAGTGAATTATCACTGGATGACTTGTCGTAAGATACAACAGTCCAATCCGGTTATGTCTTTTTTGTGGTTATCGTTGGGTTTTAGAAGGAGAATGAAGGTTTCGACTTCAAAATGCTTGGATTTAAGGCGTGAAAAGCTTATTAGTGATTGGCCTGAGGTGTCAATAATATAGTATGTGATTATTGCATGCTAGAACTGTTGCATGTTTCATGTTGGATATGCATGTATTATGTTAATTGGATGCATGATTGTATGAATTTCGTTATATTTATCAGGAGTTAAAATTTATGCCATGTAAATGATCTGTTTAGTATGCACTATAATCATAAGCCTCTTTTACTTGAAGATATGATTTTTTACTATGGATGATATCATCGAATGGACATGTATGGAGATTGAATCATAAACTTTTTTCAGAGTTAAGATGTATAATTCATGAAGTATTATTGATGATAAAGTTGTTAGATATGACTCTGATTATCATGTTAGGAAAGTAAAATTAATTTCTTTAAGTTATTTTCTTACTTCATTGATGATTTTAGGCACAAGTGTGTGCCAAATTAGTTTCTTTATTATAATAATTATTAACTAACTGTAGATTGTAACATGCATCAACATAAGGATCATGTTTATTCGATGGTTTAGTCGAATTATAGTATGCAGTTTTAATTAAAGATATGTTAAAAATTTATCCTAGAAAGTAATGCCTTAACACTCGTATTAATGTTTTGAATGTTTATGAGCTCAAATATTTATGGTTTTGAATGTTGTGTTGCTCCAATTTACACGAAATTTATATATTTGAATTGGAGTGTTACAACAACAATGATCGAATTAGCCTCAATATGCCATGAAACTTTCTCATGTAATCCAACTAGGACTGAAAATACATGGAGGGCCATGACCGGAATGAAGCAAAGAAGGAAAGGCATGCGGGTCCCATCCCATGATGTCATCATAATTTAAAGGGTGCGTTTGGAAGCTTAAAAAAAACATGGTGAAAATTTTCAAGGGTGAAAATTTTCAAGGCTGATAGTTAACATATGTTTGGAAGTTGAAAAAAAGACATGGGTGACACGTGACAATTTTCACTATGTTTTGGCTCAACTGATTTCTGTTTGGGAGCATGAAAATTTATCAGCCCGATTTATGTTTGGGAAGCACAGTGAGAAACACCCTGTCAGGGCATAAATGTACCAAAAATAGCCCTTGCTATATTTCAATTGCCAACACATATTCCCAAAATATGAGGTAGGGTTTTGCGGGCCAAAGTGGATAGAGACGACGGATGGTGGCTAGTCCGCGGTCACATAAACTGGATGTTGTACATAGAATGCAGATGAGCCTATTTCCTGCCCCCCGGAATGAGCTTCACCCAGTCGAACCCATCATTCTCTCCTTTGCCGACCAGTTCTCCTGCGCCCCCCCGGCTGGCTGGTCGGATGAGCCTTGTATTTTGCGGCGACCCGACATTACCATTTGCTTCGCCTCTAACATCGATTACTCGATCGCGTTGCCCATCGTGTGATCGATTACAAGATTGGCAAACTAGATTATGCAATCGCATCAATATCGATGTGTTCCGCTATCGTATTATCGGTCACTCGATATAAGTGCTCATCGTCTACTCTATTCCGCTCGATACAATCCCCTTCTCTATCGGGCAATTGGGATGTCGAAGGCCTTGCTCATTGTGTAATCGATTACTCAATATCCACCTCATCGCGTGGCCATCTATCGTTGGTACAATTACTCGATTGCGGTTCTCATCGAGTATTCGATTACTAGATACAAGTGCTCATCGTCTATTCTAGTCCGCTCTAGAAAACCCTTCTCTATAGTGCAATTGGGATGTCGAAGGCCTTGCTCATTGTGTAATCGAATACTCGTTATCTACCTCATCGTGTGGGCATCTATCGTTGGCACGATTACTCGATTGCGGTTCTCATCGAGTATTCGATTACTCGATATAAGTGCCCATCATCTATTTTAGTCAGCTCTAGAAAACCCTTCTCTATCGTGTAATTGGGATGTCGAAGTACTTGCCCAACGTGTACTCGGTTACTCGTTGTCCACCTCATCGCATGGGCATCAATCGTGGTTTCAATTACTCGATGAAGTATTAGGCACAAGTGTGTGTCCACCTCATCGCGTGGGCCTAAGATGTATAATTCATGAAGTATTATTAATGATAAAGTTGTTAGATATGACTCTGATTATCATGTTAGAATAGTACAATTAATTTCCTTAAGTTATTTTGTTACTTCATTGATGACTTTAGGCACAAGTGTGTGTCAAATTAGTTTCATAATTATTAACTAATTGTAGATTGTAACATGCATCAACATAAGGA
Source organism: Houttuynia cordata (assembly GCA_039654745.1). Taxonomy (NCBI): domain Eukaryota; kingdom Viridiplantae; phylum Streptophyta; class Magnoliopsida; order Piperales; family Saururaceae; genus Houttuynia; species Houttuynia cordata. Next base: position 7,330,179 of record CM077510.1, on the reverse strand, counting down.
TCTTGTTTATTTGATGGTTTAGTCCAATTATAGTATGCAGTTTTAATTAATGATATGTTCAAAATTTATCCAAGAAAGTAATGCCTTAACACTCGTATTAATGTTTTGAATGTTTATGAGCTCAAATATTTATGGTTTTGAATGTTGTGTTGCTCCAATTTACACAAAATTTATATATTTGAATTGGAGTGTTACAAAACAATGATCGAAATAGCCAAAATATGCCATGAAACTTTCTCATGCAGTCCAACTAGGACTGAAAATACATGGAGGGCCATGACCGGAATGAAGCAAAGAAGGAAAGGCATGCGGGTCCCATCCCCTGATGTCATCACAATTTAAAGGGTGCATTTGGAAGCTTAAAAAAAACATGGTGAAATTTTTCAAGGGTGAAAAGTTTCAAGGCTGATAGTTGACATATGTTTGGAAGTTGAAAAAAGACATGGGTGACAGGTGACAATTTTCACTATGTTTTGGCTCAACTGATTTCTGTTTGGGAGCATGAAAATTTATCAGCCTGATTTATATTTAGGAAGCACAGTGAGAAACACCTTGTCAGGGCATAAATGTACCGAAAATAGCCCTTGCTGTATTTCGATTGCCAACACATATAACCGAAATATGAGGTAGGGTTCTGCGGGCCAAAGTGGCTAGAGACGACGGATGGTGGCTAGTCGGCGGTCACATAAACTGGATGCCGTACATAGAATGCGGATGAGTCTATTTCCCGCCGCCCAGCCGGACCCATCATTCTCTCCTCTGCCAACCAGTTCTCTTGCGCCCCTCCGGCTGGCTAGTCGGATGAGCCTTGTATTTTGCGGCGACCCGGCATTACCATTCGCTTCGCCTCCAACATCGATTACTCGATCGCGTTGCCCATCGTGTAATCGATTACAAGATTGGCAAACTAGATTACGCAATCGTCTCAATATCGATGTGTTCTGCTATCATATTATCGATCGCTCGATATAAGTGCTCATCATCTAATCTATTCCACTTGATACAATCCCCTTCTCTATCGAGCAATTGGGATGTCGAAGGCCTTGCTCATCGTGTAATTAATTACTCGATCTCCATCTAATCGCGTGGGCATCTATCATTGGTACAATTACTCGATTGCGGTTCTCATCGAGTATTTGATTACTCGATATAAGTGTTCATCGTCTATTCTAGTCCACTCTAGAAAACCCTTCTCTATCGGGCAATTGGGATGTCGAAGGCCTTGCTCATTATGTAATCGAATACTCGTTATCCACCTCATCGAGTGAAACATCTATCGTTGGCACGATTACTCGATTGCGGTTCTCCTCGAGTATTCGATTACTCGATATAAGTGCTCATTGTCTATTTTAGTCCGCTCTAGAAAACCCTTCTCTATCGTGTAATTGGGATGTCGAAGTACTTGCTCAACGTGTACTCGGTTACTCGTTGTGCACTTCATCGCGTGGGCATCTATCGTGGTTTCGATTACTCGATTTTTGTGCTCATCGAGTAATCTATTACTCGTTATCAGAGCTTTTTATTCACATTTCGCGACCGCCACATCAAACGTATCATTTTATGTCTGAGCGCCGTGTACCCTTCATCGTGTCACTTTGCATGTGTGCTGTGTAATTCAACGCACGTGTCAGGAGTGCATGCCGGACCCATCACCCCCGACGTCAGCTTAAAAAAAATGCTCTCGCTCTCCGCCCTTCACCCCATTATTAATACCCATTTCCGGAGCTTGAACACCATTGCGCAACTGCGAGTACTCTGTTAGGTTTTGGCGATTCCACTTTCCGGCGGAAGCGGGTTTCATATTGCCCGCGGCGGAAACAGGTATCCAGATGATTTAAAGCCGGGTCAATCTGCAGGAATCCCTCCTCAGGGTGTCGGGTTATCGTCGAGCTCACCATTCCTCCAAAGACACCTCCACCCACTGTAAGATTTAAAAATTAGACATTTTTTTGTTTGGAAGCTGCTATATTTTTGTTATATCCGTTTGATTTCGTGTGTCCGATTGCACAATTGCGCTCGCATATCGTGTCATGGGAACCCAATGCTGTCAATATCGTAATCTGATTTGAAATCCTACTGGATGCGTCACAGAACAGATGGATCCACTGCCTTCTCCCACCCAGATGAATAGATCTTCCCAGACCCCCGGGAAGTAATCGAAGGCCGTCATGTAGTTGTGGCTAAAAATTTGCTTGATGTTTTGTTGGACTGTTGGGATGAGCATCTGATGGTGTTCAACATCAAGGGTAAAAGGTTATCCTTCACTGCGCAGGATGTTGCCCTCATCACTGGGTTGCGGGCCTCTGGTGAGATTGTGAATTGGAAATCCCCTTATGGTAAACTTTTGGCCCCGGAAGGATCATTCAACCGTAAGTTTTTCTCTACAACGGAGACCGGATAGGCAATCCGTTGAAGAACTACTTGATAAATGTCTGCGGGGGGGTTGCAGATCTTTCAGATGATGACATGGTTCGTATTATCATCCTACACATGTTCTCAACCACACTTTTCACACAATCGTCAAGATCAGTCCTACAAAGCTATTCGACTATCTGGACGACCTCTCCCAACTATCCAAGTATATTTGGTCGGGCGCCATCCATAAAATGCTCGTGTCAATAATGTCACATTCATCTAGATGTTTGCACTCTAGATCTTCCGGAGAGACGAGTAGTGGCGTGACTCTGGCAGGAGCCGTGTATGTATTACAAGCAATTCTTATATCTATATATTCAGCTTATAGTGTAATTGATTACTCGATTCATGTAAATATCATCCCATCGAGTACTTGATGGCAGTGGAAATCGTCCCCTCGATTACACGATAGGCATCTCTACCGTGTAATCGATTACTTGATACTAGTGTATCACGATAGGGGACGATAGGCATCTCTATCGTGTAATCGATTACTCGATGCCGTGTAACCGATTACTCGATGGTTATGGATATCGTGTAGTTAATTACGCTGTTGGCACTTCTATCGTGTAGTCAATTACGCGGTTGTCTTGCCTAACGCGTAATCGATGACTTGGTATCATTGTATATATATCCATTAGTGCCTAATGAATTTTGTTCTCATTCTGCAGATATGGTTCTTTGAGCACACCGATCTGTTTCACTCCACCATGGGTCCATGTCGTCCAAGAGTGAGAAGGTGGCCCGGACCTGGGGTGCTGGTGGTTGAGGCAAATAAGGGCATCCAATTCCATCACCGATTTCAACCGTATTATGTTCACCTATTGGAGACGTTGGATGTCCAAACCGACGTCATTGATGTCATAACCCCATTATCAGAAGAGTCATCTCTCATCCCCCACTAGCAACCTTAACCTCCGTCGTCATCGAGGACGAGGACGCCATCAATTGTCCACCATCATTTCACTTCCTTGCAGGGTGTTCTTGAGGGGATTAATTCCCTCCTTAATGTTGCCCTCGAACAGAGCGATATGATGGAAAGTCGAGACTTCAGAGTCCCTCAGATAATTGAGGGTATTCAAAAAATGAAGGAGTGGAATCACTCAGTCAGAATTCTAGTTGACAAATTGGGAGTTGACGTACCGGAAGCTCCACGGTAACCACCCTAGAAGGTTCATAAGCCTGTGCGTGTCGGCCGAAAGCGGCCACACCCCGAACGAGGTGAGTCGAGTCTGATGCCGTCAACAACAACTGCGCAGCCAGAACATGTTGGTCAGTCACCCCGTGCGATGCCGGCAGAGAGGCCCCAAATGGACCAGCTGGATGTGTCACCCCGGGCTAAGGCAGAGTGCCTCCAATGGAATCGACTATATCTCTGGCCATTCCTACCCGGCACAAGGTGCCCACCCACAAGACAATAAAAGCCGGTAATTTCCTTACCCGCCCAATATAATTCACCATATATATATATACCTATCAAGTAATTGATTAGTCGATAGATGTCTCCATCGTATAATTGATGACACAATAGATCTGTAAATCGTGTAATCGATTGTACGATAGAAGTGCCCTTCGTGTATTTGATTGCACAATAGCTACACTATCATAGTTGCCCCTTATACATTCCTCTAAAGGGGCATCCTCATGTCTGTCATTGCCTTTTTCTTTTTTTCAGCATCTAGGGCAAAGATGACTCGCGTTGAGGGTGAGCCTGTTTCAGTTATTCCAAAGTTTACGCGCGAGAATGCTAAATTTGTACATAGCTTCCTCCAAAAGGTACGCGATGAGGTTGAAGAAGAACGTGCCCCCACTTCTGCCTTCCCACCGGGTCCTCCCGTGCCGAAAGGTAAACAAAGGCGATTAGTTAAGGCCGTCTAGGTTCAACCGACCCCTCGAGCAGCGGAGCCAACTGATGAGATGGGTCCGTCTGAAGAGAAGGGTGACGATACGCACATTGGCAGAAAGGGAAAGGAGCATGTAATGGAGGCTGAAATAGCAGAAGTTCGTCAGACAACAAACGTACCCACCGACTACTAATATGCTTCGAAATGGATGTGTTATCGCCTAAAGATCGAATGACGATTATGCACTGGATGAGGCACCCAAGGCAGAAGTATCCACTACATACATTATACGATGCAGACTACTTAAGTTTGCTGCGGACAGAGGAAATAAACTACACGGTACATGCACATGATGCTAATTTTTTTGATTGAATTTCTTGGATTCGAATACTCGATGGTTATTTTATTCAAATACATGCAGGTCATTGATGCGTTCTTCGAACTGCTCCAGAAGAGGCAACAGATGAACAAGGATGTATTGATGTATCCATACTACTTCTTTGGAGGAATCATGGCCACTAAATATATTGAACTCGTAAGTGTGCGCCCTCTTCTTATTTTTACATGGTGTTGTCGGCAATCAACTAATATATATACTTTTCATCTCATATTTCATTCTTATGTAGGAGTTCTTGCTCGCCGGTGATAATAAATAGCTTATAGATAAGTTGGTAAATAGCCTGATGAAGGGAATCAACAGAAATATGACTTATGCCTTCTTCCCAATGCATACGGGCACCCATTACTGCTTGCTGATTCTACACTTCCCCACCCTACGGTGGCGATTCTACAATCCTCTAAGTGGCCATCCAGCGACGCACCCACACCATAACAAGGCTGCCGATCATGTAGTGGCCTGCCTGAATAAGATCCTCGCAAACAAATTCAAGATGAAGGGAGCTGCTGGCTGGTTTGTGTCCCAAGTTACGGATGCACCCTTCCAACGTAATTCCGAAGACTGCGGAATATACATAATGATGTACGCAGCACAGTTGGCATCAGGGGTCATCAAACCAGTTTTTGATCAGATGGCCATAACAATGCTCTATCGGCCTATGATCGCGGCAGTTCTGTTAAGGGGATGTATAGAGAGGGAATTTGATGACGTAGCATCAGAAGGTTTACAGGATATCGCATTGGCCGCAAAAAGATCGTAGTGTACTAGAAAAAGGCAAAGTAGAGTACATAATGATTGTAAAGTCATACACTAGATATGATGATTAATTTACATATAGACATTGCCATGTACATAATGAGAGATTCATGTACGTAATGATAGATTCATGTATTAATAGTTGCCATTACATGATTTGCAATTCCTGCACCTCTATCGACCCATCGATGACGCGATTGAAGAGCTTATTGTGACCTTGATTGCTCGATACACATGGCAAGGACCACTATCGTGCCGTCGATGACTCAACTGAAGAGCTTATCGTGACCTCAATTGCTCGATATGCATGGCAAGGACCACTATCATGCCATCGATGACTCGGCTGATGTGCTTATCGTGATCTCGAATATTCGATATCCATGACACTGTCTACCACTATCGTGCCGTCGAATACTCGATATGCATGGCAAGGAGGAGTAAATGGACCACATTTACCATCGACGACGTGGCTGACTTGCAGGTGGATTAGGGGGGATATTAAGGGAGTTCCCGATCTTATCCCGGATTCGATCTTGCAGCTGAACCATTAATCCATCATCTAGCCCCGACCATTCCCCGGCATGACTACTAGATGGATGATTGTCATTAGATGGTTCTACCATCACTCGGGATGCTTCATCTATTTTGTAGGCGGGCAGCAACCAATCTCTCATGTCAGAATCACTGGCACTATTGTGTTGCTCGTGAATAAAGTTGTGTAAGGAGGCACAAGCATACGCAAACTTTGCTTGCATCTCAATTGGATAAGGGGGCATGTTTTCCATAATGTGCCAACATTTTTTGAATGCCCCAAACGCCCTCTCAATTATAGTCTGGAGAGACGCGTGTAAGTAGTTGTACATCTCATGCCTTCCAGTCAGCCATCGTTGTTGGAAAGAAGCAACATGATACCTGTGACCTTGCCCCTTGTACGGAACGAGGAACCCCACCATGTTCGCATATCCTATGTCAACCGCGTAATACTTGCCCGATGGTGGTCGTGAGAAAGCAGAATTTTCGTATTCTAATATGGAGTCGAGAATTCGCTGATCATGGGCGGACCCCTCCAACCCTGTGACGACATAAGAAAAATGCATGCTGAAATTGCACACACACATGACATTTTGTGTACTGACCTTTTGTTTACCCCTATATGCGTTTGACACATCCGACTTCACCTTTGCCATGACATGCATGCCATCTATCGCCCCAACGCAATCTTTGTAAAATGGATAAAATTTTCTATTATTCCGAATGTAAGATGGTATGTGCTCGAGTGGAACCATGGTGCATATTCAAGCATGGAACCATTGTTCTAATGCAGTGAACACCTTATACACATACCGATGTATGGTCTCTTCTGAGTGGGAAAATTCATGCCCCAACTTACGAACTGATGTACCGTGACCCATGAGCTGACAAAATATCATGAGTTGTTCTTCAACAGATGCACCTCGACTATCTTCCAGACCGGATGCTCTAGCCTGTCTACATAATTCAACAAACGTATGTTTGTTCATACGGCAGATGTCCCTGCACATTCGATCATTTGTAATAGTATATAACATGTCATATACTAACTCCTCTCCCCTGTGGCAATATGGGTGAACAACATTACAAGATAGAGGATTTGATAAATGTTCCATACCAATGGCACAATGATTAACTATTGCAGCATCCTCATCGTCATCACTAAAATACCTCAACCTCTACAAATTGAGAATAACGAAATCAACGTACTGCTGATTGACTAATATTAATGTTAATGAGGGGAAGCTGATTTGCTTACCAAAGGGTCCATTGTTTCCCTACTCTGGAAGTAGCAAAAGCTTGTTGTGTAATCAATTGTACGATGGGAGTGGCTATCGTCAATGCAATTACACGATAGACTCCAATACTGTGGTCGTCGGAGTAAAGGTAGAAGATATATAAGTAAGAGAAGATGTTCTCCAATATGCATATATAAGCATTCCCCGACTCACATGCAAACAGTATGAGAAATGACAATACTCATGGAGAAAAATGTTCATCACACACTCATGGCCTACATATAGGTCAGAGGAGTCACATGCATACAATAGGATAAAGGATAATAATCACATGGAGAATAGTAGGCCGGACAATAAAAAATAGTCCATGCAACAGTCATAAAATCACAAGTTTCTTGAAATGAATAGATTGTCAGAGGCATCTAGATGGGCAGTGTCTTCCCATCCCACAGGTTCTCAGCAAAATATGCATCATCTTCTAGGTGCAGCCATAGCTGTCTATTAGTCTCAATCGAGAATAATGTTATTGCAAAACTGTACATTGGGTTAGAGGGGTCATATCTAGGGAGGCGGTGTAGTAAACGAAAACATCTGTCGATTTCATCAGTCTATGCTTGCTTCTCTGTGATCTTCGCCTCGGACAGCATACGATCGTGCTTCTTGGCCAGTGCATTTCTTGCCAGCATAGCGTCAGACAGCGACTGGAAGTCGGTTGATATTTCTGAAGAGGAGTAAGTCTTCCTCTTCGATGTCTTACGCTTGGCACCAGGGGTAGTAGGGGTAAGCCTGAGGGGATCATTGGTGGAGTGTGGAGGCATCTGTAGGGGAGTTTGGGAAGCAGGAGAGTCGCTCCTACACACCAGAACATGAATAATGTTATTATCACGAAAAATGTAAGACAGCTACAAATACATATCGATTACACGATACAAGCGGATGATGGTATAACAGTATTGAGGGTTCATGTTTGTACACCTGGGATAGGTTACAAGTAGGACGTACTGAGGGGCCAGGGCCGATCGGGCTTGCTTGGATATCATCATCAAGGAGATTGGAGAATGAATGATGGTATGTATTATCTCCCATATCCTCTCCCAAGTACTGATCAAATTCATTGGGATGCATCCTAGGGTGATCCTCATTAGTACTGTGTGAACTATCTGGTGGCAGTTGTGCACTGGGGAGCACCGTATTTTTTGGACGTCCATCATAATCCTGACTTCCAGTAGCATGGTTGCCATCGAATATTATCGATAATAGACCCTCCATCTCTCTCGAGTATCCCCAAGACTTCAATCTTATGGCCTTCGAGTGTCTCTGTGGCAGAAGGAGATGAGAGTTAGATTGGCAAGGTAACATCCTAGGTTCGAGTTTGCAAGAAATTCAAAATTACTGTTACGGAATAAAATGTCAGATGATACACACCTGTCTAAAATTTTTCCAAAAATCAGGATTTCCGGAGGTATATGTTTGTGTTGCTTCGTTATACCCACAACCAGTGTAATATGACATCCACTTCCATGCATTGTAGAGGTACCTAGTCTTGTCATAGTGACTGCGTATTTTTTCTTCATTCACAATTATACCCTTCTTCTCCAACTCTTTGCTTACATAGTCATAGCCTCCGGGTTGAAGACCCTTACCCTTACAAAATCCCGCCATAAGTGCTTCGGCATACGATCTGATAAATGCATAGTGCTCTTCCTTGTTCCACTCAACCTATTTGACATACTTTGATTTCTTGGCTGGGCTTGCCATCTATTCCACATAAGAAGAAGATTATGAGTACTCGATTTATGTGTCTACCATCTACCCGATTACTCGATCTCGAGCCAGCTATAACGTATAATCACAATAACCACATAGAAATTGAGTAATCGGGTAGACAGAAGACACAGATCGAGTAATTGGGTAGACGGAAGACACAAATCAAGTAATCGAGTAATCGAGTACTCGATAGATCCTTGTACCGTGTACCCGATTACTCGATCGTCATACACCTACGTCGTATAATCCCGATAACCATGTGGAAATCGATTAATCCAGTAATTGGGTAGACGGAAGACACAAATCGAGTAATTGAGATCGAGTAATCGGGTACACGGTAGACACATATACCGAGTAATCGAGTACTCAATTGATGTCTATACCGTGAACCCGATTACTCGATCTCAGCCATCTATGTCGTATAATCACGATAACCACATGGAAATCGAGAGATCTAGCAATCGGGTAGACGGTATACACAGATCGAGTAATCAAGTACTCGATAGATCCATGTACCGTGTACCCGATTACTCGATCGTCATCCAGATACGTCATATATTCACGATGACCACATGAAAATCAAGTAATCGAGTAATCGGGTACACGGTAGACAAATATATTGAGTACTCGATTACTCGGTTCATGTGTCTACCGTTAACCCGATTATTTGATCTCGAGCCAGCTATGTCGTTTAACGATTCACGATAACCACCAGGGGAATCGAGTAATCGGGTAGATGGTAGACGCATATATCGAGTAATCGAGTATCCGATTACTCGATTAATCGATATCCTTGTGGTTATCGTGATTATACGACGTAGGTGGATGACGATCGAGTAATCGGGTACACGGTACATGGATCTATCGAGTACTCGATTACTTGATTCCCCCGGTGGCTTATCGGGAGATAGCCCAATTGGCTCGAAAAGAGGAAGTATTGATTAATAAAAAAAGAGATCGTGTAAGAGGTGAAAACGGAAGAAAACAAAAACTGTTAAAATTGACAAAAAAGAAGCAGCTCGACCCAAAATCGTTAAATGAAGAGGCAGTATATATGCATTCACCCGCATAATATTCATTCGTCTACTTGTCAACGAATATGCATCCTTTATATATTTTTTGAGAGCTTCAGTAATATGCAATGAGCTTGCACATATGCGGACTCATGCTTTCATGTTCTGGAAAAAATTACAGGGAGAAAGGTACACGATATGATAGATTAAAATTCAAACAACCAGGGCCGTGTGCTTACCAGCATGTCAATGAAAAGGGACGGTCTTCGACCACATTTTACCTTTTCAGCTTCCAAACACTTTTCACCATAAAAGGTGACAAGGGCTGAAATATGTCTTTTTTCAGCTTCCAAATGCACCCAAAGTTTCAATGCTCAAGTCCATTATCTCTTTGATTTGTGGAGACTACAAGGTCATCTTTTAGTGGTCAATGCATATCAAAACTTGGAGGATCACGTTGTACATTTTAAAGTACAGTTGGATCTGTTTCAATAGGTTCAGTACGTCGACCACTAATTGAACATCTATTTTTTTACAAACTATGCCACTAGGGGCTAACTTAGGGGCCCGTTTAGGGCGTGATTAAAAGCAAAACATCTTTTGCTATACTATAGCATTCATGTTTTTTCCACTTTCAACTGAAACGCCTCAGGTTGTGTTTCACGCCGGATAGTAAAAAACCGGGAATGCTACAGTGGATGTAGAAAATTCACTCTGGATATTTTGATTTTTTCACACCCCAAACGGTCCCTGAATATAAAAGCCCCTTGTTGGGCGAACGTACAAAAGATTTTCTTGTTGGCCATCACTCTCCAAGGGGTTGTCTATTTTAAGTTTGTTCAGCTTGGCCCCTTACATCTTGTCGCCATTCTTTTTAGGACACTGAACAAGTTTATTTATTTTAGTAGAGAGACTGGACAAGTTTTAAGGGCTGTTTGGGAGGCCCTTTGATGATTGTACGAAATGTAAAATTTTTCATTTTCATTTGATTATTGTAGTATGGGTTTTGGTATGGTCATTTGTCAGAAGATTCTCATTTAAAAACACATTTGACACCTCGAGATTGAAAATATTTGATCATTCACCGTGTAAATGAGTATGTAAATGTGCCTCCCGAACGCTTTTTAAGTGGAAAGATGGGAAACGGCCTTAAATAGAAGTGGGAATGGTCTCGCAAACTACTCTAATATAATGAGGCTGTAGGCTTTTATTGTCTTTAATTGACTTCTTTCCATGAAATAAGGAACAAAATCCCTTCCCACTTGAACCATGCTAGTCACCGCCGGACCACCGACATGAACTCGTCGTCCGCCTCGAGCGCCGGCATCGCCTCCTGGGGCAGGCAGATCTCCAGCTCGGTGGCGCCGCCACCCTCCCTTCCGGGAAACGCCGTGATACTCCCCGCGATCTTGTTATCAATGCCGCTACGCACCGCCTCCGCCTTTCCCACCCGAAGTCCACTCCGTACACGTCAAACCTCGGCGAGCTGCCTATCATCACCGACCGCATGTCGACGGCTTGGCTGAACCTGTACAGCCTCGGAGCTTTCCGGTAGTTCTGCAGAGCCTCCCGCACCGTTGAATCATCGTACGCCTTAATTCTTTCGTGCAGACGCAGCGCCGCCCAGCCCAGCCCGTTGACCAGCAGCTGGCCTACCACCGCCTCCGCACAAATGCCCCCAATAGCATTTCCAAAGTACTCATTTGGAAGAGGCGGGGACAATCGCGGGCGGCAGTCGACAGCAAGGTAGAAAGAAATAGTGTCACCGGCCGGAACATTAAGGGCGCGGACGATAGCGCGCCAGGCAAGGGCGGCAAGAGCCTGGAAAGAAGAGATGGTGGTGGTCTTGGCCTCTTGATGGGCCTGCACCTTGACCTTGGCGATGGATTGAGCTGTGAAGTGGAAGAACCTGTCTCTCAAAGGCGGGAGGTCGAATCGTTCTATGAACTCGTCCGGGCTTGTGAAGGGGACTCGTATGATCTGGGCTTCTTCAGCCGTGGGAAAGCGTCGCACGGTTGGCGGGCGGGGGAGATGGTCGGAGCCTGTCCGGGCGATTTCAGCCCATGAGCTGAAGAAGTGCCAGAAGGCACTGCCGTCGCCTACTACATGGTTGAAAGAGCAGCCGAGGAAGAAGCCGTCGCTGAGCTCGGTGAGCTGCACCGCGAGAAGTGGCAGGGACTGGCCGTCATGGTTCACAGCTCCATTGAGCGGAAAGAAGGAGTAGACGATGTCAGTCGGCACATCGGCCGAGCTAACATCGGTGACTGAGATTGCATCATCGGACGACGCATAGATGAACTCTGCTCCAGCATCGTTACACTCTATGTAGAAGGCGGCAGAGGCGGAGTCAAGGGACAAGCGAGTGGTGAGGCGGCCGGCGAGGGGGTAGAAGAGGGAGAGAGCCCGGGAGAGGGCGGCAGTGAGGTGGGGGAGGAGGGAGGTGGTGGGCTTGTGGGAAAAGAGGAGGCCCTTCTGGATGTAGTGGAGGGAGAGGAAGGGGAGGTCCCACGCTGTGAGGGGCAGAAGTGGGGAGTCTTGGTTGGCCGTGCTCGGCCGGACGGTGGAGGTGGAGATGATACGGATTGGCGGAGCTCGTGCCATGGGTGGTGGTGCTTGTCAGTGTGTGTTGAAGCCTTGGAGCCTTTGAAAGAGGTAAGAACTGGGAAGAGAGACTCATGGAAGGATTTTCAAGATCGACGGCGTATGTAAATTTGTTTTTTGTTGGAGCGCACATGTCTCATGTGAGATCCATCGATCTTAGTGATCTACAGCTCCTGTGAAGTCCACGGGAGGACAGAAAATTCTTCCCTCGATAATGCTTTCTTGTTTTATTTTTTTGTCGATATCAATGAATGGTTAGGACTTAGGACTTCGGTGTAACCAGATTCACGGACTTGTAATTTTCTAATGTATGCAGCATGAAAATACAATTTGGAATTGGCTTTCTTCGGTGCGTTTGGATATTGATTATCTAAAAAATTTTGGGCTGAAAGGGGCTAAAAAGAGTGAGAGGTGTTTGGATATTGATTGAGCTAATAGGGGCTGCTGGCGGTCAGTGCGTTTGGAAACCGAAATGTCAGATTTTCAATCCTGATAGTGAAAAGTAAAAAAAATTAGCAAATTAGACTGAAATGGCAAAAAATAACTGATTCTCATTCGAATGAGAATCAGGCTGACAGACAATTTCTTTTTCTCCTTCACCTCCCACTGCCCTTGCTCGTCTCACTGCCCTCCTCCTCCATCTCCCCCCCCCTCGAGTCGGCGAGCCCATTTGCTTTTCGCCTGGTGTAGCTGTTCGCAGTCTAACGATAGGAGCATGAGGAGTAGACACCCCAACCATCTCGTCACCTTTCACTGCCATCCTCACCGTCCTCTCCTCCATCTCCCCCTCCCCGCAAGCCGGCTAGCCAGGTGGCTGTTCGGCTGTGACCCTTGCCCCCGTTGCGGAACTGCTCGCCATCTAATGACAGGCGCACGAGGCGCTCCCAGTAGCCCACCCTGGCCATCGTTGAAGCTGCAAAGCCCTACGCCGGCCGAGATCAGGGTGCGCGCCATCGACCTCTTGTGCATGTTGACGCAAACCTCCCGATCGACCTCTTGTGCATCGCCTCAGCAGTCGCCATCTTGTCGCCGCAGGTAAAAAATGGCCTTTTCCTCCTTTCTTGCATCTCCTCTTAGCATGATGGTCTGCACGTCTAAGGTTGCAAAGGTATAAATCAGATTTTTCAATATTTTGCTAAAAATGATATCTTTTTCCTTCTATGAAGCTTAAATTGGTGTTTTTTTAATGTAAATAATGGAATGTGCTCTGCATTTACGAAATTTCATATTTTATGTGTATCTAGGTCACTTTGTAAAATGATTTTTTCTTACATCTCATTTACATGCATTTTTGCTGGTTGATATTGTTTGCCTTATAAGTCCTAATTTTTAATGTTACTGATATTTTTTTGAAAAATTCACTGTTTAAATTTTACTGAGTTTACGCTTTCACGTAGTTACTAATTGAAATTAAGGCACCCAAATAAACCAACAAAGTCTATGAATTTAGGCACCCAAAAGCCTTGCTGGTCACTCCTGGACTGCTGCTACCTCTTTTAATAAATCTCTAATTAGTGATCATTCATTTCCACTTCCTATGATAAAAAACCCTGGTCATATCCAAACCTGTTACTAGTTACTAATTGGGAAGATCTTCCATCAACTATAAGTGAAAAGTAGTGCAACTAAAAGTGACAGAAAATCTAAGTCAACTAAGGTACATAAAAGTCATAAAAGAATGCTAAAAGGGAAAATTAGTAACACTTCACATGCAAATTTGCAGTCAACACACAGAGGAGTTTCCCTTCACACTTGGAGAGGAACAACCCAAGCTCAGTTTCAATGATAATGAAGAGCAAACCCAACTAATTTTGAAGGCAAAAACCTTATATGAAACTCAAATTCTAAGTAACGAAATAGACATCCTAACAATTCACCCAGCTCTGGTAGTGGCAAACCATTTACAGATCCACAGCAGCTCAGAGAGGCGAAGAAGACCTGCAACATACGCCAAACAAGAATCCTCTCCAGATTTACATCAATTAACCTAAAGAAAACAGAGAATTAACTCCAAATCAAGGAAGAGAGCCCAACGTTAAGCTGCCCTATTTCTGTGCTGACTTGGGCATTATTCACTACCAAGAAAATGGGCTAATGTCATTATTGCGAACCGCACTTCTCAGCAAGTACAAAAGACAAAAATCCCATATCACAAAAGAGAAATTTCATTGGCATGGCACCCATACCAAAATTGCAAATGATTATATATATTATATTTAATGATTAAATGATTAAATAAGCATTTCTTTTCCTATTCCTTCTATGCTTGCAAAGGAATAGGCAAGCAGAGAAGGAATCGGCTCTGCTTGTCTATTCCTTCTCTGCTTGCCTACGGACAAACATGCTTTACCTAAAAATGCATGGATACACATTAAAAGCAACCTGAGCTTGACATTCTCAACAACCTGAGCAACCTGAGCTTGACAAGGAAGATGAAACGCCGGCTGTTTGATTAGGAGTCTACCCAGAAGATGAAAAAAACCAATATATGAAAAAGGACAGCTAAAATCACAATAATGAACAAAACAGCTTCTCTAATCGTGTTGCCAGAAGAAGATGTTGGTGTTGGAGACAAAATAGAATATTTGGGATGCACATTACTGTAAGGAGTAAATGAAGTAGTAGCAGGTAGGTAAGAAGGTGAGGGATACCTTATGAAATGCTGCAAAAGAGAGGGGAGGGATACCTTTATACTACAATGAAATGGGATCCCTTCCAATGCTCCATCTAATATAGGAGTGGGTACATCTCCCATTTTGTTCATACTCACATGAAAAAGACAAATAACAAAAGCACACAAGACTGATATAATAATGTTAGTCACATGCATTGTTACACAGTCACTATTCTCCAATGCGTGGTAGTCACAAGCCAATAGTCATAATACTCATATCACACACAATTATGTCACATGAAGAAGACAAAAGCAAACAAACCACACAAGTCACATGCATTATAGTCAAAATTCTTGACATGTATTATTACACAAGTCATACAAGTCAATAGTCATTTGTTTGTAGTCACATGCAACCCAAAGCAATAAACATGATTCTCCCACTGTTCATAACACATAATCCAAATGTCTGAAATAAAGAATAATCTAAATTAGTTTCTCACATTACCATAAACCATCACACCTATGCTGGTGGATGCTTTTCCATCCACTGTCCCCTCAGCCAAGTTTTTGCATATTCAACATTGTCCTCCATTGTCAGCCACATACGCATTTTATGCTCATCAAGCAACAGTGACAAGCCAGCTGTGTACATTGGATTCTTCACATCAAATGTCGGAAGCCGGCGCATCAGAGCTTGTGATCTTCTGTAAACTTCACTTTCCTTCTCAGCATTTTCCCTCTCTCGTGCTGCCAGATCAACGAGGATGTTCACATGCCTCAATGCTATGGCATTGCAAGCACACATAGCTTCACAAATGGATTGGAAGGCGGTGGAGACTTATGATGATTCACCATCCTTCCTCTTTGACCTAATCGGCTTATCCACAGGTGAAGTATTAAGTGGAGCAGTGTGAGTAGGGCTGGGAATCGGGTCGGGTCGGGTAAAATAGGGTCGGGTCGCCCTTTACCCTAGCTAAATAGGGTCGGGTAATTACCCGACCCTATTCATGAGTAGGGTCGAGAATGGCCGACCCTAACCCTACTTCGATCGGGTCGGGTCGGGTAATGACCCGACCCTACTTTTAAAAAATAAAATAAAAATAAATAATTTTATTTGCTAATCTAGTATTTAAAAAGTCAAAATTGACCTTTATTTGACTAAATTTTAATATAGGTATGGTTAATATAAAGTTTTTAGTGATTTAAAAATAAAATTATATTTAAAAATTAGATTATTCAATATTAAATGTATATTATAATATTTTATAATATGTACATCGGGTAAAATAGGGTTGTGCGGGTAATTCGGGTAATTATCCTAC
The DNA here is from genome assembly GCA_039654745.1 of Houttuynia cordata. NCBI lineage: Eukaryota > Viridiplantae > Streptophyta > Magnoliopsida > Piperales > Saururaceae > Houttuynia > Houttuynia cordata. The sequence goes on along the minus strand of CM077510.1, from coordinate 7,313,678 downwards.
CCGACCCTATTTTAAATAGGGTAAAATTTTCAAACCCGCACCCGACCCTATTTTGCAATAGGGTCGGGTCGGGTCGGGTAATTTTAGGGTCGGGTCGGGTCGGGTCGGGTAATAGGGTCGGGTAGGATTTTCCCAGCCCTAAGTGTGAGCACGAGGGGGCATTTGACTGGAGGATACATGATCAATAGAGGGTACCTAAAAAAATGAAAGCATATTAGACACAATATAGTTATGGATGCTCTTAAACACAATAAAGGTTCTCATACATGCAAACATGAGTAGTAATAACTACCGAAAGTTAATGAAGTTATAGCCCCCTCGTTCTCAAAACCTAGTGATACAGAAAAGTGACTCCAAAGTTATTGATATGAGCAAAATCACAATAAGCAAATGAATTGAAGTTAACTCGAATAAATTTTGTAGCCTTCATTGCAATATCATATGAGGACCAACACAACAATGAGAAGAAAGGAGAAGAAAAGGCTTGCTCGTCAATTATCAAAAAAAGAAAAAGAAAAAGAAAAAGCTTGGTCAAATTGGGAAAACATACTCTGCCATGATAGTCCAACTTGCTATTCTAATGTATACTAAATATGATGCTAAAAGCGCAGATGAAGGTGCAAGCAGGCTGCAGGGATATTGCAGTTAATAAAAAGGGCATCTACATAAAAAACAAGAGATCCTAGCACAACTTCCGAAAGTTAATGAAGTTATCATTCTTCTGGACATTATGTGTAGGTCATTGATTAAGTGTCTGAGCTTATCTTTGGTCTCATATTTGTTAATTTTCAAATCTGTTGGCAAATATTTCAGCTTCTTTAAGGTTTCACAAGCTTTATATGACAATAGAAATCCACATATAACAAATAAGAAAAATTGTATTATTCCCTTCGTCTTACAATTTTTCTGTTATTCAAAATCACTGATCCATTGGTTGCACCAGACGTAGATCATTCATAAGTAAGAATTAAATTCTCAATAACCATTAGTCCAATGATTACAACACCAAAAAGACTGAGCAATACTTTAAAAAAAAAGTCTAATCATCACTTAGAAAGGCCATTGTTCATTTCAAAATGTATCCCCAAATATTTAGGATAAAATGTAGAAAGTACTATTTCATATATAAGGCATGCATCAGTTCATATGTCAGCTGAAATACACATGCGTAATCAAAATGGATTTTCACTATAACAAACGACAAATGACTAAACCTGGGATGGGTTGACAAATGTAGGAATAGTTGGGGAGTGCATGGGGAAGGGGGGAGCTTGATTATTATCATCAAGGAGACTGGTGAAGGGTCCATATTGGCTCTCTCCAATCTCCTCTCACAAGTACTGATCGAAGTCATTAGGTTTCATCCTTGGTATTTCGCCTTATGTAGAATCTACTTCCAGCAGTTGCTTTGATGCTTGAGCCACATTGGCATTCTGCTTCTACTTACGACGTCCATCATAAGCATGCTCCTCCGTTGCATGGTTGCCGTCAAATATAATCTTAAGTAGTTGCACTAGCTTATTTGTGTATCCCCAAGTCTTTAGGCGCATTGCCTTATGGTGCTTCTGCAACAACAACACCGAAAATATTATCGAGTTGTCATGAGATGTAAATTAGGGAAAATATCTAAATGATGAAAATATGATGGACCTACAGTTAGTTTTATTTGTTTGGTAATCGGAGTCAACACAAAAGATATATGACACATACAACACAAATATAGGACTCATAGTGTTGATCATATCATAGGTCATACACATTAATGTGATAATGCATCGATCAATATGTGCTTATCAAAAGTGACACTTCAAAACTTATATGTAACAATTCATAATTGAAATGAGGCATACTAATAAATATAAATGTGAAAGCTACATTCAAAAGAAATGTGGAATGGGGAACAAAAACATTCACCTCCTTAAATTGCCTCCAAAACTCTGGATTTCCGGATTTGTAGGTACCAGTTGATGGGTGAAACCTACATCCAGTGTGATTAGACATCCACTTCCAAGCATTGTAGAGGTACCTAACCTTGTCATAATGACTCTTGATTACATCAGCATTCACGTGTATGTCCCTTTTGCTCAATTCCTCACTCACAAGTGCATAGCATGGGGGTTCAAGTCCCTTGCCCTTTCTATGTCCAGCAATCAAAGCAATAGAGTATGCTCGGATCCATGCATAGTGCTCCTCCTTGCCCCAACACTCTACCTGTTTCACATACTTCTCTTTCTTGGCTGGGCTTCCCATCTCAACAAAGGAGACTATATAAGAGGAAAGGCATAAGAGCAATCAATATTAATACACAACAGATCCTAAACTCTAGACAGCAAATACACAATAGATCATAATATTAAAACACCATTGACCACAACTCTACATATATTCTGCCGCAGCATCCTTTAATAAAAAAACTTTTAATATACAAAAGGAAGCAACCCAGGGCAGGACATAATGCCTAAATGTGAAATCTTAGCTGCAATGTAGTATCACTTTCCATTATTTAACTCGCAATATAGACATGCCAACAAAAAAAAGTGCAAACTGCAGAATTGTTAGACATGAATCTTATCCAAATTCTATAACCGTGTCTTGCATTCTTCAGTGACCATGTTGCCCCGTTGGGTTAAAAAGCGTGTAAGAACTTCTCAAGGAGGCAGCCCCCCCTCCCAATCCTTGCCATGTGGTCCCACAGCTTGTGATCTTTCTCTGTTTGATGTTACCATCAGTTGAATATTTGGGTTATAACGCTCTTTTCCAATGTTGCCATTCAAGATACAATCAATGACCAAAACTACGGGTATCTCAGAAAGAACAAGCATGCAGGCATGAGGGCCCAGGATAGTTAAACAACTCCTGCTGAAATATATTGATTGAATTTATCTACAAATTAGTTCAATGAAATGTTTGAATGCGCGGATTGCCCTCAATGTAAAAGTATCAATGGCAACTACTAGTTAAATAAACCAGACAAAGCTACTAGTTAATCTCTGTCTATAATTTTAGTCGCAAAGGCACATCAAAGTACCTATCATTAGGTGATGCATTTGCCTGTGGTTTATGGACATTAGTGGATCATGAACTCATGTAGTCAGTGTGCAGTTTAACTTCTATAACGAAAGTGAATTTGAAGAAGGTAAAACCTTGAGATTGGTCAATAACGATAATCCTATTTAATGGTGAATATCAGTTTTCTGATCCAGTTCCTATCTACATGCAAGTGCTAAAAATGGTTGCTTCAGTAATTAACTTTTGCATTTGAATCTGTTATCCTTTTTTGAACTCATGTAGTCAGTGTTGACGGTCGCACTCACATAACTTTTTAATGAATATTTTCCACAACAATCTTGATGATGTAAGACAGCCATAATGGACCCTTGGGTAAGCAATTTCTGTTATACTAGAGAGCATCTACCCAACTGCCCTGAGCATATAAAACTAAAGTTTCAAACTGCTCTTGTCCATGTAGAATCTATTAGATGGCGACGATGATGAGAAATATGTTGTAGTAATGGGACTTGCTGAGTATTGGGAACTACACTTGTGTGACCCTCCACCTAGAAATGTTGTCCACCTACATAGGACGAGTGGGTGATATGCTATGCAACGTAATAAACGATCGAATGTGTACGGACTGGCCAGAATGAGATTTACAACCACAAGCACGCTTCCTTACGGAATATAGTTGAATGGGCATTTAGTGCATTGAAAAAACGCTGACACATCTTGGACAATATGCCCCTTATCCAATAGAGATGCAAGCAAAACTTGTGTATGCTTGTGTAACATTGCACAATTTTTTCCATGAGCAACACCATGGCAGCTCTGACCTGACATGGGAGACTGGCTACTACCAGAATTCGAAGGAGATGCACCATACATTAACAGTAGGGGCACAGGTACTCCGGATGGTGCATCCACTAGTGGTGGAGGGTAGATCATATGCAAGTAACTGATGATCAGGTCATGTTGAGGCTACGTGATGCAATATATGATGTAATTGCTGACTTGCTTATATTCCCACGGATCATTGCAAGTGCATCTTACTTTTAAGTTCTGCACACAATTGAGTTTCTTTTTCAGTCAGACCAATTACAATTCCTAGTGAACAAGCATTTTTAATTATATTTATTCCTTCAAGCACCATAAATAATACTTAAAATAACAGTAACAGCAACAACACATACTCTTCTAATCCTTTTCTGTGAACAATTGGAATCTATCAGTAGTCACTTTCTATAATATAAAAGGCTGATTTTGCACAATGTGGGTGCCTAATGGCCAATTAATCGACCAACATTTCTATGTTTCTAATATCATCCATGCAGTACAACTCCTCGAGCTTCAAGACTTTCTAAGTTTTCAAAATGCTTCTGCCACTGATTAATTAAACAAACAAAATTTGGGCACTTACCATTTTGAAACAGGTCTGTAACTTGTCTTGCCCGATTCATCTCTGCCACACAATCTTTCCAAATCGAAACCTTCCAAATCGCGCTTCTTTTCTTCTTCTGTTTACGCTGGAACCTTTACTCCCGACTGGTTCACCTTCATCGTCAGCCTCCTCACGATCGCCGTCGTCATCGGCCATGACCGCCGAACCCAGCCGTCGTCTCCACAGTCACCATCATCACTTTGCTGGTTCGCCGCCTCCACGCCGTCGAGCTCAAGCCCACGTCACCGCCGCCGTCGATCGTGAGCTCAGCCACTACCCTTCGCCGCCGGCTTTCCTCATGCACCCTCGGACCACCGTTGATCGAGTTCTTCATCGTGCTCTACTTTAGACACTGAGCGTTCTTTCTTTTGTTTCGACAGAATTGTTTTTGCCGTAACAATCTGTCGAAAGAAGTAGATTTTTAATAATAAATCTCCGTACTGACGGATCCATATCCACTGAAAATAATCCGTCGTTAATGGTCCTCCTTTTGACGATGGATTGATTTCTGTCGCCAATCATAGATATTATCAACGGATTCTTTTTCGTCAAAAAAATATCCGTCGTTAAAACCAATTTTGTTGTAGTGCATTGTCAAGAAGTTGTTACAAAGATAAAAAAAGACTAGCAGGCTGGATATCAAAAGTCTTAAGTCAAACTGGGACCTGAGAGTATCTCTCAAATGATTGATAAGTATGCTAGTGATTTCTGTTAGTCTCAAACAAAAAATAGAGGTTTCCATACTTTAGGCTGAATTTCCATTACAAAATCAAAAAATGCAGGTGACTTGGGCATAAGAGACATGGAGAAATTTAATATTGCCTTGCTCATTAAACAAGCCTGGACACTTGCTTCTAACTCTGATTCACTATGTGTGACATTTATGAAAAATAAATAACTCCCAGATGGAGATTTTTTGCAAGCTCCTGTAAGCCATCTGACCATCATATGGAAAAACCTAAAACACTACTCTGACTTTATTAAGACAAATTCAATCTGGTCTATTGCAGGTGCATGGTAAAAAGGTAAAGAATTTTACCACCTGTTTGGAAAGGTTCGGGGGACTATTATATGTATCACGATCCCTTCTCCTACATCATAACCACTCTTTACTATCTGAAGTTTTTTCACCAATTTGAAGTTTTTTCAGTTGCTTTGCTCCAGTCAGAAAGTGTACTGTCTGTTTGACTTAAAATCGCATTAGAATTAATGCCATATCTGATCATATAAAATCTCTTGGAGCATATGAAGAAAAGGAATAAAATTATAAACAGATATAGCACCTAAGTGGAATACAAATAGACAAGTTTTTATGTTCATCAGTTATTTTTGTACTTTCACAATCATGGTTTTTCTATTTATCTAAATTAATAGCTTTTGTAACTTGTAAAGTTACTTTTCTACTTGGTAGTTGCCGCCATTTCTATGGAAGGCCTAACTCTAAACTCTAAACTTCCAAGTTCAATCCCAAGAGTCAAACTCAGTAAAAAATCATAAAAACAGAAGAAGAAAAATGAAGACAAAACAAAAGCATTCAGATCACCATGTGGTGAACAATGCAATAATGGATGAAAACTCACTTGTATCTCCATAGTGATAGCAAGGTCCTTGCTTTCCCATGCCTCTACAATGATAGTAATGTCGATGTGAGCCAAGGAACTATTGTTGCACAAATTTCATTGTTCATGGAACTGATATATTTTAGACACTTGCCTGATTGAAAACAAAATCCCGGTCAATAACGTTGAGCATTTGAAACACAGTAACTTGAGATCTTCTTTAGTGTTTTTAGTTATCCAAGAATGGCAGAGCAATCTGTTTTTATTGGATAGCATATCCATGTTTCCAACCATTAAATTGAAAAAAACATATCTAGGATTTGGTAATAACAGTAACCCATAAAAGTGGATCTCTAATAACAATCCAACTACATTGTCACTGTGAGTTGAAAAGCATTAATACAGAATAGGCAATAGTATCTACAATCTGATTTCCATCACAGTAATTTTACATGCTACGTGCATGGATGAAATAGCTATGTCATATTCAGCCCATGTAACCCTATACATGTGCATGAGTAGCAGTCATTTAGCCAATTAAATGTAAAAAACACAAAGTTCTGCTTTCAAGATTTCATTTCCAACCATGGTAGACTGATCAAGTGGAAAAACATATCTAAAAGGATACAGAGCTGATTGCCATGGGTTTGGATTTTGTTAATTTTGAGGCTTAGTAGGTCATTGTTTTCCAATGCCTTCCCTTTATCAATCATCCAACAAACTTTTTTCTAGTTAAATGAGAATTAAAACTATTAGTTTTTCTTTGTTTAAAGTCGAAGTTCTTCACAAAATATGTTATCAAGACTCTGTATCCAAATCCCACTCAGAGAAAGCACCACAATTATAAAAAAATGATGAAATTTCAAGACTTGAATAAATCTAATAGTTGGGTTATGGAATTTGTACAATCCTCATGAAGAGGTCACAGATTTCCGATAGCGGGCAGTGATTTCTTCCTTGTGTACTTTTTAATTGTGCAAAAATAAAGTTTGTGCTTTGTATCTAGAGTAAAAATCCAGCTTTCAATAGCTTGTTTGCTTTCAACAGCTGGATTTCATGGAAGACGATGGTCTAGACACAAAACAAATAGGATGTTCTCGACATAAAATGAGGAGGAAATAACCTGATGAACTCCACAGGCAAAGATGTAGGGCTACTGGTGGAGGCTTGGGTCGAGCGGCTGGCGAAGAAGTGATGTGCTCAAATTATGTTAATTTAAGATGTCTTAAACACCATGTTTGTGATGTTATTTTGCAGTTAATTAAAGGCTAGGTAGAGTTTTAGGAAAAATAGGTATTTGTTAAGTTAAGGCATTAACATGTGACATTCAGTGTTATTTGGGCTTTAAATGTGCAGAAATAAATTAGCCACAACTATTTTTATATCTATGGATCTAGTGTTGTGAATTTGATATCAACTTATGTAAGCCCATTGTGTGTTGTAGGTAATTCATTGACTTGTGAATCTTGAAGCTTTAAAGCCCGTACTTGAAAGATTGCAATGATCTGCCGGTGACAATCAACTATGAGTTAATCAAGGCAATCATTGGCAATCAATTATGAGCTAATTGATCAGCCTCCTAGCAGCGATCGATCAGCCCCTTGTTTTGAGTCAGCCCTACCTGGTATGGGTGGCCTGTTCTTATGCTTTGTATTTTATTTCCAAGGGGGTTGTTCATGCCCCTTGAGTTGAGGAGATGTTGTAATCCAAATCCTTTGTACTCTCCCTTGTTTTCTTTAATATAATTTTTCAATTATAAAAAAAAATTATGAGCTAATCAAGGCAATCATTGGCAATCAACTATGAGATAATCAAGGAATCATTGGCAATAAACTATGAGATAGTGAAGGCAATCATTGACAATCAACTATGATCTAATCGAAGCAATCAACTATGAGATAATTCTGACAATTAAAAAGAACCATGAAGAGCTGTGATTGGAGGAAGAAAAGGCAACTGATATATATTTAAATTATGCATTTCATTAGCTCCAAAACTTACGCTTATGTTAGTGTTTTGAATATATTTAGTGATTCTTTAATGTTGTTTTGGTTTTTGTAGGAGAATAAGGTTCTGCACTCCTTTTGGCATAAGACGATGGAAATAAGAAGAAATTGCATAGCGAAACAGTGTGTGATCGATCTCCAAAACAAATGCAATCGATCACCTGACCCAAAGAAGAGACCGCGAGATGACTGCGCGATCGATCACCATCCTTCCCGATCAATCGTAAGTACTGTAATTTTTGAAACAACAGTTTGCGATCGATTGCTACCAAGTCGATCGATAGCCGTATGACAAAAGCAAGCCGAACGATTGCAAGACATAGAGAAAAGACTTCTTGATATGCAATCGATTGTCGTATGAGACGCGATTGATCGCCGGACCAGAACGATCAATCACGCTGACGTAAAAATTAAAGAAGAGCCCTGTTTAATGTGGATTTCGAGAAGGGATTCGTGGCTTTTCTAGAACCCTACTATATAAGCTTTAAGGAGGGCTTAGAATGCACATCTTAGAGAGTTCTTTTGGAGTCTTGTGATGGCTAGAGGAGAGAAAGAAGAAAAGGGTTCTACAAAGAAGACGAAGATGATGGCTAATGTTCTTTGTCCGATGCTCGGCTAGACTAAATCCAAGGCGTAGATGAAGCCCATTTAGATTGGTTTTATCTTTCTTTCTCTCTAATCTTGTTTAGTTGATATATGAACTTTTGTTCTATTATTAATGTTAGTTCATTAAGATTTGTTCTATGTGCTCGAGAGAGGCTAGAGTGGATTTTATGAATTTTAATCCGAGGAATTCTTGTGTGTCCGAGAGGAACGTATGTAGACTGAGGTGAATAAAGTTTCATTGATTCTATGCTCGAGAGAGATAGTGTCACAATTCCATTGCTTTAATTGTTTTAAGTGTTACGTCTTAGAGGAGTATGTACAATATTTGAATTGATAGCATATGTCCAAGAGGAATATGCTGATTAGTGTATGTTCGAGAAGAATATAGTAATCACATCAATTATGAATTTTATATGAGAGAGAGAGAGATGATAAAAGTAGTTTAATTAGTAGTGGATTCGGTGCCTTGGTAGTTCTCCACATTAGTACAACTCATTTTAAGTAACCAAAATTAATTGTTTTTCTTAGAATTAATTAAAACAACAACTTTTACTCTTGAATTTGGTAGATTAATCTTCCGTCTGTGTGGTTCGACAACCCTAAGTAATCACTTGAGTGCAATTGCCTTGTACACTTACAAGGGTTTAATATTAAAACGATCAAGTTTTTGGAGCAGTTGACGGGAACAGCATAAGATATTTACCAAATTCTTAGTGTAGTTAGAGTAGTCTTGTTTCAGTTTAATTTAGTTTAATTTTAGTTGCTTAATTTTGTAGGACTAAGAGAAGACGTGGAGTTCTTATCGAAGTTGTAAGGGCCACCCGTTCCCCTCGTTTGCATTCTCTTACCTCTTTTTCTAGTTTAGATTTGGGTGCTTGGTATTTTCCTATTTCTTTATGTGACTGCATGCTTATGCTAGGTGTGGCTATTAAGGTGTTAGTTGTCGCTATCTAGGATCGATGTTTGTTAGTTGTGGATATTATGATTGCTACAGGTAATTGCTTGTTTGTGTGTGATTGTGCATGCAGGTCGTCGGTCCCTGAACCCTGACCTCGCAGCCTTTCACCATGACCCTGAGCATCTTAATAGAATCTGTAGAAACCTAATCCCTAAATTCCATACCATGGCCAACAACATGAACAATGGTGGTGAGAATGACCTCAACCAAAACCCTGTAGTGGCCCATGTTCACACCTTACAGGACTACTACCATCCTGTAGCCTACACCTCCCCATCTTGCATCCTATTGCCTAATAATGTGGCCAACTTTGAAATCAACCCCACATTATTCAAATGCTCCCCTCATTTCATTGCCTTTTGAACGAAACTTATAGGCACCTTCAAAATTTTCTAGAAGTGAATACAACCTTTATGATCACATTATCGGATGACCAAATACATCTTCGGTTATTCCCATTTACCTTTAAAGATAGAGCTAAGGAGTGGCTTCACTCCTTAGAGCACAATTCCATCACCACTTGGGAGGAGCTACAAGCTGAGTTCCTCGAAAGATACTTTCTTGTTGGGCGGACTAATAAAATCAGAAACAAAATTATAACATTCACTCAGCTTCCCAATGAGTAATTCCATGAGAGTTGGGAGAGAATGAAAGCCTTACTTAGGTCTTGTCCTCACCATGATGTGCCCAAGTGGCAGCTTGTCCAGAGATTCCATGAGGGTGTGTGCGATTAACGTAAAACCTTAATTGATGCTTCGTGTGGAGGCACATTTATGAAAAAAGACATTGGATGATGCTTGGGGATTACTAAAGGACTTGAGTGAAAACTCCCTTCACAGTGCGACTTTATATAGATCTGAAGGTCATTTATCCAATAAGAATGCCTCAATGGGAGGTATGTATGACTTGAAAGCCACAGGAAGCCTAGAGCACCAGCTAGCTGTCTTAACAGAGAGGTTTGATCGGTTCCTATCTCAACCTTCACTTACCCTCATGACGTATGCACCATATGTGTGAGCTCCATGCATGCCATTGTTGACTGTCCTTCAGCTTCTCAATACCTAGACTTAGTCCAGGAACATGTCAACACCACACAAACCTTTATTAGGGCCACCAACAACCCTTATTCCAACACGTATAATCCTGGGTGGCGGAATCACCCTAACTTTTCATGGAGGCAATCTAACTAAGGGTCCACTCTTAATCAGGAACCTAAACAGGATCTCCCAAGCCAACCATTGTCAGTTTGGCCAACCCCTTAGGAGACATACCTTGGAGGATCAAATGAGTCAAATGTTAGCTACCCAGTCGACTCACCTTACTGCCGTGACAAAAATTAAAACTGAGCATAAGGAAATGAGAGAAGAGTTACAGATTCAAGCCAAACTTGTCCATTCCCATACCCAGTTCATTGCTAAAATAGAGACATAGTTAGGACAACTGTCCCAATCCATGAATATGAGAGAACTAGGCACAATGAGCAAGTCCATGTAGTAACTACCTTGAGGAGTGGCAAACAGATTGACAATCAGGCTAAGGACGTGTCCACAGGCACCCCAAGTGAGAAGACCATCCCTGAGACAGTTAGAGAACCAAACGAAGGATCCTATATTCCTAGAGCACCATTCCCGAATCCCTTGACAAACCCTCCCCATTTAGTAAATCCCACCAAAGAATGGAGAAGATATTTGAGGTATTTAAGCAGGTCTAAATCAATGTCCCTCTGTTAGATGCTATAAAGCAAGTTCCTGCTTATGCTAAATTTTTGAAAGACCTTTATACCCAGAAACGTAAAGCCAAATCCAATATGACCCAAAGGGTTTTTTTACTGACCAAGTGAGTTCCCTCTTTACAAGTGATCTTCCACCTAAGTATAAGGACCCAGGAAGTCCCACGATTTCATGTGTTATAGGAGACCATACTGTGGAGAGAGCATTGTTGGACTTAGGGGCGAGTGTAAATTTGCTACCCTTTTTTGTTTATTAGCAACTTGGGCTAGGAGAGTTGAAACCAACTACCATAACACTGCAACTTGCAGACAGATCAGTTGAAGTTCCACTTGGTGTTATTGAGGATGCTCTTGTTCAGTTTGATAAATTTTTCTTCCCTATAGACTTCATTGTCTTAGATACACAACCTGTGCAGAATTCAGGTAGTTAGATTCATGTGATTTTGGGAAGGCCATTCTTGGCCACATCCAACGCCATCATAAATTGTAGAAATGAGGTTATAAAGTTGTCTTTTGGCAATTTAAAGGTCAAATTAAATGTCTTTAATGTTAAACAATCCCCAAAGTCAAATGATTTTTTCGCAGTTGACATGATTGAAACTCTAGTGGAGGATGTATTCCCATTTAGTTGTTATGATGATTCACTTGCGGTGGCTTTAAGTAATCCTGATGTGCATAGTAGGCCCACAAGTGGAATGAACGTTGGGTTAAAAGATCCTGGATGATTTAAAAATAAATGGGGTTGTGTTTGGCTAAAGACATTAAACTTAGCTCTTCCTTTCCTTGTTATGTTGCCATTGTAGTTTTATATTTCTTGCATATCGAGGACAATGCTCATGCTAGGTTTGGGGTATAGAGGATATTGCTTGTTTAAAAAAAAATAAAAAAAAAATAAAAAACTAATAAAAAAATTAATTAGTTTTTAGTTTGTTTGTTAGTATTTTCATAGGTTTTGTTAGTTTATCCCTTTATGATGCATACTTCAGAAGTTACTTTACATTGGAAGCATGAGTGAAATACTAGAGGATATAGACACTTAACTGAGAAGTATCATTCTGCTAGAGTCCTTTTGGATCAAATGCTTAAACTAATAAAACTCACTCACACACACTTCAGTTACATAAAGTAATACCCTAAAGAAATTTGTTGAGTACTAATCTGTAGTGGGTTAACTTTGGCCAAAGTCATTAGTTGATACATGATTATGGATGAGCTTAAACGATCATGATAGATCATTTACTTGGCTATATGGCTGAGGCATGAAATGGAAATAGGTTGAGAGTATAATACACCTAGAGAAAATAAATATCACTGAAAAAAAGAAAAAAATATATATGCGCTAAAAATAAAAATAAAAAAGTTAGGTCTGCCTTAACTTAGGCTAATGCTCAGGTCCGAAGATGTACTTAAAACCTAATGCCCTAAGCTAACAGGTTGGGAGTCATTGACCTGGGTTTTGTTAAACCAATACATCTTGAAGTTGGGTATTGCACAGTCTTGTTGCTGAAAAAAAAGAAACAAGAAAAAAAATCTATGGTGTATTATCCTCTCATATCCTAGAATGATGGATTATGGTTGAGGTGCGTAAGGATTTGTTCTATCATGAACCTAGAGATTGGGATGACAATGTAGATTCTGATGCACTTTGACTAATGGGTCACACTGGATATGTGTAAAACAGAAATTTAGAGTGTATTACTACAATGTTCTACACTTTAATATTTAAATTATCATGGCATATCATATTGAGCAAAAATTTCCAAGATGAAGGTGCAAAATAAAACCACTTACTTGAGGGCTTCTACATTCCAGTTGATTATAAATGCAAGTATGTCTGGTTAGTTTTCTTAAGTATTGTGGTGTGCATTTAAAGGGATAATAGGATTGTATGTTTTACAGTGTTTATTTTGATTTCTTTCGCACTTAGATGAATTAGGTTAATTTCATAAGTACATGTTTGTAGGTAGCATGACTGCAAACCCTCACAAGACACAACTCGTCCTACTAGGGACACCTAGAGGTTTAACGGCTTATTGCATATGCTTAATGCAATCGTGTTCCCTACGAAAGTGGCATTAACTTTTCTATTTTGTTTAGTTGTTAGTTGCTTTCCCTTATGTGATTTTGTTTTGTTAGGGACTAGTAAAATGTAGGTTTGAGGGTGTGATGTATACTTAAATTAAGAGAATAAGGTTATGCACTCCTTTTGGCATAAGAAGAAATAAGAAGAAATTGCATGGCAAAACAGTGTGCGATTGATAGCCAGAACATACGCAATTGATAGCCTGACCCAAAGAAGAGACCACGAGATGACTGCGCGATCGATCACCATCCTTCTTGATCGATCGTAAGTACTGTAACTTTTGAAACAGCAGTTTGCGATCAATCGCTACCCAGCCGATTGATCGCTGTATGACGAAAGCAAACGGAACGATCGCAAGACGTAGAGAAAAGACTTATCGATATGCGATCGATCGCGACGGTAGAAAAATTAAAGAAGAGCCCTGTTTAATGAGGATTTCGAGAAGGGATTTGTGGCTTTTCTGGAACCCTACTATATAAGCTTTATGGAGGGCTTAGAACGCACATCTTAGAGAGTTCTTTTGGAGTCTTGTGACGGATAGAGGAGAGAAAAAAGAAAAAGGTTCTACGAAGAAGATGAATGTTTGCGTGTTCGAGAGGAACGTATGAAGACTAAGGTATTATTTATGAATAAAGTTTTATTGATTCTATGCTCGAGAGAGAGTGTCACAATTCCATTGCTTTAATTGTTTTAAGTGCTACGTCCGAGAGGAGTATGTACAATATTTGAATTGATTAGCGTATGTTTGAGAAAAATATGCTGATTAGCGTATGTCCGAGAGGAATACAATAATCACATCAATTGTGAATTTCATATGAGGGAGAGAGATGATAAAACTAGTTTAATTAGTAGTGGATTCGGTGCCTTTGGTACTTCTCCACATTACCACAACTCATTTTAAGTAACTAGGATTAATTATTTTTCTTAAAATTAATTAAAACAACAACTTTTACTCTTGAATTTAGTAGATTAATCTTCCGTCCCTGTGGTTCGACAACCCTAAGCACTCACTTTTGTACAATTGCCTTGTGCACTTGCAAATGTTTAATATTAAAATGACCAGCAACATTTTTTTATTGGAAGATGGATAAAATCAATTAGTCATGCTCAAAATCAGTCAAGACTCAATCATGGAGTATTGACAGGAAATCTAATTGGAGCCTTTCCATTACTAATCTTTTTCAACGACTATATAAGCGATACCCGAGCTCTTCTTCATGGCATTAAATTCTCTACCTCTTACATGGACGACCACTTCTTTCTCTCTTTTCAACTTTTCTTCATTATTTTTTTCCCTTTGGAAATTTTATTTTATTTATTATAATGGTTGGCTAAGCTCCTAGCTAAGGCTAAAGGGAGGTATTTTTGATACTTTAATGAAGTTCTTTTCATGTTAATTATTGGGCTATAATTACGTGTTGGATATTTGAAGTGATGTTTTATTGTTTATCTCTTGCTTCTTTGTTTTCTTAATACATAGGATACTTGATTTCTTTATTGATCCTTTGTGATTTTGATACATAGAATTCTTGAAGACTTAAATATTATAATCCTTCATTTAACCAAAGTGATAGTTTTGTTGTTTGTTCGTAATGTTTATATTATCCAATTAGGGAGAATCTTCATTCGCCCCTAATTGAGAAAAGTTGATACATGAAAACCTCATTAGATATTACAATGACCTACCTTTGATGCCTTAGTATTTTATTTTATTGAATTCTCTATTCTACTTCACTCTTGGTTTCTTTCATTTGCTACTTTAAATTGATTTCTTAATCACACTAGTCAACCTATGAGGTTTGACCTCTTGTAATACTACAATTACAAGTACAAAGAATGAAATAGCTAGATAACTAAAGACTACTATTCAAATAACGAGTAATTAGTCTTGGTTCATCAAGAAGCTTAACGGAAGTGGTCTCGAGCGGTTGTCCCAAAAGCTAATGGATGTTCTCTCAAGCGGCTGTCAGAGCAGCTTAACAGAGGATTGGGTCGATTGACTGTCAAAGAAGCTTACCGGTGGTGGTCTTGAGCGCCTGATGGAGTGGCTGTCCCAAAACCTAACGAAGGTGTTCTCAAGCAGCTGTCGGAGCAGGTTCACGGAGGATTGGGTCGAGCGACATCGGAGAAGCTTACCGGAGGTGGACTCGAGCAGCTGCCAGAGCATCTGTCCCAAATAGGAGAACCTTAAATGGCTGTGAAAGACAAGAGGAAATTTAGGTCTTTGTGAGGGGTATTTTTGTCCTGAATCGCCCAATACAGAGATTTTTCACCTGCTCTGCCAAATGCAAATCAGACCTTATTTTTTTCAGGTTCCCAAACACAAGTCTTCAATCAAGAGTCACACTGATTTTTAAAGGTTGATAATATGATTAATTTCAGGTTCACAAACGGGTTTTCCACAATAAGAAAAATCACCTACAAATCACCCTAGAAATTTTTAGGCTAACATTTTTTTTTCACATTTCCCTGTCACTTTCCAAATGCACAAGGGTAACCAATGACAACCAACGAATCTTTAAGGTTTGCTTACGTTACATTTTTAAAAAGAAAAAATAATTTTTTTTGTTTTTAATATTAAAAAAAAAAGAATTTAGTCCTATTGTCGAATACGAGTCACAAGAGATAAAGAAATAAAGTGAACGTAGCTGTTTTTGTATCTGAATATTTTTAAGCAAATTGGCAAAAGGAATAAGAATTAGTCAGATAGACTGCTACATATTTTCTGTTCGTTCCTGCCTTATTTATGTTGGCAGCTTATAGCTAAAAGATTCACTGTTGATATCCTGGCAGTAAGTTTTGCGGGACATCATGTGCTGCATGTGATTAACCTAACTTGCCTAGGTGTTATACTTCAGTGGCTTCTAATTGATATCTGACTTACGTATTGGCATGTTGCCTGCAGATTTCGTGAAAAAGCTCAAACACGCAGATCGCACGAGAAGTTAATTTTGTCTAACAAATACTCACAATTTACTTATTTCTATACCCTTGATCGCTCTTGTGGAAGTGAGAAAATGCTTGAATTATTACCATTGGATAGATTGCATGTGTTTAGAATCATCTGCATAGATTTCAATGCGAGTTTGCCTTTATACTAAATGCTCGAATAATTATCACCAAATTTTTGTAAACTACCGGGATAGCCTCAGTAGCTAAGAAGCACGTATAGGAATATGGCGACACGATACAGACACGGGGATACGACATTTTTCCAAAAAGTAGTATACGATACAGCTAATAAAATATTATTTATATAAAATTTAAATATATTTTTGGTATTGTATTACCACATTTTTCCTCTTAAACCTTGTAAAAATTTTAATTTTAAACTTAAAATTATTTTTTATTCATTATTTCTAGTAGACAAAAATGTCACAAAAAAATAATATTGCATTTGCTTTGACTCGAAGCCCCACTACCCTCGAGCTTAGCTGAGGAAACACTACCTTCACCATTAGGCTATAGGCTACAGTGGCCTTTAGTGGTAATGTAAACGCAATAAACAATATATATTTTGTCATGCCCCGAAATCCCATACCTCGATCGGAGTGTGGAAGCCAACCAATGAGATATATTTCGAGGTAGAGATCCCGGGCACGCGACCGAACAGTCGATTTTCCAACCGATTACAATCATCTCAAAAGGACGTGTAACCGATTATGCCCGCAATCAGTGTAATACAATAACAGACATCAATAAATAATATGAAATGAATTTACGTAATAATAATCCATTAAAAAAAGTCAAATAAAATAAACCTATAAGTTTATGGCACACAATTGCCAACAATGTCATAAGCATCAATAAAAGCAAAGCAAAAAACTAAATAGTCTTTAAACTCTTCTCGGCGCCTGCAATCCGTCATTCCACTACTACACTTCCTGATCTCACTTTTCATTTGCGCTTGCATCAGAGGATGCATGAGTATTTCATAGAAACACTCAGTAGGATGTAAAAACCCATTGAATTAAAACAAGCAGTATGAAGAGAATTAAAAATAACAAAGGTTATAGACATTCCACAACATTTGAACTGAACCGAGGTCGATACACCTGCAAGGTTAGTCAACAATAACAATTCCAACTCGCAAGTATAGGAAAAACATCAATAAGGCTCCAAACAAACATATGTGTAAGGAAAGAATAACCATCATATCAAAGGCTCCAAACATCTAAAGTGAAAGGAGTTACAATTTTTGCTCGCTAACCTGGTCGCTCGCAAGTGACTAAAATAATATACCAGAACTACCCTAGGGGTCCTCTCATTGGAACCCTGCCATGCGTCTAGGATGCTGGCCCCACCAGTGCTTACGGACACGATGGGCGGAGACTGAGGACCTTCCGTAATATCCACAATCTAACGTACGTATAGTGCCTCCCTTTGGGCAGTATGGAATCACAATTTCATAAATATAAGTGACCTCGCAAGATCTAGCAATGGCTTAATTGAGCATACTATGAATCCACCATGGGGAGTGTCTCCCAAGATCTCCAGCGGAAGAACCAAAATTTGAACCTCTTAATGTTTGATTTGGTCGTGTTTTTCTTTATGGAAATTAAAGGTGGTGAGAAGAGCTTTCCAACGCCACCTACTATGCGCGATTTGGAGTTCGGAGTGAAAAGTTATGAGAAATTGAATTTTGATTAAGCGTGGCTGCGATCGATCGTCATAAGAAACGACGATCGGCAAGATGAACCGATTGATGCCTTATCAAAACGATCGATCGTAGTTACTGTGATTTATGATTATTTTGTTTCGGGTAAAGTGATCGATCATCGATCGGCTGTAACGCGGTAGTGTAGAACAACGCATATGACGATCGATCGCCGTATAGTCGATCGATCGTCGGTTGCGATTTTGCGATTTCTAGCTTATTTTTAGGGTGTATTTGCTTGGGAAAGATACCAAATCCCAATTAGACTTGATTTGCACGTCTCTAGAGGGATCTTCAGGCCTTCCCATTGGTTAGAAGTGTCCATGATATAAAAAATTAGTTTAAGAAGGGATTCTCCCCCAACTCTATATAAACCCTAGAGAGTTGGCTTGTGCCATTGCAAAAACCTAACCTTAGAACGTCCAGAGACATTTCCCCTTCTCCTTCCCACGTTCACCCACCTCCTTTAAGGCTTCTTCTTGTAGGAGTTTGCAAGAGCTTGGAGCGGGAGCTTTGGAGGAAGCAGAAGAGACGAGCAACGCGTAGAAAGGTAGAATCTTCGGTGAATTAAGTAGAATGGTTTTCCCCTCTTCTCTTTTCTGATTATATGATATTGACAAGTGTTTTGATTCAGTACCTTAGAGTATTGTGTGGATTCTTGTGAGATAAATGAATTTTGTCATTATTTCTATGCGTAGTGCATCATAATCATATGTGCATTCATGTTCCATTTCTAGATGGGAATTCGCACTTAAAGTTTAATGCTTTATTTATTTTCCAGAAACTAGAAGTTCTGATATTGCTTGGTTGATCATGATCCACGTTGAGTTTTGTACCTTAAAGTGTGTCTTACATTAAATGTCTTATTTGAGAGGTATTAATAGTTAAAACTATGTTATATGTAAAAGAACATAAGAAAGGAGTGAACTTTAGTAATTTCAGATAATCCTAGGGTCTGTAATTAGTCTAGGAGGGGAGTATATGGTCTGTTAATGATATATAATCATTTATAATGTGTTATTAAGTAAGATAATCAAGTTTAATTAAGAGTCTTAATCTCGGCCAGAACTGTTTCTATGCTGACATTTAGTAGTAAATAATTCAAAACTAATTCAAATAAAATCGGAAAAATATAAAATTAGTGGGGTTAGAAACTAGACTCACGAGGGTATTATCAGTAATCAGAGGTTAAGTATTAATGTACAGAGCACAGTAGTCGTCAGAAGAGGACTGTTGTGCAGGAGGCAGTGAGTTGAATCTGAGAGAAAATACTAAGTATACAAATAATATCATGAAATATGATATGATAATGCCTAACGTGCCAATACCAGTAATTGGACTATATGCTTATAGAATATCACAGTAAGAATTGGGTTAGAAGTAATCTAATTTGGAGGGATAATCCTTTGATCAAGAGATTTATATCTATCTACCTTGAAGCGTTGATGTCGGTTTGTGATTCCACTTGAAATTCAAATCATTTAAGAATTTTTTGATTCTTATCTTTGATATTTGTATTATAGAATTTCAATGTGTTTAAGGAATTCCTATCTAGGGCTGAGCATAAAAGGTATGTATTGATTGTATGTTACTCTTTCAGTGAGTTGTTATTATTCGAAGTGTTTGGGTTGTCTTGTTATTCAAGAGTGATTTACATGCCTTTGAGAAGCTTGTTATTCTATGCTACTCCAATGAGTGAGTTATGTGTTGGCTAAAGACCTTGACACTTCTATCCATACTCTAAAGAGAGAGTCTATTCTGGTAAGAGATACCTTACAATCTTAGAGTGTTGTGACCTCTATTCCTTTGAGATATTGCTCATATTGATTACATAAAATACTTACTAATTTTTTGGGTGTTACATATTTTATGTCAGATACGGCAGGACACGCATGCAACTATGTCGCTCCCGTATCCGTGTCCGATACATATGAGATATGGATACGGCAGTAGTTTAGCCGTATCCGTGCTTCCTAGCTCAGTAGGCTCTTTAGGCGACATCTTTTCTTGACGTGTATGAACTTCTTCATATCATATTCCCTTCCTGAAGATGACTGTAAGATATTTGTAAATTAATGTCTTGTTTACATAAATTTGATGCATTCGTTGCTGTTCTGTATCCAGAATTTAAGCTAGGAAGGGGCATTCAAACGTCGTGAAGATCCCCATACCATGACGCTTGTGCCTTGTAAGATGATGGCGGATTAAGCTGTGAAAATGTGGTTTAAAAGCATAATCCCTTATTATTGTTTGATGCAAAAGTGTAAATACTACGTTATTTTATATTGAAAATTAAAACAAGTTGTATTCCTTTTTAATATCCATTTTCAAATTATTAGTTGTAGGATGTAGTATTCCTTGTTATTTATCACTCTCTTAAAGTCTTAACACAGTTCATGAGATTGTGATACCTGTAGTCTTGGGTTTCACAAAGGGAAAAAGCAGCTACCTCAAAACAATGATGCGATATCTTCGT
The DNA here is from genome assembly GCA_039654745.1 of Houttuynia cordata. Classification (NCBI taxonomy): domain Eukaryota; kingdom Viridiplantae; phylum Streptophyta; class Magnoliopsida; order Piperales; family Saururaceae; genus Houttuynia; species Houttuynia cordata. The sequence goes on along the minus strand of CM077510.1, from coordinate 7,293,169 downwards.
ATCAAGTTAACGTTGCTGGCAAAATGGTCCTGGTGCAGTGTTTTCTGTACTATTAATTGGTTTTAGATCTAACCTGTTAGATTTAGATCTGATGCCACACATAATGGCTTGAAATCTGACCTGTGAGATTTAGGTCTGGTGGTGCACATCCAAAAGAGAAAACCTGCCTGCCACATTATTTACGGTGGGCCTTGATTGAAGTTTCATTATGTGCCCCTCACATTGTGGGTGGGCCTGATCGGATGCAACCGTCGGACCATCTGTTGTGCGGTCAGCGACTCATGTATTTGGCAAACTACTCCTGGCCGTGCCAATGGCATAACCGAAGATGCTGGGTCCATGGCCCTCGTAGTCCCTTGGGGAGACCTGGGTGGAGTTGAGGACTACCCCTGCAGCTTCAATTCCTTTGGAATAGTACCTCAATCCGATCAATTTTCTGTATTTGATCAAGCATATGAGCTTATGACGCTCATAGTCCCTTGGGGAGAGCCGGGTGGAGTTGAGGACTACCCATGACTCTTGCAACTCATCTGTCAGCTTTGTTTCTGAGATGAGTTGGAAGGAGCATGTCAAATGCTTTTTTTAAGTACCCAAGCAATTTTTTACCTTTCTATATAGTTTGGGTCCCACCATGAAGTAAAAATTAATTATTCTTCTGATATTTCTACTAATAAGGGATGGAGGGAGTTGTAATTTTCAGGGATATACATTTTCTTATAAATATTTCTTTATACTAATTCATTATAGATACTCCCTTCGTCCAAAAAAATCCTGGTAGCATTTGAAAATTACTGAAATTTTTTACCTGTAGGCCCCTAGCATTTCAAGCCTCCACCTACCCTTGCACATGCATGTTTATGAGGGCAAATCTGGTCTCCTAATTCTGCAGTCGTCAATTTTCAAATGCAGCCAGCTTTTTTTTTTATTTAGTGTGTAGAAACAACTAGTGGGCATGTTCTTTTGAACCTTTTTTAGTTGCACAGAGAAAATAGTGCAGATATAATATGTTACGAGAGTTTCATTCTGTATTTAGAAGGCAATTTTTATTCCCTAAATTTACAAATGTGTTATAGTTGTTCATCTACATACAAATAAGTTGCAAGTTGTTTATAAATGAACAATGAGTCGATGGATTCATAATATATCAGAGCTTTGTTCATTGCCAAATTGTTTCCTTTGATATATGGTAGAAGCCGAGTATTTAGATGAGTAACTGTTGTCAAGACTTAAATGCATCTCCTGCTCCTCCCTCCTTCACGAGACTAGACACACATACCTACAAACATGCACATACCTTGAAGATATAGTTCCTGCTTAGAGATAATTGCTGATTGTTTGCAGGAACATATATAATGCATCAATGAAAAGTAATTGAAATCAATGGCCACGTTTATTATATAGATATAGGTAAATTTTGTTCCTATTTATGTTCGAAGCAGAGATTTAATACAAAATCTGGCTTTGCAATCAGACCCTTCTTCAATTATTCACTGAATTGTGGGGGTGTTGATGGATGACGACCATGGAGAGCAATTCTACATAGGCTTGCTGCGTAGGCATGCTTGCAACATTTTTCCAGCAATGCAAGGGCCCCATGCCTCTAGGCACTGGCCCATGCATTCTCTCGCATGCCCTTGCTTCGTGCCTGCGCGATTTGCTGTGCCAGAACACGTTACATTCTTAGGGTAATGCAAATATAGTCCGATTCTGTTTTACTAAATTCGTGATGCCAGACGACATGTCTTAGCAAAGTGTAGATGGGGAACACAAAATTTGGAAAGGAAATAGAGGGGCAGAGGGGAATAACTTAAGTACAGCCAGAATTGGCATTGGACGGCAGACGGCTAAGGGAAAGACCACCATGAGTATGCTAAAATCTGCATCAGCAAATCTCCTTCAACAGAGAACATCTTAGAATCTTTCAGAAATCAACATTGGCTAATCCATTACTCTACTTCAAGGCCATTTTATAGGAGAACAGAGTTATATCATTTACATAATCTTAGAATTAAACCTAATCTTGAATAAAATGAAATACCGAACCTTGTAATATGGCAATTCCTGAATCTACGATACTATTATAAATATCCCAATCAAAGTAAAAGCATATGCAATTATTAAGATCCAGATTATTGGTATTTTTCGGTATCTGGGACCCACTTTGGCCCCACAACAATTTGTATCTGATTTTTCTCATATTGTTGATTACACCAATAATGTATAAAGCTTACAGCTAGCTTTTATCTAAAAATCTTGCATAACAATTAGTTATGCTCCTAATCCTAATAAAAGAATAAACAAATAGATGTCATATTTGTATTTATGATATTGAATTAGGACATGATTGCATAGGTGCCTCTAATCGAATATAATCATACATGATTCCTCGAAAAGGACTATCACTTCTATTTTGGGTGAGGAATATCACATTTTCTCCTTTCACAAGCATAGATCCTGTTACTTCAACAGAAAATAGCCAATACAAGCCATGTATCCCATGTCTAGCAATTGCATTGTCATCTCCAATTTGACCCGTAGTGAAATATGGAGAACTAACATTAAACTTGTTGAAGCGCAGCTGTGTCAAGAATATATAGAGAATTCAATTTGCTGAAAATGCCAAAAATTATAAGTTAAACAATGTAGGGGTTTTATACCTGCAACTCTGCATATGTAGCAGAAGCAATGGCCACCCGCAACATATAGGTCCCAACTGTATTAACACAACTGAGATTGAACTTTATCTGCCAGGTAGTTGGTTTGTACTTATCCTTGCTGATCTTTCTGTGATTAGCAACAGTAATGGTAATTACATAAAAAATTTGTAATCTATTTAATTAATTTCAGTAATTAGTTTTCAAATGCTACATACAAGAATATCTAGGTAATTACCTATTCACATGTGCATAAAACCAATCTTTATGGTAGTTGCTGCTCTCAATGGTGTAGACAAGATCATCGTGAGGATATAACTCAGTATATCTATCCCACAAACCATATTGTCGATACCTTTTCAATATAAAAATAAAATATTAAAAGATAAAGAGAATAACAAGTTTTGAATATTATATATAGGGAAAAGTTTATATAGCTTATATGAAGCCAATTTAATTCGTAGTCGTTGGATCTTGATCTGACGGCTACAAATGGCTAAAAATAACTCACCTACCCACTGATTTGACACATACATTCCCATTGATTTGATACCCACCCTTGGATCGAAATCTAACAACCCAAAATATTGACCTCATGCTTCTTATATGAAAATGAGCTCATGTAAACCATATATTTATATATATATATATATATATATATATATATATATATATATATATATTATAGTATGTTGAACTTTGCATGGCAAAAAGCCTTAGTAAATATTGAGCTCAAATTAATATGACATCAAGAAGAGAGCATACTTTTCGGTATGATTCATGTAAAGCTTGTTGGCTAAATCTGGGCTTGGATCTGGCACGTAAAACTCCGATGCTGATCGATCGGGTACTCCTATTTCCCATAAGGTTGGTCCATTTCTTGGTGTTTCAAATACTATATTTCCAAGATCAATATTGGCCCCTGCAATTTATAGATTGTTTGTGAATTTGAAATGAGGACAAATATATATTGAAAAATAAAAATATCCACTTTATAATATAATATAATTTTCTACCATATTCACAGTTGCTCATATACCACCTTTTGAGGGTGCTATCTAATTAACAAGAAGCTAACCTTCAGTAACTTTGATTGTGTCTTGATATTTGTAATCTCCGATAAAATTTGGTACCCAGGCATAAAGATTGTATGTTCCACTCCTTATGTTAGTGATTGAGAAATTGCCGTGATTGTCAATTGGAGCCCAAAATTGGTATCCCTGAAATAGACATTTGCATGATTATCAAGTACACAGAAGAAGAAAGTTAATAAAATAATTTAGCTCACTTAGACAAGAACCTTGGTTTGTCTCTGCCATGACCCATTATCTCCAGGTGCAGCCAAACCAATGTAACCAAATTTTGCCGGGATAATCTCATTACTTACATACCTAAAAATGTAAAGAAAGATTATAGACCATTTAAATGACAAAAATCATACATAGTGTGTTTTAGGATCCTACTCAAATGAGATAATACAGCTCTTCAAATTTCAAAGTGATTATAATAGCAAATAGTTAATATGCACCCCAACGCATTCAGATCCGTCAGGTTGAGATCCAAAAGCTTGCATGATATTGGGTGGTGGTGAGGATAATAAATATCTGCCTATAGTAGCCACATGATCTAAGGGGCTCATTAAAATGTAGGTCTTTACAGTAACTAAAAAATCAAATTTGTTTTATACCTATCTTTGACAAATAGTTGACCAGCAAGTGAACCTCTTTGATTTGTCTTAGGGAAGTCATTTGAAACTGGAAAATTATACGGCCAACTTTGAGCTTCAATTGATGTCTACAAAAGAAAACAATCAGAAGAATTAATACATTAAAGAACAAAATCCTCATAAAGAAGTGTATTTTCCCAATAATTTGAGGTCAGTGATATGAATCTTATGCCTCCATCCTAATAGTTTCTCATCCTATTATCTTTTAATCCTCTCATAATTCACATGGCCCCACTCCCATTAGGTCTCATGGGTCACTTTTAATGATTAATAAAGATGTCCAAAATTAGAGATTTAGAGTTGAACATTTTAAATAGACATGGGAGGCTCTTATATGATTATATGTATAAACATATATGAAGTATAACCTGTTTTTTTGCATCTTCCCAGAGGAGCCCTTGATCAGTGCCACTACTTGCTGAATTGAGGTAGAAAAAAACTGGACCATAAACTTTCTTCCAAGGTTCATTGTCATTTATCTTCATGACCAGATCAGTCCCAGCATAGTGGTCACTAGTAAACATCTAAATAGGAAAAGTGAAGAGTAAACAACTACACTTGAGTATTACATGAAGATTATGCATGATCTATTTTGTATCTACTGATAACAAGCATAAAAGATCATACTAACAATACTTGTCTTATGCCATTTAACTTACAATATATAAGTATAAAACAAAATGCATTTCGAAGTGAATAATTATGTATTGCTTAATAAATCTACACCTGCTTATGGAAAAAGAGTTGGAGAATGTGTTGTTGTGTGTAAAATTTTGAGTTAGCTCTTTGATTGCAACATTTATGCTAGGCATCTATATGTACTATTGAAAACAATCCAATGAACATATAAGAACACTTGGGATCATCTTTTTTGTATTCTGTCCTGCCAATGTGAATTAATGATGACATGAAGATAGTGAAAGCATTCTCAGAGGGAAAAACAGTTATATATGGAATGTTGAAATCAATTAACTATAATGAACATTGTATTTTATAATAATAATAATGCTAAGAGATGAATGAGCGACATTATAATTGTACATATACTATACAAGTGGTTGTAGTCATCAATTTACCATATGAGAAATCCTATAAAAAATAAAGAAAGTCTACTACATGAGAAAGAGTGGGAAATTCAAAACTTACGGAGAGAATGATGGGTAGTACATGAGATGTAAGTCCCTGTTTTAGTGGCCCCCCAGATCGAAATTCTTGACTAGGCGTAATGTGCCAAAAGCCTATCAATGGTTTATTGCTAATCCAACCATGAACGTTGTTATCCTTGTTCTCAATCGAGTATTGGTATTTGTCATCTACCTGCTCTAGGCATAATGATAGATGTCAACAAATATTTTAACAAAGATAAATTGTTATAAACTAGAGTACGAACAGTTCAATTTTCTTAGGTCACCTTGTACGGTGGTTAGGTGAAGAATTAATTTTTTTTGTTAACTCAGGTGAGAATTATTTACCTCTCCCTTTAAATTACTATTGATAGGATTAACTAGTAGCACTGCTTCTGGGTAAGCCAATGGACGACCCCGTCCTGTTTGACGATCATCTGGCATCGGCATTATTCGTTGTCTCGTGTCCGTCAAGGCCATGTAGTGAAACCTGTTATTATTGATCATTTAGACCATTTTAGTAGAAAACAAGATGCACTAGGCGATGCACTAGGCCACTGATGAGAATATGATGTGCATATAATATATCGGAATATATCTAACCATTTACGTCATAACATGTCAAAAATAAAGCCAAAATTTTCTCCATCAGTTGATTACCTTTCTTGCTACATTAGTTTCAGTTGTGTTTCAGACATTCCTACAGCTATATATGTAATTGTGGACTTCATATTCAAATTATATCATATAAAAAAATATTGTTATTAGATATACACATTAAGGCATATGTGTACGGTAGTAATTATTCGTTGTTAACACACTGCCATGTTTACTGATATCTACAATTAAGCCACTTCCAAGAACTTAGATAAGTAATTTTTAATCCATAAACAAAATTTATGAGATGTGAAACATCTTTCATTCATCAGAAGAAATATGATAGCTAAATCTCATACTTAAAAGCATAAGAAAATACTGACGTCATTTGAAAAATATTGAAAATGAGTTGTGGTAAATAAATAAATGCTTCCTGCTGTATTTGATGGGGGTAGTCGAGTATTAAAAACCCTTCAAATAACTTAGATTCAACCCTTGATTTAGCAGTCCGCCATGCAATCGAAGTCATGCGACCCCAAATCGTTTTAGTGCACCTCGTTTATATATATATTGCATGGGACTATCTCCATTATTGTATTTACAATGTGGAACTGCTAGTTTGTAGTAATAATGATCACATCCTAACGTTACTAGTAGATGGTTGTAATGATATCATAGAACTATACTAAGCGAATTAGTATGCCATTTAAAAAACTGGATGTGTATTTATGCTGAGAGGTAACTTATGTACATGTCTTTTCGAAGCTTCATCGCAATCCTTGCTTGTAAAAGGTTGAAACCAGGCCAGCCTTCTAAGTGTTCAAAAATGCCGTACGAGTAAAATCCAGATTTACCTCGAAGCATTATAAACCTGCATGTTTTATACACACTGTTGGTTATCTCTAAGAAATAATAGACTACTACATACTAGTATTACTAAGGCATGAAATTACTCTCACTACTACATTTGCTCTAATGGATAGAATAAGGCGATGATCAGTGATCACCTCTTATCAATTTTTAAAGGAACTCGTATGCCTTGAAGTCTTGAACTCCATGTTCTCGTAAAAGAGACCTCCACTTGATTGTCATCTTCTTTAATTACATAGAAGCTTGAGCATCTCATTCTACAAGATGAAAATATGAAATTTTGCTATGTGACTATTATTATTCAACAATTAGAAATTCATTAAATCTAATGCCAATGCGACATTCTTAACAAAAGTACTAATACACATAAATTGTGAAACAAATATAGAAACAATAAGATAAACTAATTTAAGACTCACCTATCAAAAAGTTTGGTTTTTCCTGTTGTGCCATTTAAGCTCCAGACAAGATCCCAGTACCTATAGATTCAATGTGAATGTTGTTGGCTAGAAGTGTAAGTTTGTGATTGCACGGATGATGATGACAAGAATTAAGATAGGAACTTTATAAGAATTTGTTACAAAAATTTTAAAGGACTATATATGAATCCATGGCCCTTATAATAAAAATTGCCTTCTCGGTTAAGTTAGGATAATTTTTTTTAGAATAATCATTTTGATGAAGGAGAAATTTGTCAAATCTTCATTTTGATTATCTTCTTAACTTCAACTCACTAAATATTATCATGTGGCTTTCTAATCTGCTCCCCTACAAAATTTAGTTTCTGATTATATGTATAAAAAATCATGCCAGATGGAAAATACAAAACCATTCATAAAATCCCTTCAAGTATAAAAAATAATTGTATTTCAGTACATAGGAGGAGCTTGATAATTAACCTCTGACATAAGTTGTTATCAATGAGTAAATTCCAAACACTCTTTATGAAGAATAAGCTAAACCAAAATTTGGGAAAGCAATATCACATTAATGTATGCGTACCCTCGGTTGATCTCTTTGTTCCGAATTTCCAGTAGATTGTCAATGCCATTATAATGGACTCCAGTGACAATACCATCTGGCTTTGAGATGGTTAGCTTGAGGATGCCATTGTCAATCACCACCTGTATTCATACATTAGTCAATCCATTAACCTTTCAGCTCGGATTTGCACAATATTTATCTTAAGCAAGCACATATATATAAATAAATGATAACAGAGAAATGCTGGAGCCACTGATTGAGCCATTGAAAATCGAAGATTTATTGCCTGACATTGGAAGGCCTCACAGATGTGGCGTCAGCCTACGGTTATGGAAAAATGTTACATACGCTTCTACGCCCATGTGCTTGCCAGATGGCTACACGCCTATGGGTACGAGGCTCGCGCATTGGACTACACATTGTGACTAGGTGCAACAAGCAGATGGGTGCACCAGTGTACTAAGGATTACGAACGTACTAAGTAAGAACCATTCATCCACCCTAAAAAAAGTCTCAAGAAAAAAAAATGAAGTGTGGAAGAAATATACTCCCTCCGTCTAATATTACTTGTCTAGATTAGAAAACCAAAATGAACTGATTTCATTTCATTTTGGTTTTAGAGTCCAGACAGGTAATATTGAATGGAGGGGCTACTGAAAAATGAATTGGTTGCAGGGGAAAGAATGAATACTTGTTTTTTCTCTATTTGCAATTTCACTCCCTGCTGTCGAGCGTTGATCAATGGCAGGAGTAGTACAACTATTGTCAAAACCAAATTCATTCTCAACAGCAATCTGGCTGGTCTCTGCTCCATGCCTCCCCACATTGGCCTTGTCAAAAACATCAGGTCCGCCAATGCCAGATTTCTGCACCGTCATTTGACATGTTAAGGGTACATAGTGCCTTTAGAAATATGCAACTTAAAGATCAGTTTATCCTCAACTCTAGACCTTTTCATCCTTCACGGATGTAATGTACAAAAAAAAAATCTATACTTCCAATAATCGTACGAACAAAAGTTACATAAAACACAGTATTAGGAGATCTTTACCTTGTAAATCAGAATAGAGTTTTGCCACTACCACATCTTTGATTTTTCAACTCTGAATAAAGAGAAAAAAGAGAATGAGAAACAGATGCTCATAGGGATTTTTTTTTCTAAGGAAAACGTAGATGAAAGATACAGGAGATTAGCCAAATCAAAAAAACTTCACCAAAAAAAAAAGACCAAAGCCGTTTAACCTGAATGTGGTTAGGCTACTCATCAACATGGACCTGTATTCTTATATATAAGTTGGTAAGGCCAAGTTGATAATCTGATATCAGTATTATGCATATAGAATACGTTGTGCATGAAGAATGAAGAACTTTTAAAGATTGGCTATTTAATGTTATAGAGGTGAGTTGATTCACAGGGCCAACGGTCAACTTGTGCTTTGATGGTGGAACTTTCAAGTCAACTGTATTTAGATAGATATACCATAAACATTCCATGCATAGAGGGTCTCAGCATCAAGCTTGAGGAGGTTAGAATCTTGGTTAGTTGCTATTATCTTGAATGAGAATTGCCTTTGATTCATTTCCCAATTTGTGGTGACAAATCCCAATGTTTTGTTATTGCATCATTTGACTGGTAATCCAAATCCTAGTTTTTGATTAGCATGCAGATTCTTGATTTGCTATATCATGGGCTTAGGTTAGGTTAGTCTGATTTAGCAGAGGACGAGGAATTTGCCATCTTTCATGTTATGGATTTTCAGCAAGCACATTCTCCGATGGCTGGGCTTGGCCATCGGAAGGGCCCAATAAATTCTCCCTGCACACTTGGGTTCTGCTCACTGAAATTATCAGTCTTTCTGTCCCGTCTTAATTATCCCATTTCAAACAATTTTTCCTGTGTTAGTAGTCCTATTTCATTTTATCCTTCTCATAGCAATTAGTGGATGGAGTAAAAAGGGTTAGTGGATGGAGAAAAAAGGTTAGTAAATAGGCTTTCTTAAATGTCAAATGGCTTTTGCAAATATGGACTGCTAATATGGGATGGAGGGAATGTTAGATGACATAGGAACTCAGATTTGGTTCTTCGGGGACTGTATGCCATCAGATTATATCTGAGGGAGCATTCAAAAAGGTGCTTGGAAAGACCTCAAATCCCGCCTCCAATTTTATACTATACTCCTATATGCTAAAGATGTACTGCTACCACATAACAGTGTATGGGCACGACAATAGTACGGCTAGGGGGATGTATTAAAGAATACGGCAAAGAATAAAAATACCCCAAAGACATGAAAAGTAGGGGAAAATGATAAAATTAAAAATTAGTTATATAAAATAAATAAAACATGAAGCTAAAAAATGTATACTATAAAGGATGTGTTTGATACGGTATTAATACTTGCCAGGGTAAAAAACAAAACGGAATATTAATATGGTACCCGGATAAAAATTGTTTACTACACGTATTTTGTCACAAAACTACATAGTAGTTCATTCAGGTTTTACTTTTTGGCCCATCTCAAAATGAATAAGTTTTTGTTCCTTTTTCCCTTAGATTAATCCCATCCATCTAGATTTACCGCACGTGAAAAAGGCAATGTTTAAAGCGTTGTTTGTCTCGGTGCAGGACAACCTAACAGTTTTACTTTTCCAATATCCCCACTATTTGATACCAAATATCAATGCCCAGTTGACCATCATGGTCTTCATTTTGAATCCTGAAAGTAATACGGATTAGTTGACACCCAAAATTTCATCCTTTCTTTTCAATCCCATGCGTATGCAACTTGGACCGAGGCAGGATTTTTCGAAGGGTAGTTGACCTGTTCCATGTGTTGATCAAGCATGAAATTAAATTTAAAGCAAGAGTAATGCTTACACTTTTTTTCTGTTTTATTTTATTTTGTTACCGACTAAAAAAGCCGGGCAGGGCAACCGCCATATTAAAGCACCGTATTCTACCACCAATATCCTCCGGCATGTGCATGCCCAAGACACCATACATACGGCGGTGGGCCACAGAGTCAGGCTTCGGACTCAAGATCTCTACTTAGTAAATTCCTAACTTCCGACCATGAGACAATCCCACCAAACACCCTGTTGGTTGAAAAATTGGAGAGATTCACCACAGATGGTAGGTAGTCCGAAAGGCTAGCTCCTGTCCTTCTGAGCGGAGATGCTAACGGTTTCCCCCTTTATTTTTCGTTAGTGAAACCGTACCATATTAATTAGTTAGAGACCCTTTGGGCAGACTATATTTGGGCTCCTTGTATGTGAGCGGCTTACTCCAACAAATTACCTACAGCCCACATTTATTAGGGAGGAAGCTAAAATGAGCCCGGCTCAATGAGCCGAGACGATCTGAGCCATCGGATTGCAATGCGACAGTGTGCAGGGTGAGCACCTGCCTGTCCCTGCATAAACATGCTCCACCTCAGATTGTCTCGGCTCATGCCGACACACGTGAGCTAGGTCTCATTTATTAGACGAGTCCTCTTTATATGAGAGGGTTAATTGGCCACCTGACCTTGTGCCGTCAGATCAAAATTCAACTGCTCTTGGTGCGGCTCATGCAGATGCGCGCGTGAGCTGTATCGTATAAACTTTTTTCTTATTAGTGGGAGTCACATACATACTAAATTTATGCTACTATATTTGCCAAAAAAAATTTTCAATGATGCTACTGCACAAGTGAGTACAAACTTAAAAGAAACTTATACCTCGAAGAAACGTCTATGCATTCAATAGATGTTGTTTTATCATGTTTATGAACTACCCAGCATAAATTTTACGTTGGAAGGCAAAGCGATCATCTATGACTTTGAACCACCCAGTTGAATCATTTCTTCTCTCAGTTTATATGAATGGTACATGCCATTTGGAAAAGAAAACTGAACAAAGAAAAGTAATGTCACGTGCACACAGAATATTACAGCATGATGCCAACAAAAGGAAGCAAAGCACCATTAAAAGTGTTGATATGATTCTTATGGGGGAAAAGAGAAGCGAAACCAACATCAGAACAAATAACCAATGTAAAAACTATAAGAAGATGGCTGAAAGAGACTCACCTGAATGAATGATGAAACTAAAGCTTGCAGACTTTGGCAGGAAAGACAAGCACAAATGTTAGATTCAGCTCCCTCTTCTGTTGCATGTAAGTGCAAAATGGATACAGAAGCTCCTGGTGGTATTTATTCTCAGGCTTGTGCTTTGGAAAGGGAAAAAGCCTGCAGCAAACAATCCATACGCGTACGCTGAAGTTAGTTCAACTTCCTCAAACTCAATCCGCTAGCCTATTTTTACTACTCCTGAAAGTTGATGTTCAGTTTTACGTTAGGCAAAGGTAACTGAAAGTAGGTTTTATGCAAGGCAAGCTGAGTCATAAACAAGAAGAAGTGTTTCATCATCTCTATGTATAACTTTGCTTTCAGTTTTACGTTATGGCTTACTAACCGAAATCTGGTGCTTGGGTGAGGTTAGCTTGCAACAGGATGCTCTAAAAATAGAACTTATAATAAGATGATTAATTTGTAATTGTTGTTGTCTAATATTACGTATACAAATTTTGTTCACATTGCTTGATCATTTTCTTCTTTGATTATCTTTCCAACACGTTAACCCTTGTTTCTTGGTCTGACTAGTCCTGTACTTCTATTTCATACTAATCTGGATCCTTGTTTTTATTCGCCTTCGTCAGAATTTGGCTTTACTCCAATACCAATTAGTCCAACTAAAGAGTTTACATAAGACAGGGCAAGCTCACACACGTCAGCGTGCACCAAGGCATCAAGAGCCATTGGATTTTGATCTGCTGGTGCACGGCAAATCAGGTGACGTCAAACCGACCTTCCCCTGATTTGAAGCTCACCATAGAATGAAAATCCTTCGCTCCTAATGCCTCGGGCATGAGCCGTGCCTCAGACTAACGGGACTCTAGTCTAATCTCACGTTTCAAACTTTGGTGGCATTTCATTGAAAAAGAAAAAGAAAAGAAACAGAAAGGGGACCTAACTATTTGTAACGATCTCTGAAGTCATAGTTCCACACATGAACCTGGTTGATTTCTTTCTTTTTTGTTGCCCGTTCTGTTAGGCAACATGATACTAATATTATTCGTCTAGGCAGCGTGGCCACATGGGAATTTGTGATAATCGGTAGGGAAGTCCCGTTTTATATGTATGTTAGGAGTTTAAGCAATATGAGCTGCAGCAGAGTTTAAAGACATTAGTGGTCCAGTTGTTAGACGTTTACCAGACACATAATTCAAAGTCCTAGAATCAAACAGAAGCTGAAAGAACTTGTTTGAAGATATGACTGAAAGTAAAAAATTTGAACATCTGAAGTTTCATAAGAATCTGAAGCACGTACTCCGAAGTCCTCCTTCCTGGCAAGACCCATTGCATGAATTTTAGAGTTAGTGGCATGGAATGTGGTATCGGATATCGGTAAAATATCGGTCGGTCAAAGAGACGAAATATTGGAGATATATCGGAGATATTGTGTAAAAAAATATCAGTCGTTAAAAACTAGTTTTTACCGTATATTTTCACAATCTAACTTCTAAAATGAGTTATACCAATTTAAACAAAGAATACATTTCAAAATATGCATAAAAATGTATATTAGCATAGAAAACAAACATGAAAAAAAAATTCCCAAAAAAAAAAAATTATTTTTTAATTCAAAAAATACCGATATATCGGTCTGAAACCGATATATCGGCGATCGGCGATATATGGAAAATTTTCAAAAACCGAAATTAAATGGTATCGGTGTATCGGTTTGTGTCCGATACCAATATATCGGCGAGACGATTTTCCATGGTTAGTGGGGGCTGCCTGCATGTGTATGAAGTATAAAGCACTAGGTCAATTACCCACACTAGCCACTGCCTTGCTCCAGCCCTCTTCATGGGGCCTCGGTGGGTTAGAACATAGTTATGTCTACGTGATTAACTTGGTGCGACATGTTTGTATTTTCCTGCAATCACATGTCCAAATATAGCTGCCAAAAGCATAATGTTCTCCGGCCATCCCACTTTAATATTCCCGTTTGGTTTTCCAAAATGAGGAATTCGGCCATTGCCAAAATCTGGCTATACTGCAAAAAAGCCAAATGATCGAGTTGTAACGAACTGGTAATGACCTCGGAAGTCATAGTTTCCAACGTGGAAGTGGTTGCTTTCTTTTTTTTTTCTTTCTTTAGGCTGCATGCCCACCTGCGAAGAGATACCATATGATCCATAAGTAACATGTGATAATTTGACATTAGGAGTTTAAGAAATATGACATTAGTAGGATCAGGCAAGTTGTTGGACTTTTACTAGGCACAGTTGCAAAATTTTATAATCAACTGCAGCTGGAAGAACTTGGTTTGAGGAAATATAGGACTGTAATCCATAAGTGGGAACATCGCAATTTTCATAACCTAAAAACTGAGGCAAGACTTATTCTGAGAAGTCCTCTGTCGTTAAATTGGTCTGCAGGAATTTTGGAGTCCGTTAGTGAAAGGCTGGGGGCACCCGGCATATGCATGATGTATATATACGGCTTCAGATCCTCGGAGAGGATCTCACGGCCACCCGGTGATGGAGACATATCGGAAACCCATCATGCGCATTCAAGTCCTCGTCTGAACTGGAGGATGTGAACCCAGTATCTACCCCCTTAATTGTAGCCTTATTATTTACTACCTCCGTTCGGAAATAGTATGTACATTTCGGAAAAAAATTTGTTCAGAAATACTTTTCCCATATAACTGAATTTCCAATCATTGGGCTTCTTATCAGCTTCATATAAGATGCCCTATCTTCCATCTCTGGTAAAATCACTCACTCCCACTCAGCTCACTACCTAAAGTTCCCACCTTTCCCCCGCCGCCGGCCACCATGCTCCAACTCCTCCTCCTCGCCGCCACAGCCATCGCCGCCAACCCCTCCATCCCCCACAGACGCCCTTGTCTTCCTCACCTTCAAGTCCGCCGCCGAACTCGACCACCGCCTCAACCTCAAGTCTCTTTTCCTCATTAGCAACTTAGAAAGAATATGGTTGCAGGTGATGAAGGCAGAGCTACAGAGGTGGGAGAAAAGAGAGAAAACATGGGAATCTACGGTGGAAAAGAGATCACATCACAAACAACCAAGGCTGATCAATAGGATGAGAGCACCTTTAGTGAGCCCCATAACTTAATTAAAGCATGGTCTTTTCAAAATCTACACACTTATTCCCGATGGAGGAGGGAGTATTATTTTACTAGATTTGAATAAAACAAGCACGTAAGGTTGTTGAAACACATAATTTCACCCAAAACTGGACCAATGGACATGCGAAGCAACGGACACTTGTTGCTTCTGCCCATCCCCCATAAGTTCGTAAGTTAATTCCTCCGGTTTATTTGCTTTTTATTTCTCTTTTTTCTAGTTATTATTTTATTTATTTATGGAAGGACATCCGTGTAAAAACTTTTTCCAGTATTTTTTTGTGTGGATTTTGTAACATTTTACTTCCAATAAGAGTCAAATGCTGTATATAATCTAACGATGCAGATAACTGGGATACTGGTACGATGATGATGATTTCAGTTATGTACAACTTGGGCAGGCGCCAAAAGCTGCTGAATTGAAATGCAGGGCTCGCTGAGTCGAAAATCACTCTCTGCTCTCGAAGGAAGTTCTTGTAGGTGGCTAATCCTGTCATCAATCTGCCGCAACATATTTATATTTTCCTGTAATATTCACATGTACCTATATAGCTGCCAACAACATAATACTGCCTCCATCCTACTTTAACATTCCCGCTTGGTTTTCAAAAATAAACTATACTCATTTCGTTTTTATAAATCAAATCAAACTATCAATTTGGCAGGATGGCTGTTTTGCTCCCCCCTATTGCACCCAAAAGAACAAATTAAGATGTTCATCCCTTTTACCAGCCTATGGACGTAGTCTATCTGTGGGTATTTTAATATACTCCCTCCGCCAATAAAACATGTCTGTCATTTGAAAATGAGAATTTTATCTGACTCTAAGGCCCGTACAAAAACCAGAGTTTCTCCCCCAAGCCTCTTAGTTTTTTTGTCATGAGGGAAAGTCAGCCATCTAAATTATGGAAGCTTTTTTAAAACAGAATCCAGTCAAGATTTATTGGATGGAGAGAGTATATTTTTCCTTCTTGTGCCACCCGGAGAAAAACTTGTGCCATTGGGAGAAAGACTTAGGATGGGTTAGGGGTTAATGAAAATTAGAAATGAAAAACTATTTTATATGAAAATAGCGGTTAGGGGCTAAAGAAAAGCAGGGCCCTCAAAATTTATTTTTTCGGAGGGCCCGAAAATGGCCCTGAAAAAAGACCCAAAAATGGCCCAAAATTTTCAGACCTCAAAGGGTACAAAAGTCCTTAGCCGCTCCTCTGAAGGTGAATTGACCTCACCGAGGCTTTGTCCGGTGACGATCGCCGGACCTTCTCCTCCCTATAGCCGCTCCTCTATTCTCTCGACTCCCGCCTCTATCAAGATTAATTAAGATAAGACTTTATGTTTAGATTTTAAGACGCTCCTCCGTCTCCCAAGGAATTCTGTCTCGGCGATATATCGTTATCGGTTCTGGACCGATAAAATGAGGCAGATCAATATCGGTTTATGTTTTTTTTACAATTGCCGATATGTTGCCGAAATAGAGCCGATATATCGGATTTCAGCGATATATTGGTACGACTTTCTTTTTAAGGGGTCGTCCATCGGGGGGAACAGGAAACTGGAAAGGGGGGAAAGGCGGCGACGAACAGAGGGTGATGATTATTGGATCCGGATTTCGACAGCGACGAATTGAGGGCGAGAGGTCTAGGGCGGGAGCTGAAGCGACTGGTGCCAAAACTGTCGATACCACCTAAGGAGGTAGGGATTTCAAAATGGGGATCTTGATTGCCATTTTTCTCCCATTTTCTCATCGCTAGCTTCGATTTTGCTTGGGAACTAATAAGCACTTCGATTTTGGTCACTGCATATAGTAAGTAGCTTGTAAGCATCCTTTCTGAATGAAATATCATCTTTTAGATTACTTAAGTTTACTGCATATCTTGTGTGATACTTTTCTAAATGCTTGAGTGGCAGAACATTTTGCAATATTTTGATATGATTTTCATCATCAGCTTAGCTCGCAATATGCACAGATATGGTGGGTAAAGATGAGAGAATCTTTGGGGCATCCTCTGGGAATTTATTCAGACATTGGTCATAGAACTTCTCCAAAGGAAGTGCTCATGGCAGATATTGAAAAGGTTTAACTTTTAACTTCAAGCAAAAATTTTGGTATATAGAACTGTATCACAAAAACTTTGAGTTCTAGTGAAGTATTTATTTATTTTTTTGTTTTTAAAACAACTGTTCGGGAACTTTGGACATGTCATCGTTTCTCAAATCTATTTCTTCGTCGAGGATATGGCTTTTAAAAATTGGGACACTTGGTTTTTCTAAGAGGCTGATTTGGTTTTGGTTTTACTTTTAAATCTATTTCACACACTTTCTCATTCATATAGGTCAGGTAGAAGGCCCTACAAATTTGTCTTTCAAATTTTTGCTGCTTATGTCAATGTATCAGGTTACAGAAGACTCTAGAACCTTTGTTCTTGAAATTGGAATTGAAGAGCTGCCCCGGCAAGACGTAAATTCTTCAATTCAGTAGGCCATATTGATCTATACTTGAATTATGTATTTTATTAGCTCATAAACTTAAGTTTATGTTAGTGTTTCATTAGATTTACTGATGCTTTAATAAGTTTTTTATCTTTTGTAAGAAAATAAGACATATGCTCTTTTTAGTTTCAGAAGAGAAAATAAGTAAAATATTTTGGCAAATGAACAGTAATCTATCGATCACCAGACTTACACGATCAATCGCCTAACCCAGAATGAGCCACGAATGAATGAAACGATCAATCGATCGTATTTATTGGAGTTTTGGTTACAGAGTGCACGATCGATCGGCGCCTTTAGAAATCGATCGGCACAGAAGAAAAGCAGCAATCGATCTCGCGACGCAGTGAAAAGATGAAGAATAGTTAATGATCGATTGGGAAGCGATTGATCGGGCAAACAGTATGATCGATTGCCGTATTTGCAAACTTAAAATAAGACTTATTTTGAAATGGAATTGAAAGGGGGTTTCATGGTTTTTCTTCACCCCTATATATATGCTTTAAGGAAGATCGTCTCGAGAAATCTTAGACACCTTGGAGGATAGAAAAGAGAAGATGATGAAGATGAAGATGTTTGTTTCTTTTCCAATGTTTGGCTAAGCTCTTTCCAAGGCATAGATGAAGCCCGACTAGATTAGTTTTGTTGTTTCTTTCTCTATTCTTAATTTTACTTTAGTTGTGTAACACCCGTAAAAATTTGTAGGCTTACTAAAATTGATTTATCTGAAATACAAAATGTTGATGCTTTTTTTGCTATGTTTTGTAATTTTGAGTTGAAATACGCAAAGAGAGCTTTCCAACTCTACCAACGGCCCGCAATTCGGAGTTCAGAGCAAAAAGTTATGTAAGTTTGAATTTTAGTATGCGATCGGTCGCCGGGGTACACTATCGATCGCATCGGCTGATTTGCAATCCGAAAAGTGCTATTTTTGATAAATCTAGTTAAAGTAGATATCAAATTCTAACTAATGAAGGAGAATTAAGTTTAAGACGTCTCTTCTACCTAAGAGAAGCTTCTAATTTAATGATTGAGAGATTGGATTGGGAAGAAATCTTAAAGGAAAAATATCCTACTTAGGACAGGCATAAGGTTTATATAAACCCATGAGGGGATGGCTTGTGCTATTCATACCATAAGCCCTAGCTTTAGAACGTCCTTATGCTATTGTTTTCTCATTCCCACGCTCACCCTTCTCTTAAGCCTCTTCTTGGTGAGAGTTTTCTTCAAGAGCTTGGAGCGGGAGCTTGTTGCGAAGCAAGGAAGGTGAACAACGCGTAAAGGGCGAGATAAAGAGTATGATGATTTTTCCCTTCTTTCTTCTTCCTCTTTATGATTTGAATGCTCTAGATCAATCTTGTGTGGAATATATTACTTGATCTATTTGAGTTTGACAATTCATGATTCTATATGCTATTCATATTGCTGTATGCTCTCTAGTACTTTTATGCTAGTCTCTAGATGGGAATAATGTCAAAAGTTTGTTGTTTCATTGATCATACTGAGGCTAAAAGTCCTAATCTTGTCTTGCTGATTCCTTAATCACGTTGGTTCTAGTGGTCACAATTATTGTCTTGCATTAATAGTCCTGTTTATAAAGGGTTAATACCTAAGACTGTTATATATGAAATGAAACATGATAAAAGTATATAATTTTGTAATTCCAAAATGTTCTAGGGTCTGCAATTAAATTAAGAGGGGAGTAATTGAGTCTGTTAGTACTCTATTATCATTAATAAGGTGTAATTATACGAAATACTTAAGTTTAATTGAGAATCTTAATCTCAGACAGAACTGTTTCTGTGCCAACAGTCTGTACTAAATAATTCGTAACTAATTCAAGAAAAATCAGAAAAATATAAAATCAGTGAGGTTAGAAACTAGACATATAAAGCTACTACCAATCAAAATTCAGATTATAAGTTTTACTGTACAGAGTTCGAGAGCAGTCGGAATGGGACTGATATGCAAGAAACAGTGAGTTATAATTAGAGGGAAAATACTAATACTCAAGAAACACTATGGAATAAGTTAAAGTGTTAGTATTATTAACTATACTATTGAATATGAATTACCACAGCATGGTTGGTTGAGTGAAAATATTGATAATATGGGGTAAGTCTAAGTGACCATTTGAATCAAGATTTCTGTTTCTAGACAAGCGTTTGTGTTGTTGGTTTGAAGTTCCACTTGGAAATCAAATCATCAAAGACCTATTCTCAATTCTTGACTTTGGAAATATATTTTTACAAACCCAATTGTGTTCTAGAATATTCCTATCTAGGGTTATGCATGGACGTATGTGTCAAAGTATTGATTGTTTGAGTTATAATTCTCTGGTGAGTTTTGTTATCATCTGAGATATGAATCTCCTTGTTACTCCAAAGAGCAAGTCATATGTCATTGAGAGACTTTGCTATTCTATTCATACTCGAGAAAGTGAGTCATATGTCGTTGAGAGACTTTGCTATTATATTCATACTCCAGAGAGTGAGTCATGTGTCATTGAGAGACTTTGCTAATCTATTCATACTCTAGAGAGTGAGTCATGTGTCATTGAGAGACTTTGCTAATCTATTCATACTCTAGAGAGTGAGTCATGTGTCATTGAGAGTCTTTGCTATTCTATTCATACTCCAGAGAGTGAGTCATATGTCTTTGAGAGACTTTGCTATTCTATTCAAACTCCAGAGAGTGAGTCATATGTTGTTGAGAGTCTTTGATGTTATATTCATACTCCATGAGTGAGTCATTGTGGTAAGAGTTATCCTTATTCTCAGAAAGTTGAGACCTCTGCCATTATTGAATTATTGTCTAGTTTAACATTGACCTATTTCTCCATTAAGAGTTCTTATTGAAGATCTCTCTGGGTGGAATCATAGTATGCTCACGATCCATTGCTAGATCCATGGTGATCTCCGATATTATGGAACATGGTTTCCTTATTATCCGAAGGGAGGCACATACATACGTTTAGGCTATATGACATTACGGAAGGTCTACAGTCTCCGCCCATTGTGTCCGTAAGCACTGATAGGGCCAGCATCCTAAACGCATGACCAGGTTCCGAAGGGAGAACCTCTAGGGCGGTTCTGGTATTTAGCCACATGGTTGGCATATTTAGCGAGCAGAAATTGAACTCTTTGCACTTTAGATGCCTAGAGGTATTATGATTGTTTATTCTTCTCCTTACACGTGTGATGTTCATAGTCTTATGTTTCATTATTCTTTCCTTATACTTGAGAGTCGGAGTCTTATGTTTCATTATTCTTTCCCTATACTTGAGAGTCAAGAACTGTTGTTGACTGACCTTTCTTTTCAGATAAATAGAGCTTAGGATCAGTCCAGATGTCATTGATTATGAGTATTCCTTTGTTATATATTTCTCTCATCCTGCTTATTTTATCTTAAGTGGGTTTTTACATCCTATTGAGTGTTTTGATAAAATAGTTAACAATATGCTAAAATGACAAAAATAATGTACGTATTGTAGGCAGTATGGGGACATGAATGGTAAAAGCGTCACATGAGCCATTTATTCTTTATCTAAAATTTGCCCTATCCAAGCAGGTTTTAGGGGTTGGCTTTTGACAAAATCGCTTCAGGGTGGGCATTACCATACAGGTCACAATTTAGCTTTGCTATAAGAAAAGCGATGTCCAAACATCGCTTTTTGAAAAAGCAAAAGCGATTGCCAAACGCACCCAAAGTGCTTTCTACAAAAGCGGCTTTTAAAAAATTCTCTTTAGAGGTCAGCATTACCAAAAGAGTTTTTTGTTTTTCTATACCAAAAACAATTTTCTCTAAAGCTGGTGTTTAGCAAAGCAGTTGCTAAAACCATTTTCTTGACTTTGATTGTGAAAGGACAGCTACGCTCTCTGATCTATATCCTCTGGTCAATTGATGGCTCTTATAACAAATTTTTTCAACAAACTAGGATAGTTGTAAAAGCATGGTTTTTAAAACCAGACCGAACCGGACGGTTCGACTGTGGAAAATCGGAACTAGTAGACAGACCAATTTGGTCAGGGCGGTTAGCTCTGATCTACACATGAAATATGTATTTTATTATCTCCTAAACTTATGTTTATATTACTGTTTGATTAGAATTAATGCTACTTTAATATAGTTTTTAGTTTTGTAGGAAAATGAGAGTAAAGATGCAAAAATATGGTGAAATAAGACTTCAATGGTTAAACCTTCATAACTTCGTGTATATATCTCTGATAGGACTGATTTAAGTCTCATGTTAAATTTCAAGAAGTCAGCTTTACATTGCCACCAACCACGCATAATTCGGAGTTTAGAGCAAAAAGTTATGACCATTGGAAAATTGTGCTATAGGATGAATAGTAACCGATCGATCAGCTAAATGAGGCGATCGATCGCCTGAGAAAAAAATCAAAATTTTCACGATTGATCATCGCCGTTTGATCGATCGTATCTACTGGAAAATTTTCATGAACAGTAACCGATTGATTGGTGAATAATGCCGATCGATCGCCGTGTGCGGAAAACCAAAATAAGACCTATTTTGACTCGGATTTGGAAGGGGACGTCGTAGTTTCTCTTCAAACATATAAATGGGCCTTAAGGGAGAACGTTTTGGCTACTAGAGAATATACTTTTGAGCTTTATTGGAGGCTAGAGAGGAGGAAGAAGAAGGAGTCTTTTGGACCAAAGAAGAAGAAGGATTCATGACGATGGATTTACATAAACAGACTTCTTTTTTCTTTCTTTTTATGTATAACTAAACTTTTATTCAAGGCGTAGATGAAGCCCTAGAAGTGTATTGCTACTCTTAATAGTTTAATTTTATAAAGTGGATTATGATTCATGCTTAATGCGATTTCATGAGTATTCTTTTGAGTGCTTGACCATAGACTTGATTGATTATGAATGGAACTAGATATTGTGATTGATTTTATGCCTGATCAAGGATAAGATTAATTACATTATAATAGAGTTGTGATTGATTCTATGCCCGATCAAGGATAGGATTTATTACACAATAGTGGATGAACTTTCTTGTGTGACTAAGAGCGTTAGTGAATTCATTAGTAATTCGTGTGTCCGATCAAGAACACAAATTACCATATCATGTGAATGTATGCTTAATAATAATTAAGAGTAGTAATTGCATGTCTAGTGGTGGATTCATTGCCTTGATAAGTCTCTCCATTGATTAATCTCAACTTAGTTGCTTTCTTTAGAGTAACTAAAAACTGCAACTTTTCTCTTAAATTTGGTAAAGTATTTACCGTCCCTGAGGTTCGACAACCCTTTAATACTCACCGTAGTACAATTGCCTTGTACACTTGCAAGGGTTTTATATTTAAACGATCAAGTTTTTGGCGCCGTTGCCGGGGACGGAAGCTAATAATTTACTAAATTCTTAGCACAGCTTAGTTTTAGAAGTAGTTTAGTTTAATTTAATTTAGTCTAACTTTTAGTAGCTTAATTTGTGTTTGTCTTTCTTGAGTAGGAATAAGAGAAGACGTGGAATTCTCGCCAACGTGGAAGGGCTAACCCTTCCCCTCATTTGCATTCTCTTATCCTTCCCTTTTTAGATTAATTTGTGTGTTTGGTGTTTTTCTTTTCTTCCTGTGATTGCATGTTGTGCTAGTTATGGCTATTAGGACTGCTAGTTGTCGATACCTAGGACTGATGATTGCTAGTTGTGGATATCTAGGGTTGATTTTCTTATTTGTGGATGTGTGATATTGTGGTTCCGGTGTTGATGAATGCATGGTGAAGAAATATCTTTACCTTTCTATGGATTTAGCCATGATAACCCATATAGGTGCTTCAATGATTATTATTCCGCACCCACACCTAATCCCCCTCCCTATGAAGTGCCCAACCACACATATCCCTTATATACTGATACTTACAACCGTGGTTGGGATAATCACTCTAACTTTAGGAGTAGCACATCTTCCCTACAATCTACAACTCCTTTTATGTCGGAACCATGTGCCCTCTGTTTAAGTCCTATTCATACCCCAGTGGAGTGCCCTTTGGCCCATGAGTACCCAGATTTTATACGCAAGTATGTGAATGAGGCCCAAGATCTTCCTAGGTGGGAGGATCATCCTATTTTCCCTTGGGAGCAACCCAACCCTAGGCCCACTCTTCATGAGGCCCCTAGACAAGATTTTCTAAGCCAACAACTGTATTACCAACCAGCCTCTACTCCTCAGTTTGGCCAATCTACCTTAGAAGACCAGTTGGGCCAAATATTAGCTCTTTTAACCGAGATCAAAATCGAACAAAAGTCTCAGGCCCAGATTATCCATTCTCACACATAGTCCATTGCAAGAATAGAAACACAGTTAGGAGAACTGACCCAGTTCATGGATATGAGGGAAGAATGCACTCTACTTGTCGAGCCCCAATATCTGAAGGGCCAACTTTCTGATGAAGGGATCTGTTTTTCCCCTGACTATGATGTTACATCCCTTCAGAATGCTCAAAGGTTCGACAATGAGCTTGAGTGGGTATTACATAATGATCAAGAGGGTGTAGAAATTAAAGAAGAAGTGAGTGCATTAATACAACCCAGCTTTAAACCTTCTTCTATATTTGAGGAGTCACATTCAACGGCACTATCAACAGAACTTTCTATTCCTGAAACACCATTCATACTATGTCTTGACCGATCTAACCCTTTGCTTATTGAAAGTAACTTAAACTGTTTCATAGATTGTTTAGTTGAGTCATTAATTGAGGAAGCTTTCCTAATTGGATTACAAGAAGAGGCCCCTAAGGCCAAAATGGTTAATTTGAAAGAGGAGCCTTTTATTTTAAAATTTTCTGATGACCCTTCTTCATGGTTAATGCAGGGACCCCTCTTTCCAAAGCTTCCCTACCCACCACTCCATCCTTTTATTCCACGATGTGCTCCATACTTAGGCAACAAGGATAAGAGTGTGTGGTGCAATCATTTAATTAATCCAGGTTGATGACTTGATAATCTGGACCCTACAGAGGATCATGGCTCAGTCTGGCTGAAGACGTTAAACTTAGCGCTTGGTGGGACGTAACCTACATATTTAGGTGTATTCTCTCTTTTTATTTTCTATGTTAAATGATCATTGTCATTTTATATTTTTGTTCACATTGAGGACAATGTTCATAATAGGTTTGGCGGAGGGCCAGTTGACCTAGTCGGTTGACTCGCTAAACCAACGAACCGGACTGGTCCGGTTCAGAGCTTCAATGGGTCAAACCAGTATTTTTTCTGTAAACTGGACTACTTGACTTTTTTATGTTTATTATGCATAATATATATATATATATATATATTTATTATATATATATGAGGTAGGTATCAGTAGTGTTCTCTTCTAACATCTATCCGGGTCAAACCGGTTTGACCCGCAGTCCATCCGAACTGGCCAAATTTTTGGGTCGATGGCCGGTCCGGTTTTAAAAATCTTGGGTAAAAGTTATTGGTAGGGTAAAGACAAGGGAGGATGAAGTCTTGAAACCTAATGCTTTTTTACATGTATCTCTGGGTGATAATTATTTGCCACTTCATACAATCTTATCATAAATAAAATTTTCAACTTAATTACAATCTAACAATAGGTGAGAATTTTAACAATAACTTATTATAATTACACATATTAGCAGACAACAAGGAAATTTTAATCAAAACCATTGTAAAAAAAATAAACTTCATAACTTCATATCAATGAAGCAGCGATATATCAAATATGATTGACGAAAAAGTTTTCTTAGCATTGGGACTTTCATTTGCTTTTGTAGCATCTCAACACTAATTCTTTTCTACTATCAAGCATTGTCTTGGAAATACCTTATCCTTTCACCAATTTTCATTATTATTGAATATTTTTTGGTAGTTGAGTA
Organism: Houttuynia cordata; assembly: GCA_039654745.1. Lineage (NCBI taxonomy): Eukaryota > Viridiplantae > Streptophyta > Magnoliopsida > Piperales > Saururaceae > Houttuynia > Houttuynia cordata. The sequence continues at coordinate 7,267,649 of CM077510.1, read as the reverse complement.
ACCCATCCATTATGTAAGATAACTAAGTTTCCCAAAAGCTCGAGCTAGTAGGAAAGGGCTACTTTTAATATTTAACTCAACTTAACACTCGCCCACACATGCAAGTATTGGACAAAGCTTAGCACAAGGACATAATAAGAGGAGAGGAGGATAAATTAATAGAACTTTTTGAAAATATACCTGAAATATAAAAAGGAGAAAACTGTTGTGACACCTTAGATTTTTGAAATTTATTTTGTATGAAAACTCGTGGTAAAGTTTCTCGGAAGACTTAAATACAACAATAAATTTGTAACGCCCCATATTTTCTGAATCATTTTAGCATGATGAATATAAGAGATGTGACAGATTCATTGTTATTTTCCACATGGGTAAAACAATGCATGTGGAGCATTACTCTGGTTTTCCAAATTCTTTTTCGAAGACATCGAAGGTACATAATAATATATATTCTTTCAAATCCAAAATATGGAAAATCCCAAATCTGTTCAGAATGTGCAGCATACAATCCATCCTTAGTCATGCCATAAGCAAAAAACATGGGCTTGCTCACAAGCTAATATTAAAAGAATGAAGGCTAGACATATACTCTACTATATGGCATGCCTTTCCTCATGCTTTCCCTTCCAACTGTAATGGTAAAATAGTGTTGTTGAGTATTTTCACATACTTAGTAGAACAACAACGTAATATGATAGTTATTTTAATGTGATATTATCATCGTACCAGACATTAATACAACAAGCATACATTCATTCATTAGAACAATTAGCATCCTATGCACATATCTAACTTAGATCCATTATAGGCTTTATAGTTGTCCTACTTTTTCCTAGAGGTCTATGAGATTTATCTCTACCTCTAAATTCCTCTTTTGTTAGGGATCTACTCTCAATAGGTATCCTTATTTCTTTTTTTAGACCTTAGTTCACCACACAACTGAAGGTCCCATGGGAATTCATGGTTCCCACCAGTTTGAGTTATGGGCACCACAAACGTCGTCATAACTTTGCATGCAATACTTGATCTCTCGTGGATCTAAGTCCTCAAGGGGGCCAACCTTGATACAGGACTTGGTGTCAGCCTCTGGCATGATTGTTCTTGTCACATATGGTATTCTTTCTCAATTCTCACATGTTACTACATGTTTTCATTCTTTTAATGTGACGTAATTATTACTATCGCATTTAGTTTTGATATGTCTTTTCCTACATATCATCTCACTTCTTCAGACTTCCTGTGGTCTTCTAGTCTATTGTGTCTCTAGCATACAGAGTTCCTTAATGCTATGCAAGATTACTTAATTATCAATCACTGAGACAACTCATCATGCAACTCATTCATTTCATTTTTAGTCTTAGCACTAATGTGCATAGAAGTAAAATTTCTTTTACTACCCATCATAGGTAGGGCCATAACCATAAGCCCAACTCTAAATTTGCTTGGACCCACGTATGGAGCCGAGATACTTAACTATCTACTATTCATCGACAGCACCCTCCCACAACTTGGTTGTTGATGGAATTGTCTACACTTGGCCTTTAAAGACAAGTCCAACGAGCAAATTGCAGACATTCAATCGTTCTAATCATTTCTTACTCATTACTAGTTATTCAAGTGGGTTTATTACCATTAACAAACAATCACAAATCACCATGTTGATTTACTCTCAGTTTGACCACCGACAGCTTCTCTAGGACAAGATCCAGGTTGGACCACCGACAACTAATCCAAGGCGTTACATTCGGCCAGTTTAAAATAAAATTTAGTTTGAGGCTAATGATATAATTAATCATTCAAAATAATTATTATACGGGATCGTGTCAAAGCACCACATGTCACAACCTTTAAATAATTATATTAATAACAATCAATTAGAACACAAATGTTCCTATAGTCATACTATATTAAAATATAATAAATGAACTATATCCTATTTTCTTCTTGCTTCTAGCCTCTCTATTATCACCCTCATCCTATGCTTCTACATCTATTATTTAGAACTTCTGCAAGAAAACAAGCTAAGTACGGGGGACTCAGTAGGAATGGCTATAATCACTGGACTATGCAGTACACCAGTCAATATTAAACAACAGTATAACTATTCTTGAAATTAACACATTAGTTTGATTCATTTCTTGCTTAACATTCTTCTACCAATACTATTGCTTACCAGGATTCTACCATTGGCCTTCATTCTTAGGTCATGAGTAAATTCTTCTTACATTCTTCTACTACTAGTAGTTCTTACTACTATGCTACCCTAGGCCATAATCCTCAAGTCATGGGTAAAACCTTCTAGGTCTCATATTTTTTGAAGTCAACCTATATTTCTTTAGCTTTCTTTTCGATCCCCACCAACCACGTCTAGTAGAAGATCCCGAGGGAAATTCAGGGTTTCCGCTAGTTTGAGATACAAGCACCATGAACTTCATTGTAACTCTTGAACCAAGGCTTTGTGCCTTCCAACTAGCACAATTGCTCTTGTGGATGTGGATTATTCTTTCTTTATGTTGTTGAGGGTTCTCTTATAGACCCTAAGATTCTAGCTCTCGTTCACCTAATCTCACTATTTATTCTTGGTGTGGATTATGAGATCACTGTTAATGTCTAATTTTTTGCTTTGTTCACCCATCTCATTGTTTTGTGATAAGTGATGAAGTATACTCATTTTAGCTTTAAATCCTATGTTTGTAATGCATTTGAAAAGATAATAGTATTTACTAATAGAATTTGTTGTTTTTGTAGGTAAGAAATGCTTACTCTTCAATTTAGTTTACAAAGTGGGAAATTAACTCAAGTGTGCATAAGGAGAAATATAACAAAAATAGTAGAAAATTCATAACTCCGTCCACATATATTGGATTTTTATGATTCTATTTTCATATTAAATATAAAAAAGTTATGACTGTTGGAAAATAATTGTGCAGTGCACGGTGGACGTTTGGTGCATAGTGGCGGACATCCGGTTATAGGTTTTGCCTTTTTTGCTAATTTTGGCTAAGATTTTCTCGACAATAAATGTTATTTTGGAGGTTCTATTTAAAGTCACTTTGAGAATAAATTTGGGGATTTCTTAGCTCTCATTTGGAATCACTTTGCCAAGGTTTTGTTTGGGAGAAGATAATAGAAAAGCAAGGAGTCACAGCAAAAGCCGCCAGAACGGTCGAGGTTGAAATGTGGCAATTTTCAACAAGTTAGTCACAACCGTAAAAGGTGCATTAACCCAACTGTTGCGAAAGAACAAAGGGGGCGCAGAAAACAAAGACTCCCGCAACAAGGCAAACTTACTACTAACGAGTCATCGCAGATACGCTGCTCAGGCCAACCTAAGGCCCCACCATTCTTCACTTAGATCATACTGAAATACTTGTAGAACAAAGATTACCTTCTACCGCAATGCATGCCTGTACAAGAAAAAATATTTAGAAATGCAAAAAAATATTTCATGCAGTAGACATGTATCTCCATTATATTCGTTTTGTAGTATGCACAGACTATTATAGTCGATTATAATAGTACACAACACGACTATATACAGAGTCGTGTATTTTAGTACACGACTATATGTTTACTCGTGTTGCAGGGGAGAAGACACTAAGCTTCATCTAAGACACGACTACTCCCACTCAGTAATGAATATCCATTATAGTCGTGGTGTCGTAGACAAGAAAAAAGAAAAAGAAGACTTCGTTGCAGACGTGTCGTTGATGACGACACAACTATTATAGTCAATTATAATAGTACACGACTATGTATATAGTCGTGTCTTATGCAACACGACTATAAACGTAGTCGTGTAGAATAGTACACGACTATATATGAAGTCGTGTTGCAGAAGAGATGACACTTAGCGTCGTCGTTTCGTGTTGATCGACTACACTAAAAACATAAAAATGTGTTTTCATCGTCAAAGAGATCATGAAAATAATGTATTTGAATATATTGAAAGAATAATGTATGTACATCAAATAATCTTTGTACAAAAAAAGATTATGGATACAAATGAATATATGTACAGAAAGACTCTATGTAGAAAAAGAATATATGTACAAATGAATAGATGTGAGAAAAGAATTTCAGTCATCCGACATCCTAAAAAAACCCGTAACTGTGACTGCCTGATTTGGATCTTTAGTTGAATCGTCGTCAAACTCACTATCAATAACCCCGGGAATCATAGTTGCAGCAATGACTAGACGCCACAAAAGTGTAATTCTGAATTGATCAAACTTGGGTGGGTTAACATTGGATGCCAAGTGCACCACGCACATCATGATGAAGATGCCACAGGCTTTTGAGTTCTCTTGCCAAGGCATTTTGGCAATCTGAGTCATCTTCGAGTCAATGCAACCCATCCACCCCAGCTTGTGTGCCATTACAATGTTCATGAGCTGCGTGAATTTATCAGCTGCGACCCTGTGATGTGGGTACAACTAGGATTTTCCGGACAACGGGTTGTAGAAGAGCCATACACAAGTCGGGAAGTGTACAAAGACGATGCAGAAATGGGAGCCGTGCGGATTGGGAAAAAAGCATAAAACATGTTCCTATTCAATCCATTGAGCATCCTCCTGAGCTTTTTTTATCAATTTTGTATTATCGCCCCTTTCTTTGTGTTCCTACAAAACCACAAGAGAGTCATAAACTGATACTGTGAACGTCAACTTATCTCTAGTGACGCAGGGAACACTTACGTTGTAAAATATCTCTTTGAATGCGTGGCATCCAAAAAAACTGAATAGATTCAACCGTTCTCTCTCATTGTGCTGTCGCAAGAGACTCAAAAACTCATCTATAACCTGTATAAAACAACAACAGATTCAAAACAGTTGAAGATAGGCAAGATACGACTTTTAATTAGGTTGTCTAACAAAATACCCAACTTAATGAAAAGTTGAGTATTTTATATACAACTTTAATAATAGTCGTGTCTTCGAAGACACGATTATGTGTAAAGCCGTGTCTTCGAATACACGACTTTATTTAAAGTCGTGTATTCGAAATAGGAAAAGAGGAAAACATACGAGGCAAACGAAAACATAATGTATACTTACATTGGTGTTTATTTCTGTGGTTTGCAGAAGGGATATGTAGTCGTCATCACATAGCATTGGGATTGGATAAGCCTTCCTCAGACTGGCAATCCATCCATCTATTGCCACTTTATCCTGCTCTAACAATACCTCCATGTCTAAGCATAACTCCAAATTAGCGTAGTTTTCTGGGAGTTCAATTGTAGCCTTAGCCTTTTGAGGGGTTTGGAGGACATCAGGCTGGGATGAGGTTATGCTTGTGGCCTCCTTCTCCTTCACTACCTCCTCCTCCTTTGCCTCTTCGTTGTCCTTCACCTCCTCCTTTGCCTCATCTTCATCCTTCTTCTTTGCCTCCTCCTTCGCCAAATCATCCTCTTTGGGCGTTTGGATATCCGACTACTGTAAGGAAGAGATCACCTCATTGATGATAGAAGTCGTTTGTCGATCGGATATGGTATCCTCGGAGTCGGCTTTTGGCTCATCCACCAAATTCCTCCTTGCCTGCTCCTCCGCCATTCTCCGTATATGCTCATCTTCCCTAATCCTCTGCAATTCCCTCACGGAGACAGCCCTTCTTCTCTTCCTTACCACTTCACCAGGAGGAATAGGTCTCGTCTGTAGGTCTGGCGATTTTTGACTTCTGCACAGTCCATATGTTAATCGAAGTCTGGTTAGAGCTTCTTCAAAAACAACTTCGCAGAGGATCTCTTTGTAGCCTGTTCACTCTTATCTTCCTCATGCACGCTCTTTATGGGAGCTAAAATGACATTTTATAGAGTCGTGTCAATAGTAGCACGAAAAAATAAATAGTCATGTACAATCTAACACGAAAAATTAAATAATCGTATACAACTTACCTTTACCCTATTTGAATGAATCGTCGGCTGACTTGTGCACCATCTCCTTTCTTCGCATAGCCACCAGATTTTTCTTCATCTGCTCCTTGTCATCAGGCCGCTACTTTGGCTCCTCCATGTGATGCATCAATGACTTTTTTATATTCTCCTTCTTCTCTGATTCCTTTGTCTCCTTCTTCGGCTCCTCAGTCTTCTCCTCATTGGGATGCTAAAAGTTCTGACCGTCTAACAGCATTGACACTGTGGCGGCAAATGCTTTGATATAGTGAAGAACCTCTCGTAAAGGTCCGACACTCCTTCCCATCTTCTCATACGTAGACAGTGCAATCTCAATTAGTGACTGTATACCCTGAAGCGAACCCTCCAATCGCCCCAGGGCAGTAGACTGAGCAGGCGTCCTCGAGGAAGAAGGGGTTTGGGAGTCCTCTTCATTTCCGGCCTCTCTGTTTTCTGTTGTCGTGGAGGAGGGGCCACTGAGAGAGATGAAGCAATGAGAGATGCCTCATGCCATAGGGATGATTACATCGACGACTTCTTCCCATACGTCGAGATTATCGAACACTCCCTTCCAGTAGTTCATCATATGGTACTTCTTCTGTGCACCCTTCTTAACCTCTGTAATTAGGGCCCCACTTTTTGGCCACCTTTCGCCTTGTGGACTGGTAGGGCCCACGATAGCATGGAAGATATCAAAAAACTATATCTGCATAGTAAGCAGATGAAAACATTAGTAAAAGGTGCGGATGTAGGCAAGTCGTGTACTATTATAGTCGACTATAATAGTACACGACTAGAAATTTTGTCGTGTCTTATGCAACACGACTATATACTTAGTCGTGTATTTTAGTACATGACTATATATGAAGTTGTGTTGCATAAAATACGACACTTAGCATCGTCGTGTCGTGTCTTTCGAAGACTCTAAAAACATAGAAATCCTAAATACTTGCATGACATATGAGGCGCCGTTTAGGTATCCACCGCCCCGTGACCCTCCTTAAGATCTCACACACACCTGTTATGCATAGCCCCCGCACAATTGTATGAGCTCATTCTTGGGAGGTCTTTAATGTAACGGTACAAACAGGGCAGCAACGCTCTAGTGCTATGTGGAAACAGCACCATGTAGAAAAGGAGGTAGATGATCATCCTCGCCATGTCCCCCTCTACCATCTTCATTTCGCCCTCGCTAAGCTTGTCAATGATTTCCTCAATGTGTGGAATATCTGGTCTCCTCACAGCGAAGCACTTTATGAAGAATTCACCTTCCGATCGGCGTGGCAATGCGGGGACGTCCTCATCTCTTTTGCCCTTTACAGGCAATCTAGTGATAAGAGCAACTTCTTGCTCTGTGAAATATAGTGACCTCTCCTTGATATTGAAGACCTTGGCCGACTCATCCTAGTACCTAACGAAATGGTCGAGGAGGTTCCGAGAAACAACGACGTCCTCGCCTTCAAAAACGACAGAGAAGCTTCTCTGGTCAGTTGACCACATCTTTGGTGATGCCGTAGGAGGGCCGCACACTTTTTCATTGCCCCCGGTTGACAAAACATCCGAAGTGCCGGTTGCGCATAGTATGTTCTTTTCATTGATCAGCCCATCGGAGCCTTCCTCTTCCTGCTCCTCTGTCTTCACTCCCGAGGTGCAAACAAGAATTCCTTATCTTCCTCCTCTTCCAATGGTATTTCTTCCATAGATTCATCTCTTTTTGTATCCATCTGCAAGGAGATATGTAGAGTGGTCAATAGAAAAGTCGTGTCGGAAAAACACGAAAATATAAAAGTCATTTTGTCGCGTACACGACTAAATATACAGTCGTATTTTTAAAGACTTTGCCTAGTGAGCAATAAATACCAATAATGTTTTCTTCTAACGTTTGACTACAACAAATCTTGGCTTTTGCGATGGCTTGATTCGTCGCAAAACATAATAATTCGCCGCTAATGTTCACATTTCCGACGAATTTAATTGTCGCAATGCTGTAGCAAATACGCCGTCATGAAAAGTAGAAGTGACCTTCTCGCCACAAATTATTTTGTTGCTAAAGGGTAGAAATAGTCGGTGAAATAAATGATTTTCTTCCCATTTTCATTCTCAAATTTACCATTTGCGACGACTAAAATTCCGAATTGGATTTTTTTTAAATAAAAAAATTGAATTTCACCATTTACGACAAGAATATTTCGTCGCACAAGGTATATGACTAAATAAAAAAAATAGTATAACCCATTTGCGACTACGTTTATTCATCGCAAATAGGTTATTCCGAAATAAAAAGATTACTGCTTATTTGGGACGCAATTACTCGTGCCAATTAGTTTTATTTGGAGAAATAAATAAACAATTTCTTACTTGCAACAATTTGACCTTGTCAGAAAAATTTGAACAATAATTATGAAATGTTTATATAAGATCCTTGTATGTATTAAGTAACATAGATAACAACAAATTTCATAAAAAATTACAATCAAACCATTGCTATTTGAATAAGATCACTTTTTCCCCAAAGTATGTAGTTGACATGAAAATCTATTACAAATTGCTACTAGTTGATGACATCCGTTGCCTGGTTGAAAAGTACGACATTATTGCTTGTCCAGCAATTCCAAAAGATGCCAGTTTAACACCCATATACTCAGTAGGAAGTATGCTTCTTGTCTCTGGTTCTGAAAAGGCATCTCTTACATTGTCACTAACACAAACTTCAAATGGTAATTTGATGATTCTGAGAAGTCAAATTTACCATTTCCAGCAGTTGGTTTTCAGGGGAAACCATTGTTGGTAAACTTGGACCATAAACATCTCTAACACCCATTCCAGCTAGTGTATATGCCAGTTAACAGCCACAGTAGACTTTCCCACACATCCCTGCTCAATTAAGGTGAGGTTCAAATTAGAAAAAGAGAAAGGAAATAAGCTAGCAGCATTAGGAGGCTGTTACCCTAACCAGTCTTCTAACAGAATCATGTTTTTCCTTCCTTTATAGTTGTTTTTTCAGTTTTTTTTCCAATGAGGATAAGACTTCCCGACCTAGATCTTTGGAAAACAAATCCACTATCTCAGAAAGATCAAAAGAAAGGCAATATGAAGGAAAAAGAGATGTAAAATAAAAAAATTAGAAGTTGTCAACGAGCCTGTCAAGATGGATATTTCTTTGTCGTTTCAGTTCAATTTAACATTTTCTATAGAAGAGATCACTTACCTCTGTAGTACTGAATAACATTTTTTTTCACTAGTCAAAGTTATATAATTAACTTATTCAAGGCAAACATCCTTTGCCATATTTTTCTACAAAATGAATGGAGAGAATGCACAATAGGCCATTCATGGTTATAAGCTCAAACTTAAATTATAAGTGATAAGTTTCTGAGAAGAACTTTGCAACTTGAAACAGCAACTATGTTTGAAATTGGCTGTAATCCCTTGGGGAAGCTACCCTGCGAAAACAGGTCTTGCAGGTTGTGCTGACATTGTAACATTAACTTTTCTAACCCACGGAAGTTCAGCCACTACATCTGCCTTCTGCTCAAACTGGCATAAAGTAAAGGTTCAATTTTTCTCCCCAAAAGCACTGATATAATCAGGATTTGACCATGGAAAATCGTCTCGGCCTAAACCGATACATCGATACCCATCAATATCGTTTTTTAAAAAAATTCCAAATATCGCCGATATATCGGTAAAAAATATTTTTTAAAAAAAAATTTCAAATCTTTTTTTGAAAAATATCGGCAATATATCGGTATTTTTTAATTAAAAAATTATTTTTTAAAAAAAAAAAATTTTCAATTTTTTTTTTTTTTTTGAAAAAAAAAACCTTTCTTGTTTGTTTTCTATCCTAATAGGCATATTTTGAAATTTATTCTTTGTTTAAATTAGTATAACTCATTTTAGAAGTTAGATTGTGAAAATATACGGTAAAAACTAGTTTTTGACTACCGATATTTTTTTACACAATATCTCCGATATTTCGTCTCTTTGGCCGACCGATATTTTACCGATATCCGATATGACATTCCATGGATTTGACATCACTTTTTCCTTATTTACAGATATACACTGAAAATAGAAATAACTACTTGTTAGAGGTAACACCAAAAATTCAGCTATTTAAATAATTACCACATCTTTGATAGGGCACGCAGGAGTTGTTAGCTCCAACCTAAATGAGACCTAAAGAATCATAGGCAGAGTTTGATAAATTCTGAAAACGATATTCTGAGTGCCCTAGATGCAAATATCTAGATATTTAAAATTACCTCTCCTCTGCCTTCATTAATGTGAAAATCCTTGACAAACCCACATTAAACAATGTCAGTACCGAAATCGGGATCAATGATTTGGGACAAGGCTGTCAAGACCTCTTTCTCAGGAGTAACCACTGTCTTGACAGAGCTGGCTACAGCAAAATTAAAATACAGACAAAGGTATTAAGCATGAATTCAAAGTAAACTCAAAACAACTATATTCAACAACTAAGCAATTCAACAGAAATGAGAAGAAACGGTTTAATTTTGCATCTCGGCAGCATATATACCTTCAAGTGAAGTAGCCATGGAGCATACCCCCGCCGCCGCAACTGCAGGACAGATTTCTCATGGAACTCAGTAGCAGCAAATGCAGAACTGGGCAGAAGGTAAGAAACCTCTTTTGTTGAAGAAATTCCTGCACCCATGAAACAACTGAAAGATTCAGAAGCAGCCTCATCCTGAGATGATCGATCGTCATATAGGAAAAATTTCGTCAAGGAAAACCCCCAATGCCTCTATTTAGAGCCGAATCCAATTTTTTTAGAGATGCAAAGTAACTCGATAAGCTCTAAAGAGCCACAAAGTCTCAATCAGACCTAATACTCGAAGAATATGAAGCCCTAGCCTAAACAAAAGAATCGATAGAAAATCAGAGAAATGGGGAAAAGGGAGGGAAAAGAAGACAGGAGAGGGAGATGAAGGAGTGAGAGGAGAGACAACCCGGGAAGCCTCAATGCTTGAGAGGCTCGCCGCACGCCACAGGTCGGAGATCGCCGATCGCCCTAGGAAAAGGGAATTTTCTGAGGAGAGGGCTCAGGGCAATGACGAGGGGCAAGACTGAGGCTGCCGGTGGGAGTGCGTGCCGGAGGAGGATGCCCTGGGAGGGACCTCTCCTGGGTGAAAGAAGATCGTCCATCGGCCGAGGCAGTTGGGAACTTGGGAGGGAGGAGGGAATTGGGAAGAGAGTGAGAATTGGGTTTAAAATGAAACTAGGATGGACGGGTTCACTATTTGCGAACCAACTGGAATGTCCGTTACAACTTACAATCGGGTTTTATTTTCGCGATGAAATAAGTGTTTTCTCGTAAAAAGCACAATCATTTGCGACGACTTGGAAATGCTGTCGCAAAAAGAATACTTATTTGCGACCAGACATTAAATGGTTGCAAAAGGCTATCTTTAGCGAGGAATTTTTTTTGGTTGCAAAAGAATTTGTTGCAAAAGCCCACTTTTGCTGTAGTAATTGTTTCTTGAATATGCACATGAATTGATTCTCTGTGTGGACTTTACAACATCCTTCTAAGGAATAGCATACACTGGTCCAGTATCAAAATGGCACTATCCATCATTTACATGCTAAGAAGCACGGATACGAAAACGGCGACACGATACGGACACGGCAACACGCCATTTTTTCAAAAAGTAGGATACGACACGGCTAATAAAAAAATATTTATTATTATTATAAATTTATAATTCAAAAATTAGTTTCATTCATAATTTTTTATATTTTTATATTTTTTAATAAAAATTTCTTATATTATAGACTCTTATATTATGGCAAAAAAATAATGTTTTAGTTTCCGGTACATTCATAGGCAATGTATATGTTGCATTCAAGACAGGTTACCGGTGACGAAAGCTGGGAGTGACAACTGACAAGTAGATAGCAGGACAGTCTAGGCATGTGGTACTACACTGACACTTATACAGTCTAGGTAATGTATATGTTGCATTCACACCTACTACCCTTTCTGACACGGCCAAATTCCCGTGTCCCGCCGTGTCCACAAGTATCCTCTATTTTTTTTTTTTAAGAAAAACCGGCACGGACACGCAGGCAGCCGTGTCGCCAGCGTATCCATGTCGGATACGTGTTGGATACGGACACGGCTGCCATTTTGCCGTGTCCGTGCTTCATAGTTTACATGTAGTTCTAGGTAAAAAACACGAACATTAGGGCCAAAATCATAAAAATTTAGCATGTTGTACTTCTCATCGGTCTTGTCTTTATTCTTCTTCTTGACATTTACTGTCTCCCTCCCATAACTCAGAGACCATATATCTGAATCTATCTCAATTAACCTTTACAATGGTGTGTCTGACAACTATTTCACAATTGAAATCACTTAATTTTCTGGCTGCTGCTATCATCAAGCGACAACATGGAAGAAAAGGGTAGTTCAAGCAGCCCATATGGAGCTCCTATATGGCTGCTGCTCCCTACATTTGGGTTATATTGCTACAGTTTGGCCCGTCAACTTATAATCATAAGCCTTTCTCAGTTTAATATTTGTTGCTGAGAGGAGAAAGCCACTACAACAAATCAAGGCTTTTGCGACAAATTTTTTTGCGATAAATTTATTTTCGTCGCAATAGATATCCTTTGGCGACGAATTTTAGAATTGTCGCAAATAGATCAGCATTTTGCGATGATATGATAAGTAATCGCAAAAACTAGTACTATTGGCGACCAATGGCCAATTTGGTTGCAAAAATAATGTATTTTTGCGACGAATTATCCATTTAGTAATAATAATAAAGACTTTTTGCGACAAATATAACCATTTGTCGCAAATAATAAAGAGTTTCTGCGACAAATGGTTATATTTGTCGCAAAAACAATATATTTTACTTTTTATAAATAAAAATATTTATTTTTTTATATAACCATAAATAAAATTATTTAAAAATATATAAATTTTCCCTTTCTCATTATTTGCAACAAATAAATATTTTTGACAAAAGATGATCCTCTTATATTTTTTTTATAAAATAGGAAGAAATGATATTAAATTAATTACAAAAAACGGCTAAGTACATCAACAAGGTGTTTTTTAGTAAAAATATTATTTTAAAAAAATCTAAATGAATTTTGAATTTAAACCCAATAAAGTACTAAAAATATTAAGTATTAAATTTAAAAAATATATTTACATATTTTATTATACATTTTTATGTCATTAAATAGATTTATTGTAACAATGAGTAGTGTTAGTATCTTAATTACATAGCATCAATGATAGAAAGTTGAAGAAGAGGAACACGGCGTGATGGTTGTGGTGTATGCTTGAAATATAAATGTAATTTTGTTTGAGAGGGTGGATAGTGTTGTAGTCAATTATGATCGGTGCCCATTAATGGGATTAAGTTAGTTGCATGACACGAAATGCAAAGAATGTTTTCTATGCATGATATATTATTAGTACAAATGTGCAAGCATTGTAAGAAAGAGAGGAAGGGGCGAGATGAAGGAGATTGACAATGACATGCAGTACACATATGGGTATAGTCGGTGTTGCATATTTTTTTACTTCTATGCTTAGTTTATATTCGACCATGTACGAATGCAAGAACATTTACAATTATATGATAGACACTAAAAGTATATGTATGATATATGCTTTTACATAGGTAACATGCTAGTCATATGATATTAATTACAATATTTAACTTATAATTTTAATCCACCACGTATGTACTAAATGCACCATCAAATAAGATTGACCATTTTCTAACATTAAACATGCACGAGAATGCATACAAATCTATGAAATGCACAAACTTTGTGCCAAATACGGTTAGGAAATATGTGTCAATCATAATAGAAAAATCTTTCTCTAAAACCAAGAGATGTACCAAATGAAAAAAAAAGTTGCATGCCACTAGCGCATAGGTAAATGTGGTCCATAGCACATGTAGTGCGCTTGATGAGTAGACACCCTTTGCTCCAAGAAATACTATCTGTTGGCCGTATCTGCTGGCCGTATCTGCGGCAGTATCTGTTGGCCATATCTGCTGGGCTGGAGTAGACACCCTTTGCTCCAAGAAATACTTCAGTGGCTGATGATCGGTCAATATAGTGAACCGCCTTCCCAACAGATATGGCCGCCACTTAGTCACTGCATGAATGATGGCCATCATCTCTCGTTCATAGGCCGACAATAAGAGAGTGCGACCCGACAAGGCTTTGCTCAGAAATGCGATTGGACTGTCCTTTTGTAAGAGAACGGCCCCAAGACCAGTACCAGAAGTATCAGTCTCTACCACAAACGGAAGATTGAAGTTGGGAAGCCCCAAGACAGGCACATGAGCCATGGCCTGTTTAAGTCTGTCGAAGGCCATCTGGGCCTCATTGGTCCAGTCGAAGGTGCCCTTTTTTAATAAGGCCGTGAGTGGCCTGGCAATAGTTCCATAGTGACTGATAAAACGGCGCTAATAGCCCGTCAGCCCCAAGAAGCCGCGCAACGCCTTGACGCACTTGGGTGTCGGCCAGGATAACATAGTTGCAACCTTGGAAGGGTCTGTGGCGACACCTTCACACGAAATGATATGACCCAGATATTCTACCTGTGAACTGCTAAACGAACATTTTGAACGTTTTAGAAATAATGAATTGACACGTAGGATCGCAAAAACCGACCTGAGATGCCCCAAATGCTCCTCCCAGGAGTTACTGTAGATCAGAATGTCGTCGAAGAAGACCAAGACAAACTGGCGAAGAAGTGGCCAAAAAATATCATTCATTAAGCTCTGGAAGGTGGCGGGGGCATTGGTCAGCCCAAATGGCATGACTAAAAATTCGAAGTGGCCATGTGGGTCCGGAACACAGTTTTGTGCATATCCGAAGCCTGCATCCTGATTTGGTGATAACCAGAACGCAAGTCGAGCTTGCCAAAGACCTGTGCGCCAGCTAATTCATCGAGCAACTGTTCAATTACAGGAATGGGGTATTTGTCTTTGACGGTAATATCATTCAGAGACCGATAATCCATGCAAAAATGCCAGGTGTCGTCCTTCTTGCGCACAAGCAACACAGGGGAGGAAAATGAACTGTTGCTGGGTCGGATAATATCTGTGTGTAGCATATCTCCCACCAGACGCTCAATCTCTGCCTTCTGAATGTGGGGGTAACGGTAGGGTCGGATGTTAGTTGGTTGGGCCCCTGGCACAAAAGGAATGTGATGGTCATGAGCCCGCTGGGAAGGAAGGCCGGTAGGCTCGGAGAAGATGTCGTCATGGTCCGCCAGGAGTAGGCGCATGTCCAGAGGAAGTTCACCCTGCACCACGTCCCCGATTGCACGTTGTTGAAGAAACATCCCTTGAGGTGCAAATCGACATAAGGAGTCAACTGCCTGAGCGGAATGCAGGGCGCCGGGTTGAGTCCCTTGTAAGCGCACCCGTTTCCCTTGGACTTCAAAGTCCATAATCAAGTCACAGAAATTCCACAATACGTCGCCCAACTCTTGTAGCCATTGGACGCCCAGTACCACGTCCGCTCCTTTTGTCGGTAGGAGGAACAGATCTGTGGTACATGTGTGCCCTTGTATGGTCAAGGACGCTTGAGCACACACACCCGAGCTCCGTAAGTGTTTGCCATCACCAATAAGGACATCAAATGGGGTGGCATCTGTTACAGGGGTGAAATCTTCAACCTGGGGAGGTTCCTCGTCCTCAACCTCCACAATGAGTAGGCTACCCCGAACTGCGCATTGATGGCCTTGAACATACTTTTCGTCACAGTTGAAACATAGGCCCTTGGCCCTCTGTTATGCCATCTGTGCTTGGGTGAGACGACAGATAGGAGTGGGGTTGGACCCTGGCAATGCTGGACGATGAAAACTAGAGCCATGTGTAGGTCCGGTCGGAGGTGTGGGGTGGCTAGACGGTCGTGGGTTCCATACCCCATGACTACCTCTTTTCTGACGGGCCAGTTTCTCCTCCTCAATTCTAGCATGACGTATGTAACACCCAGAAAATTAGTAAGTATATTAAAACCTAAATTTGACCCTCTTAATGTTTGATTTGGTCGTGTTATGCCTTGTGGAAATTAAAATTGGTGAGAAGAGCTTTCCAACGCCACCTATTATGCGCGATTTGGAGTTCGGAGTAAAAAGATATGAGAAATTGAATTTAATTGAGCGTGACTGCGATCGATTCGATCGATCGGCAAGCTTGAACCGATCGACGCCTTATCAAAACGATCGATCGTAGTTACTCTGATTTGTGAATTCTTTGTTTAGCGTAAAGTGATCGATCGGCAATAATGGCGATCGATCGGCTGTAAGGCGGTAGTGTAAAACAACGCATACGACGATCGATCGCCGTTTAGTCGATCGATCGTCAGTTGCAATTTTGCGATTTCTAGCGTGTTTTTGGGGTGGATTTGCTTGGAAAAGATATCAAACCCCATTGGGACTTGATTTGCACGTCTCCAGTAGGATTGTGAAGCATTCCCATTGGTTGGAAGTGTCCATGATTTGGAAGATTAGTTTAAGATTAGATTCTCCCCCAACTCTACATAAACACTAGAGAATTGGCTTGTGCTAACCCTAGAACGTCCAGAGACCTTTCCCCTTCTCCTTCCCACGTTCACCCATCTTCCTTAAGGCTTCTTCTTGTGGGAGTTTGCAAGAGCTTGGAGCGGAAGCTTTGGAGAAAGCGGAGGAGATAAGCAACGCGTATAGAGAGGCAAATCTTTGGTGAATTAAGTAGGATTCTCTCTTCTGATTTTATGCTTTTGACAAGTGTTTTGATTCAGCACCTTAGTTATTGTTGGATTCTTGTGAGATGAATGTATTATGTCCCTATTTCTATACGTAGTGCATCATAAATCATATGTGCATTCATGTTTCACTTCTAGATAGGAATTCACATCTAAAGTCTAATGCTTTATTAATTTTCCAGAGACTAGAAGTTCTGATATTATTTGGTTGATGATGATCCACGTTGAATTTGTGACTTTAAGGTGTGTCTTACATTAATTGCCTTGTTTGGGGTGTATTAATGATTACAAACTATGTTATATATAGAAGAACACAAGAAAGGAGTGAACTTTAGTAATTCCAGTTAATCCTAGGTTCTGTAATTAGTCTAGGAGGGGAGTATATGGTTTGTTAATGATATATTATCATTTATAATGTGTTATTAAGTAAGATAATCAAGTTTAATTAAGAGTCTTAATCTCGGCCAAAACTGTTTCTGTGCTGTTATTAAGTAAAATAATTCATAACTAATTCAAATAAAATCGGAAAAATATAAAATCAGTGGGGTTGGAAACTAGACTCACGAGGGTATTATCAGAAAAATTGCAGAGGTTAACTCTTACTGTACAGAGTACAGTAGCCGTCGGAAGAGTACTATTGTGCAGGAGGCAGTGAGCTGAATCTGAGAGAAAATACTAAGTATACAAATAACATCATGAAATATGACAGGATAATGTCTAACGTGTCAATACCAGTAATCGAACTATATACTTATGGAATATCACAGTAAGAATTGGGTTAGAAGTAATCTAATTAGGAGGGATAATCCTTTGAGCAAGTGATTCATAACTATCTATTTTAAAAGCGTTGATGTCGGTTTGATATTCTACTTGGAATTCAAATCATCTAAGAATTCCTTGATTCTTATCTCTGATATTTGTATTATAAAACTCTAATGCGTATGAGGAATTCCTATCTAGGGCTGAACATGAAATGTATGTATTGATTGTATGTTACTCCTTTGGTGAGTTATTTCGAAGCATTTGTGTTGTCTTGTTATTCTATCCATACTCCATGAGAGAGTCTATTCTGGTAAGAAATACCTTATGACCTTAGAGTGTTGTGACCTCTATTCCTTTGAGATATTGCTCATATTGATTACATGATTGCTTCTTCCACTGAAGACCTTGCGACCCCATGGTGGTTTCATAGTATGCTCAATTATGCCATTGCTAGATCTTGCGAGGTCACTTATATTTATGAAATTGCGATTCCATACTGCCCGAAGGGAAGCACTATAACGTACATCAGATTGTGGACATTATGGAAGGTCCTCAGTCTCTGCCATCGTGTCCGTAAGCACTGGTGGGGCCAGCATCCTAGACGCATGGCAGGGTTCCACAAGAGGACCCCTAGGGTGGTTATGGTATATTATTTTAGTCACTTACGAGCGACCAGGTTAGCGAGCAGAAATTGTAACTCCTTTCACTTTAGATGTCTGGAGCCTTTAATATGATTGTCATTCTCTGCTTACATATATGTTTGTTCGGAGTCTTATTGATGTTTTCCTATACTTGTGAGTTGGAATTGTCGTTGACTAACCTTTCAGGTGTACAGACCTTGGTTCAGTCCAGATATTGTGGAATGTTCCCAATCCTTTGTTATCCTTATTCTCTTCATACTGCTTGTTTTAATTCAGTGGGTTTTTACATCCTACTGAGTGTTTCTATGAAATACTCATGCATCCTCTGATGCAGGCGCAAATGGAAATTGAGATCAGGAAGTGCAGTAGTGGAATGGCGGATTTACAGGCGCCGAGAAGAGTTTAAAGATTATTTAGTTTTTTTGCTTTGCTTTTATTGATGCTTATTACATTATTGGCAATTGTGTGCCAGAAACTTTTAGGTTTATTTTATTTGACTTTCCTAAATGGATTATTATTAAGTAAATTCATTTCATAGTATTTATTGATGTCTGTTATTGTATTACACTGATTGCGGGCATAATCGGTTACACGTCCTTTTGAGATGATTGTAATCGGTGGAGAAATCGACTGTTCGGTTCGCGTGCCCGGGATCTCTACATCGAATTGTATCTCTTTTGTTAGCTTCTGCACTCCGATCGAGGTATGGGATTTCGGGGCGTGACAACGCACCACTTCGCGCATCGTGTGACAGGGAAAGTGGCACATTTCATCAGCTATCTCGACCTTTAGTCCACACTTGAATGTGCCAACTAATTCAGTGACTGGCCAGTCGGGCGGTCTGTTAGCAATTTTCATGAAGTCGGAGTAATAGGCCCTTACCGTAGTTGTTTGCTTCAAGGTTGACAACATCTCATTGAAGTCCTGAAACTCGTTCGGCCCAAATTGAATACACAACTCATCGGAGAAGGACACCCAAGTGGGAAAACGGGTCTCCTTTTCGTACGCCTGGAACCAGATGGAGGCATCGCCATCCAAGTGGAATGCGGCCACCCGTAAGCACTCATCATCGGAGTAGGCGCCCTGGTACGAGAAAAATTTGTTAGATTTATAGAGCCATTCAACAGGGTCGTCTTCTCCATTGTACCGAGGAAACTGAAGGCGAGCCAGTCTGGGCTCTGCGCTATTGCGCTGGCCTCCCCGAGAATCTTGGGTTTCGTTCCAGACATCCTCCATCTCATCCTACAGGGGACGAGTGCGGTTGGTCATTGTGACATTTCGTCGAACACCTTGCATGCCACTGATAAGCATAAAATATACACATTTATATGCCTTATTTACCTATTTGCTAGTGTAGTTTTTGTGATAAAATAAGAATAAAATGGGTTATTTGTGATTAGGATAGTAATTACGGGATTAATAATTAATTTACTCTAATTAACTATTTTAGATGTATTAAAGAATTTAATGAATCATATTTTTATTATGCGTCTAATTTTGGTTTGGTTTTATCATTGTAGGTTCAGAAAATATAGATTGCAGATCGGCAGCAGAAGAGCACTTAGGCGGGTTTTGAATTGCCCGACTAAATCAAGAGCAGAGATCGAGTGTAGAAAAGGGTCTAAGCCGTTGATGTTCACTTAAAAGAAGACGGGCGCGTGGAATTAAAGGATGAGCATTCAGAATCAATCCGACGGTGGAGATCATTAGAACGGGTTTTATTAAAAAAAAAGAAAGAGAAAAGGATGAAAACCGGCTGATCCGGTTTGGGTTGAAAAAAAAAAAAAAAACGAAACAACTCGAGCCGATGGCTCGGGTGTCGAACAGAAAAAAAAAAACAGAGAGCGCTCGAGCTTCTGCTCGAGCGCCGGCGGGACAGAGGATCCCGGTGAAGCAATGGGCGAAGACAACGGCAGCGATGTCTTCACGGCCATGGCGGAATGGCGGCTATGAGGATGACGGCGGCGCTCGTACCGACGGCGGCAGCCACGATGGCGCGAGGAGGAGCAAAACAGCGAAAGGAAAGTTCTTGATTTGGAAGGTGCGACTGAGCCAAATCGAGAAGGTTAAAAGGAGCTGCAATTGCGGATTTATCTCAGAATAGTAAGCTTCCATTGGGTGTTTTCGATTGAAGAAGAAAAAAATTAGATTTTGGCTCAGTTTGGAAGTGACATATTCAGTGATTTCGGCCCTGTTTTGAAGAGGAAAGATCGGATTTTTCTTTACAAATTTGAACGAAATTTGAATGGAAAACTGCTGGGTTTAGGACGAATTGATGGCATCAATTGGGGCTGCTCTCGAATTGCTATAAAGACCAGAACTTTTGGGCTGAGAAGACGGGTTTTGGACGAAAGGAACAACTGGTTTTTCTCTTGTTCTGTTTAAAAAAAAACAGAGCTACTTTGGGTGTGTTTGGGTCGTGTTTTTTGGTGATTTCGGCCGAATTGAAGAGGAAGAAGAGGGGAATCGATTGGAGGAGAGAAGAGGAAGAGATTTGAGGAAGAAAGTCGGAGTTTTGTGCTGATTTTTGGCGATGAACAGTGCTGCTACAGTAACCTGCATATGCTACAGTAACCGGGCAGTTTGGGGGGAGATGATGAACAGTGTTCGCGCTGCTACAGTGTTTCTGCTATAGTGAACAGTAACTGCTACAATGCCCATGAATAGTAAAACTGCAACAGTGTTTTTCTTCGATGCAATTTCTTCTAAATCTGATTTTTCTCTTGAATATGAATAGCTAAATCTTTTGTCAAAGCTAGAGGTGATATTATTTGATTAGTATTTTTACGTCTATGAAGAAGTGCTTAATTCTTATTTGGTTGAATGCGATGTTTTGATAAAGTCATAATCTATACAATTATTTGATTTGTCGTTAACGTAAGGTACGGCTAATGCTTATAATTCCCTGTGATTAGTAGACTGAGCTTGTTAATGATAAATATTCGATCGATATTTTTATGTTAATGGATATGATGAACGTGAATGAAATATCTTCCTTTTAGGTCAAATCATTATTTGAATCTAATTGCGTAATTAAAGAGACGTAGAATATTAATTAAATAATGGGGAATTTATATAATAAATCGTAAAAAAAATTATGAAAATGACATACTGTAGAAAATATTTGCAAAATAGGGTATCTGACAAGCCATGCAGGCGCCCACATGGCGCAGGCGATTGCATGGCTTTTTTTTTAAAACCAAACCGAAAGGCATCGGTTGAATCGACGCCTCTCGGTTAAAAAAGAAAGGCGGAGAGTAAATTTATGAAGAAGTGCTTAATGCTTATTTTTATGACATACTGCTTAATGCTTATTTGGTTGAATGCTAATCTCGGTTCAACCGACGCCTTTCGGTTTGGTTTAAAAAAAAAAGCCACGCAAGCGCCCGCGCCACGCGGGCGCCTGCGTGGCTCAGATACCCTATTTTGCAAATATTTTCTACAGTGTGTCATTTTCATAATTTTTTTTTGATGATTTATTATATTATTTTCCCTTAAATAATTGATCCTTGAAGCTTTGATATCTCTCATCGATTATCTTTGCCTGTCTTTAGTTAGTTTTAATTGAATCTTTAATCATCATTTTAGTAGTTAATTGAATTATAACTTCTCTGCATAATTTCTTGATAAGAATCTCAATTTGTTAAGCTAAGTGTTTAGATTAGTTTGGAGTAGAATAATCCTACATCATTCCCTGTGGTTCGACACTTGGATTCACCGAGTATATATTACAATTTGTCAACCTTCTCTTGATTTTCTAGATCAAATTTTGGCGCGTTGCCGGGGAGTGAAGTTTAGGATTAATCTTCCAATTAGTTTATTTCTCTCTAGTGTAGTTTAGTTAATTTCAATTATTCGTAGTTTAATTTAGCTTGTTTATTTTGCAGGAATTTGGAGTCCTATCTGGAACAAAAAGGCTTTTCGTTGGATTTTTCATCAAATTTGGTAAACTCGTTCCATCTCTCTTTGAAATTTCTGTTGCTTGTGCATGCACTCGTGGAATAGAGATATCAGTGGATGATTGGTTAGAAGTAATTCTGCTATTTTGATTCAGAATCCCGTGTTTGAGTTCACTGTTCCATCACACACACCTAATCAAATGACTGATCAGGGTAGTAACCATGATATTAATGAAAATGAGATTGAACATGATGCACCAATGCGGCCCTTGCGTGATTATCTGCAACCTGCACGCACTAGCACACCTTCATGTATTATTTTGCCTCTACAAGCACACCACTTTACTTTTAAGCCTGGAATGATAAACTTGCTTCCCAAATTCCATGGTCTAGATTCTGAAAATCCTTATTTGCATTTAAAGGAATTTGAGGAAGTATGTGCAACTTTTGAGCAGGCTTGTAGTGAAGACATTATCAGGCTAAAATTGTTTCCTTTCTCTTTGAAGGACAAAGCCAAGACTTGGCTAAATTCTCTTAAGGCTAGATCTGTAGGAACTTGGAAAGGACTACAAACTGAATTCCTTAAAAAGTTTTTTCCAGTTCATAGGACAAATGCTCTGAAAAGATAAATAACAAATTTTGCTCAAAAACAAAATGAATCATTTTATCAATGTTGGGAGCGATATAAAGATTTGTTAAATTCTTGTCCACATCATGGGTATGAGAAGTGGCGCACCATCAGTTTCTTCTATGATGGGATGACGCCTTCAATGAAACAATTTGTTCAAACCATGTGTAATGGGGAATTCTTTGATAAAGACCCTAATGAAGCCCTTGATTTTCTAGATCAAATAGCTGAAGACTCAGATTCTTGGGATCCCTCCGATCCCTCTGATGTTTCTAGTAAGCCGAAGTCTTCAGCTATTAGTGGGGGTCTGCATCATCTTAGGGAGGAGGATAATTTGAGTGCTAGGCTAGCCTCTTTTGGCTAGAAAGGTGGAGGCTATGGAATGAAGGAAAATTAATGTTATTAAGTCTGTTGCTACAGAAGAGGCCTGTGGAATTTATGATGTCATGGGACACCCGACTAATGAGTGCCCTACCATTCCTGCTTTCAAGGAGGTGTTGCATGACCAAGCAAATTCCATGACCCCTTTCAAGAGGCAATCTCCTTATGGTGACACATATAACCCTGGATGGAGGAATCACCCCAACTTTAGTTGGAGGAATGAAAGTACTGCACAAACACAACCTCCTCAAACATCTTCCAATTATACTCCATATGTTCCACCTCACAGGAAGACACTTGAGGAGACACTGCAAAATTTCATGCAAGGGCAAGCTACTATTAATCAACAAACCTCACAAGCCATTAATGATATAAAGAGCTCTCTCACTAAATTGACATCTTCTCTAGCTGTTCAAGAGAAAGGTAGGTTTCCTGCTCAACCCCAACCCAACCCATAGGGGCAAGTTCACATGATGGTCACGAAACCTTCTGATTCACAATTGAAACATGCTAAGTCTATTACCACTCTTCGTAGTGGAAAAGAAATTGATAAAATAATTCCACTTAAGGCCCAAAAATCTTCTGAGAATGATGAATCAAAACATGATAATGAGGAAATTGAGAAGTCTGGGTCAAGTGAAGATGTGAGATGTCCTATTCTAGCTCCATTTCCACAGAGGTTGAAACCACCTCAAAAGTTGAACCAAAATGCTGAAATTTTTGAACTTTTTAAGCAGGTGAAAATTAGCATTCCCTTGTTAGATGCAATCAAACAGGTACCTTCTTATGCTAAGTTCTTGAAAGATTTGTGTACTATTAAGCGTAAGTTGAATGTGCAGAAAAAAGCCTTTTTAAACTGAACAGGTAAGTTCTATAATCCAACACAAAAGCCCACCCAAATATAAGGATCTTGGATGTCCAACTATTTCATGTGTGATCGGGAACTTTAGGGTAGACCAAGCCTTACTTGATCTTGGGGCTAGTGTTAATCTTTTGCCTTATTCAGTATACAACTCAGTTAGGTCTTGGGGAACTTAAACCCACCACCATTACTCTTGAACTTGCTGATCGTTCTATTAAAATTCCAAGGGGAGTGGTGGAAGATGTGCTTGTTCAAGTAGACAAATTTTACTTTCCTGTTGATTTTATTGTTTTGGACACACATCCTGTTATAAATGCAAGTGCAAATATTTTTGTTATACTAGGTCGTCCATTTCTTGCTACTTCAAATGCTTTGATTAATTGTAGGAATGGTGTGATGAAACTTTCATTTGGCAATATGACTTTGGAATTGAATATATTTAATGTTTGCAAACAACCAGGGGATGATACTGATGTTCATGAATTAAATTGGGTTGATACCGTTGTTAGAGATCAATTTCATGTTTCATATTTTTCTGATCCTTTAGAATCTTGTTTAGTCAATTCTTTATATGACGAGTCTAAAGTGAATTGTGAAAAGGCTGAGATGTGTTCTTTGCTGAATTCTCTGCAGGTATTGGAAGTGAATGGATGGAAACCCAAGTTTGAAGAGCTACCATTGAGAGACAAATTTCCTACACCATCAAGCATTCAAGCACCCAAATTGGAGTTGAAAAAGTTACCAACTGACCTCAAATATGCATTTTTGGGTGATGGTGAAACTCTTCCGGTGGTAATATCGTCTCATCTTAATCTTATCGAAGAGGGTAGGTTGCTTGATATTTTGAGAAACCATTCTTGACAACTGTTACACCAGATTTCTTCAGTACTACTTGGGTAGGACTCACCCACTTGCTATTAGAAATGGGGTAGATGATCTCCGCATCCAAGAGTTTAAGAACTTCAACTCTAACTGCCTCTTTCATGATTGGATTTAACCTACGTTGCATCTCCCTAGACGGTTTGGCATTGTCCTCCAAATAAATACGATGAGTGCATATCAAAGGGGTTATTCCTTTTAAATCAGCAATTGTCCATCCTATTGCACCTTTATTGTCCTCAATGTTAAGAATGAAATGAAGGATAAAATAAATAAATAAATAAAATAATGGATAGATGTTACCTGGAGAACTGCAAATTGCTAAAATCCCATGCGAGTGAAAAACATCATCTAACCAAATAAAAAGATGAGAGCAATCACAATATCCAACAAGAAAACATCATCTAACTAATAAGTATCCTAAAAACAAATTAAAAGCTGGGCTGCCTCCCAGGAGCGCTAAGTTTCTTGTCTTCAGCCAGACTGAGTGTAAGAGTATTCAATCATGATAAGTGGGATCAGACAGAGGAATACTCTCCACTTCTGAGGGAATCAATTCCAGGAATGGCTACCATTTACTTTAAATACATTGCCATTCAATGGATTTTCAATTTATACAGCTCCATGAGGATAAACAGTTTTAACAATAAATGGACCAGTCCATCTAGAACGGAGCTTACCAGGAAATAGATGCAATCTAGAGTTATACAAAAGAACTTTTTGTGAAGGTTCAAAAGTTTTTCGATGAATGTGTTGATCATGCAAAGCCTTCATTCGTTCTTTGTAAATTTTTGAATTCATATATTGATCTATACATGAAATATGCATTTTATTATCTCCTAAACTTATATTTATGCTAGTGTTTGAGTAGAATAACTACTACTTTAATATAGTTTTTGGTTTTGTAGGAAATGAGAGCAAAGATGCAAAAATATGGCGAAAACGGACTTCAATGGTCAAATTATCATAACTCCGTGTACAAATATCGGATTGGACTGATTCAAGTCTCATGTGAAAGTTCAAGGAGTCAGCTTTCCAACGCCACCAACCACGCACAATTCGGAGTTCGGAGCAAAAAGTTATAGCTATTTGAAGATTCCGGACAGTAGAAACGATCGATCGCAACCTTTACGCGATCGATCCCGTCTACATTGGAGAAACCGATCGATCGGACACAAAAACGATCGATCATATCTACTGGAATTTTTGGACTCGCGAAGACAGTAAAAACGATCGATCGGCTTCGTCCGGCATCGTTCGCAATACGATCGATCGGGAGCAATTAACAAAGGAAAACGGCTTCGTTCGGCAGCGTTCGCAAGGCGATCGATCGTTCTATACGGGCGATCGATCGGTGCATACGGAAAACGCAATTTAACCCTATTTTGACTCGGATTTGGAAGGGGATTTGAGGGTTTTCCTTCACCCCTATATATATGCCTTAAGGGAGAACGTATGGGGTATGCAAGAATAGAGTTTTGAGTTCTTTTGGAGTCCTTGGAGGCTAGAGCAAAGGAAGAAGAAGAAGATGAAGAACTTGTTGATGGATTCTCTTCCCATGCTTGGCTAGACTCTCTTCCAAGGCGTAGATGAAACCCAACTGATTGGTTGTATTGTTTCTTTCTCTCATATTATGTTTTTATTCTAGTTGGTGTATGAATCTTTGTTATGCAATAAAAGTTAATTCATTAGAGTTTATTCTTTGTACTCGAGAGAGACAAGAGTGGATCTTTGTGGATTTCAATCTGAAAGAGCACTTGCGTGTCCGAGAGGAACGTAAGGGCTCTGAAGTGTTACATATTAATAAAGTCTCATTGGTTTATACTCGAGAGAGATAGATCACAGTTCCATGTTTTAATAGATTTATGTGTTACATCCGAGAGGAGGGCACTATAATTTGAATTGACAAGTGTATGTCCGAGAGGAATACACTAGCCAACTGGAAATCTGAATTTAAAAGAGAGAGAGAGACGATACACTAGTCTATTGTGGTGGATTCAAAGCCTTGGTACTTCTCATATTGATTAATCTCAGCTTAGTTTAATTAAAGTTCATTGCTTTTCTCTACATTAATTAAAAACTGCCGCTTTTCTCTTGAATTTGGTAGAATATTAATCCGTCCCTGAGGTTCGACAACCCTTTCCATACTCACCGTAGTACAATTGCCTTGTGCACTTGCAAGGGTTTAATTTTAAACGATCAAGTTTTTGGCGCCGTTGCCGGGGACGGCACAATAGTTTACTAAATTCTTAGCATAGTTAGTGTTAGAGTAGTTTAGTTTCCTTTAGACTTCTATTTAGTAGCTTAATTGCTTTCTTCTTCTTTTTGCAGGATTAAGAGAGGACGCTGATTTTCGTCATCGTTGGAAGGGCCATCCCTTCCCACTGTTTGCACTCTCTTAACCCTCTTTTAGAATAAATTTGGGTGCTTGGTGTTTTCCTTTTCTTTGTGGGATTGCATGACGTGCTAGTTGTCGCTATTAGGTTGCTAGTTGTCGCTATCTAGGGTTGATGTTTGCTAGTTGTCGCTATTAGGACTGCACAGGTTTTGTTTGATTTTATTTGTGCATGCATGGTCGTCGTTCCCTAAACCCCGACCTAGCTTTTGACCCTGATCCTGAGCGACTCTACAGAATTTTGAGAACTCCTAGACAATCAATTCCTGAAATCCAACATATGGCGAACAACATGAACCTCGGGGATGGTACTGGTCTAAACCAGGATCCATTAATCCCCCATGCCCGAACCCTGCAAGATTACTACCGTCCAACAGCCTACACCTCCCCTTCCTGTATCCTACTACCTGCTACCGTAGCCAATTTTGAAATCAAGCCAAACATCATCCAAATGCTGCCCACTTATCACGGCCAACTTAATGAGAATCCTTATAGGCATCTCCAAAATTTCTTGGAGGTTAACACCACATTCAAACTTACATTATCGGATGACCAGGTGCGCCTTAGGTTGTTCCCCTTCACCTTAAAAGATAGGGCCAAGGAATGGCTGTACTCCCTTGAGCACAACTCTATTTCCACTTGGGAGGAACTTCAAGCCGAATTCCTCAAGAAATACTTTCCTGTGGGGCGGACCAATAAGATCCGCCATGAAATCATCACTTCCACCCAGATACCTAATGAACAATTCCATGAAAGCTGGGAGAGGATGAAAGCCCTACTCCGGTCCTGTCCCCACCATGATGTGCCCAAGTGGCAATTAGTACAGAGATTTCATGAGGGTGTGTGCGATCAGCATAAAACCTTAATAGACGCCTCCTGTGGAGGCACATTTATGAAAAAGACTCCGGATGATGCTTGGGATCTACTAGAGGACCTGAGCGAAAACTCTCTACACAGTGCCACCCTCTATAGATCTGAAGGCCATATGCCTGGCAGGAGTGCCTCAAGGGGAGGCATGTATGATGTTAAAGCAACCACAAACCTAGAACACCAAGTGGCATCCCTAACTGAGAGATTTGACAGGTTGTTCTCACAGACCCCACCTTATACCCCAACCTCTCATGATGCCTGCACCATCTGTGCCAGCCCTATGCACACTATTGTTGACTGCCCTGCAGCCTTCCAGTATCCAGACTTAGTACAAGAGCATGTCAACAGTGCACAAACTTTTCCCAGAGCCAACAATCCTTACTCCAACACTTACAATCCTGGGTGGCATGATCACCCTAATTTTTCTTGGAGGCAACCAAATCCAGGGCCTACTTTTAATCAGGCCCGAAGACAGGAATTTCAAAACCAACCTCAACTATACCAACCATCCTCAGCCCCGCAATTTGGCCAATCTAATAAGAAACCAACCATTGAAGACCAGCTGAGCCAAATAATGGCCACCCAATCCACCATGCTCACGGTTTTAACTGAGCTGACGACTGAACAAAAGTCCCAGGCCCAGCTTGTCCATTCTCATACACAATCTATTGCCAAGATCGAGACCCAATTGGGACAGCTAGCTCAAGCACTGAACCGTAGAGAAGCAGGAACCCTGCCGAGCCAACCCCAGCAAAACCCTCGAGGCCAGTTTGTAGCTGAGACCTCCCATTACCCTCCTGAACAAGTGCAAGCCATAACCACCTTGAGGAGCGGTAAACAAGTTGACAACAGGGTTCAGGATCTCATTGTTGGCCCTTCGAGTGAGATACCTTCCCATGAGGAAGACAAAGAACCAACTTCCATCGAAGCCATACCTATTAGTTCTAAAACCCCATCGGATAATCAACCCGAGGCCCAGAAAGAGAGATCTTATATTCCCAGGGTACCATTCCCACAATGCCTAGACAAACCCTCCCCGTTTAATAAATCTCATCATAAGATAGAGGAGATGTTCGAGGTGTTTAAACAGGTGAAGGTCAATCTCCCTTTGCTAGATGCAATAAAACAGGTCCCTGCCTATGCCAAATTCCTGAAAGACCTTTGTACCCAAAAGCGAAAAGCTAAATCTAATTTGACTAAAAAGGTCTTCCTTACCGAGCAGGTGAGTTCCCTCTTAACACATAACCTTCCACCGAAATATAAGGACCCAGGATGTCCAACAATTTCATGTGTTATAGGGAACCATACTGTTGACAGGGCATTATTAGATTTGGGGGCGAGTGTAAATTTGTTGCCTTACTCTGTGTATGAGCAACTTGGGTTGGGGGAATTGAAATCGACTACAATAACACTACAACTTGCAGACCGATCCATTAAAACTCCACGTGGTGTTATTGAAGATGTTTTGGTACAGGTTGACAAATTTTTCTTTCCTGTGGACTTTATTGTCTTAGATACACAACCTGTACCGAACATTGGTAGTCAAATTCCAGTAATTTTGGGACGTCCATTCCTGGCGACATCCAATGCTATTATAAACTGTCGGGATGGGGTGCTGAAATTGTCTTTTGGAAATTTAAATGTCAAACTGAATGTTTTTAATGCCCAACAACAACATCCACCACCAGATGATTATTACGCAGTTCATCTGATTGATACTCTGGTGGATGGTGCACCCCCATGGTTTTGTCCCACTGATTCATTTGCTCCTTCTTTCATTAATTTTAATGTGTGTAGTAGGACCACTGAGGGACTGAACGTGGGATTGAAAGACCCTGGATAAGTTGAACTAAAGGAGTTTCGTCTGGCTGAAGACGTTAAACTTAGCGCTTGGTGGGAGGCAACCCACGTATTCAGGTGTATTCTCTCCTTTATTTGATTTTCTTTGTTATATGCTCATTGTCATGCTATATTTTGTTCACATTGAGGCCAATGTTCATAATAGGTTTGGGGGAGGGAATATTACTTGTATATAAAAAAAAATTAAAAATTGAAAATCATAAAAATTTGATTAGTTTTTAGGTTGTTTGTTAGTACTTTTTCTTAGGTTTTGATAGTTTATCCCGTAATGATGCATGTTACAATTCTTAGGAGATTAAGGGGTAGCCACCTTAATCTCCTAAGAAGGTTAAGGTGATAAGGGGTAGCCACCTTATGAGTAATTCCATATTTTTTCATTAATGCCTCAAAAGGTTTATTGCAGAAATGAGAACCCCCATCACTTATGATTGCACGAGGTATTCAAAAAGCGTTTAACAGCTTTATGGTCATTATTTCTACAAGGAATGGCCTCTACCCACTTGGAAACATAGTCAACAGCCACTAAGATGTACAGATAGCCAAACGAAGGTGGAAATGGGCCCATGAAATCAATACCCCAACAATCAAATATTTCAATCACTAAAATGGGGTTTAAAGGCATCATATTCCGACGAGTTATTTCACCAAGCTGTTGACAACGTCCACAAATACGACAAAAATCATGAGTATCTTTAAATAGGGTAGGCCAATAAAATCCACATTGTAAAATTTTAGCAGCAGTTTTTCTAGCAGAAAAATGACCACCACAAGCTTCTGAATGGCAGAAAGAAATGACACTGTGAATGTCCTCATTTGGTACACATCTCCTAATAATCTGATCCAGACAATATTTAAAAAGATATGGATCATCCCAAAAGAAATTTCTTACCTCCACCATGAATTTCTTCTTGTCTTGTGTTGTCCAATGAGAAGGAGTTTGACCTGTGACAAGAAAATTAACAATATCAGCAAACCATGGTAAATCAGAAAGAACAAAAAGTTGCTCATCTGGGAAGGTGTCTTTAATTGGAGCAGCCTCATTGGAATCATCCATAGTCAACCTACATAAATGATCGGCCACCACATTTTCTACTCCTTTCTTATCTTTAATTGTAATATCAAATTCTTGCAGTAGGAGTATCCAGCGAATCAACCTAGGTTTTGCATCTTTCTTTGATAGAAGATATTTCAAGGCAGCATGATCAGTAAAGATAACAATAGGATATCCGGTCAAGTAAGCCCTAAATTTATCCAAAGCAAGTAATTCCTTTTCTGTTGTTGAATAGTTCATTTGAGCATTATCTAAGGTCTTACTTGCATAGTAAATAACATAAGGCTTCTTATCCTTCCTTTGCCCCAAAACAGCCCCCACAGCAAAGTCACTAGCATCACACATTATCTCAAATGGTAAAGTCCAATCTGGGGGTTGCATAATAGGGGTTGAAGTAAGCACTCCCTTCAGTTTGGCAAAAGCTTTTTCACAATCAGCATTCCATTCAAAAACGGTATCTTTAGATAGGAGATTGCATAATGGTCTAGAAATAGAACTAAAATCTTTGATGAACCTCCTGTAGAACCCTGCATGACCCAAAAATGATCTAATATCTTTAACAGTCTTGGGTGTAGGCAAATGAGTAATTATATCAATTTTTGACTTACAACTTCAATTCCCTTAGAGGAGACAATATGACCCAAAACAATTCCTTCACAAACCATGAAATGACATTTTTCCCAATTAAGCACAAGGTTCTTCTCTTCACACCTGCTCAAAACTTTCTGCAAATTAGACAAACAGTCATCAAATGAATCACCAAATACAGAAAAGTCATCCATAAACACTTCAAGATAGCGTTCAACCATATCACTAAAAATACTCAGCATGCATCTTTGAAATGTTGCAGGTGCGTTGCATAAACCAAAAGGCATTCTTCGATATGCAAATGTGCCAAAAGGACATGTGAATGTGATTTTCTCTTGGTCTTCTAATGCAATTTCGATTTGATTGTAACCGGAGTGGCCATCTAAGAAACAGTAATATGTGTGGCCAGCTACCCTCTCCAGAACCTGATCTAGAAATGGCAATGGGAAATGGTATTTCCTTGTGACTAAGTTCAGCTTTCTGTAATCAATGCACATTCTCCAGCCAGATGTAACTGGGGTATATAGGAATAACATTGTTTATTTTCAAAAAAAAAATTAAAAAAATTAAAAAAAGAAAAAAAGAAAAACAAATAAAAATTTGATTAGTTTTTAGGTTGTTTGTTAGTATTTTTTATAGGTTTTGATAGTTTATCTCGTGATGATGCATATTCCAATTTTTAAGAGATTAATTTACATTGGAAGTGTGAGTAAGTATACTGGAGGATAGAAACACTTAACTGAGCATATCTTTCTATTACAGTCCTCTTGGATCATGTGCTTGAGCTAATAAAACGCACTCACACACATTAGTACATAAAGTAATACCCTCTAGAGATTTGTTGAATACTAATCTTCAGTGGGATGTCTTTAGTCATAGTCATTAGATGATGCATGGTTATTGTTGAGCTTAAAAGATCATGATAAACCATTTACTTGGCTATGGCAAGGGCTTTGAACCGGAAATAGGTTGAGAGTATAATACAACCTGGACATGATAAGATTGCTAGAAAATATGAATGTTGATGAAAAAAATGATAAAAAAAATGAAAACAAAAAGCTAGAAAGGGGCTGCTTGGCTTTATAGGATTAACTTTGGCTGATGTTCGGGCCCGAAGCGGTCTCTTAAAACCTAATGCCCTAAGCCAACTGTGCTGGGAGCCATTGTCCTGAGTCATTGCTAAACCTAAGCATCTTGAAGTCGGGCCTTACACAGTCCTGCTGAAAATAGAAAAAAAGAAGAAAAAAAAGTCTATGGTGTATTATCCTCTCAAATCTAGAATGTTGGACCCGAAGGAGGCGCGCTGATTTGTGCTATCATGAACCTAAAGATTACGATGACTATGTAGATTCTGATTTTCTTTGGTTAATGGGTAACACTCGATATGTGTAAAACAGAAATTTAGGGTGTATTGCTACAATGTTCTACACTTTTACTATTTAAATTATCATTTTATATCATATTGAGCAGAAATTTCCAAGATGAAGGTGTAGAATAAAACCACTTACTTAAGGGCTTCTATATTCCAGTTGATTATAAATGCAAGTACATGTGGTTGATTTTCTTAAACATTGTGGTTTGCATTTGAAGGGATAATAGGTTTGATTGTTTTGAAGTGTTTATTTTATTTTTGCACTTAGATTAATAAGGTTAATTTCGTAAGTACATGTTTGTGGGTAGCATGGCTGTAAACCCTCACGAGACAAAACTCGTCCTACTAGGGACACCTAGGGGTTTAACGGCTTGTTGCATGTGCTCAATGCAATCGTGTTCCCTACGAAAGTGGTATTTACTTTTCTAGTTTAATTTACTTTAGTTTTGTTTTGTGTGATTTTTGTTTTGTTTGTTTTGCTCGGGGACTAGCAAAATATAGGTTTGGGGGTATTTGATAAGCATAAAATATAAACATTTATATGCCTTATTTACCTATTTGCTAGTGTAGTTTTTGTGATAAAATAACAATAAAACGGGTTATTTGTGATTAGGATAGTAATTAGGGGATTAATAATTAATTTACTCTAATTAACTATTTTAGATGCATTAAAGAATTTAATGAATCATATTTTTATTATGCGTCTAATTTTGGTTTGGTTTTATCATTGTAGGTTCAGAAAATACAGATTGCAGATCGGCAGTAGAAGAGCACTTAGGCGGGTTTTGAATTGCCAGACTAAATCAAGAGCAGAGATCGAGTGTAGAAAAAGGACTAAGCCGTTGATGTTCACTTAAAAGAAGACGGGCGTGTGGAATTAAAGGATGAGCATTCAGAGTCAATTCGGCGGTGGAGATCGTTACAACGGGTTTTATTAAAAAAAAAAAGAAAGAGAAAAGGATGAAAACTGGCTGATCCGGTTTGGGTTGAAAAGAAAAAAAAATTAAAAAAATGAAACAACCCGAGCCGATGGCTTGGGTTGTCAAATAGAAAAAAAAAACAGAGAGCGCTCGAGCGCCGGCGGCACAGAGGATCCCGGTGAAGCAATGGGCGACGACAACGGCGGCGATGTCTTCACGGCCATGGCGGAATGGTGGCTATGAGGATGACGGCGGCGCTCGTACCGACGGCGGCAGCCACGATGGCGCGAGGAGGAGCAAAACAGCAAAAGGAAAGTTCTTGATTTGGAAGGTGCGACTGAGCCAAATCGGGAAGGTTAAAAGGAGCTGCAATTGCCAATTCATCTCAGAATAGTAAGCTTCCATTGGGTGTTTTCGATTGAAGAAGAAAAAAATTAGATTTTGGCTCAGTTTGGAAGTAACATATTCGGTGATTTCGGCCCTGTTTTGAAGAGGAAAGATTGGAATTTTCTTTACAAATTTGAACGAAATTTGAATGGAAAACTGCCGGGTTTAGGACGAATTGATGGCATCAATTGGGGCTTCTCTCGAATTGCTATAAAGACCAGAACTTTTGGGCTGAGAAGATGGGTTTTGGACGAAATGAACAACTGGTTTTTCTCTATTCTGTTTAAAAAAAAAACAGAGCTATTTTGGGTGTGTTTGGGTCGTGTTTTTTGGTGATTTCGGCCGGAATTGAAGAGGAAGAAGAGGGGAATCGATTGGAGGAGAGAAGAGGAAGAGATTTGAGGAAGAAAGTCGGAGTTTTGTGCTGATTTTTGGCGATGAACAGTGCTGCTACAGTAACCTGCATATGCTACAATAATCGGGCAGTTTGGGGGAGATGATGAACAGTGTTCGCGCTGCTACAGTGTTTCTGCTACAGTGAACAGTAACTGCTACAGTGCCCATGAATAGTAAAACTGCAACAGTGTTTGTCTTCAATGCAATTTCTTCCAAATCTTATTTTTCTTTTGAATATGAATAGCTAAATCTTTTGTCAAAGCTAGAGGTGATATTATTTGATTAATATTTTTACGTCTATGAAGAAGTGCTTAATTCTTATTTGGTTGAATGCGATGTTTTGATAAAGTCATAATCTATACAATTATTTGATTTGTCGTTAACGTAAAGTACGGCTAATGCTTATAATTCCCTGTGATTAGTAGACTGAGCTTGTTAATGATAAATATTCGATCGATATTTTTATGTTAATGGATATGATGAACGTGAATGAAATATCTTCCGATTAGGTCAAATCATTATTTGAATCTAATTGCATAATTAAAGAGACGTAGAATATTAATTAAATAATTGATCCTTGAAGCTTTGATATCTCTCATCGATTATCTTTGCCTGTCTTTAGTTAGTTTTAATTGAATCTTTAATCATCATTTTAGTAGTTAATTGAATTATAACTTCTCTGCATAATTTCCTGATAAGAATCTTAATTTATTAAGCTAAGTGTTTAGATTAGTTTGGAGTAGAATAATCCTACATCATTCCCTGTGGTTCGACACTTGGATTCACCGAGTATATATTACAATTTGTCAACCTTCTCTTGGGTTCGATCAGCCACGCATTGCTATGCCATGGTGTCCTCCGTCTGCGTCAAAGTTGACGGATCCCAGTTGGATCCCATAAGGAAAGGGGTGACCGCTGGCCTGGCCAAGCAGAGAGCCTCCTAGCGCCGGATATCCTTCATGTCGGCTAGGGCCTCCCATCTCTCGTGAGGGCGGTGACATAGTCAAAATGGCAGATTTGAGGGGCTGCTTGGGAGCCTGTGCGAGCCTCATGTCCCAGAGTTCGTCCTTGATCGAGGCTAGGAGAGACAACATGGCTGTCTGAGTGGAATCGGCGTCAGCCTTGGGGCTAGAGGTCTCCTTGGCGACTTCGGCCTCTGGAAAAATTTTGGGTACCATGTTGGGCTGCCTGCGAGGAGGCATGGGCGCTCGTGGATCGACACTCTGATACCAATGTTGTGATCTGCTAGGACCACAAGAACTGGCGTCAGCGAGAAGGGAAGAAGAAGAAGATTTAGGAGAGGAATTGAAGTTGTAATATTGCATAACGTCAAATGGGAGGACGACATCCATAAAAAGGAGAGGATGGCGCGTCTCCCAAGGGGGCTGCGCCATCTGTCTAAACTGATGGGCCTCAAATTGGGCCTGATTATTCTCTACCAGTCCCGTCATCTAACAATTAGCCTATGGGCTGATTACAATCTGATACTTAATAAAAAGGAAATAGGAAATATCCTAATGATAGATGCTGCAGACGTGTTGTGTGGACGTGCACAACACTCTTATTTTTATATTTCTTACATATATCTGAGATATTTCGTTTACATATATCTGAGATATAATGAGAGGTTTCATAGGTGCATGCTAGCTTGTTCTGCAGAACTTATTTTGGCTACTTACAAAACAACTTCAATATTGTTTCCTGCTGTACTGGAAAAGACTGGTATAACAGCTTTTGATTTGAGCAAAGTGATTGAAAACTTTGTCAGACATGAGGGGAATCTTCCACGGGAGTTGAAAAGACACCTTAATTCTCTTGAGGAACGACTACTGGAGAGTATGACATGGGAAAAGGGTTCATCATTGTATAATTCCTTAATTATTGCAAGGCCAAATCTTGCTGCAGAGATAAGCCGACAGGGATTGCAGAGCCAATGCCTTCAGTAGATGCCATTGCAGTTCAGCATAATGTTTCAAATGGATGCTTGCCTCCACTAGTATGCCACAAGACTATGCTTATCTATGGAGATGGCCTTTGAAAAAATAGTCTTCATGATAACTGTATGTGGTGGAGTGCACCAGCGGGGGCTTGTGGCAGGCCATGGGCATCATGGTTTTGTGAAGTTTTGACCCATTCTGCTATGTGAGCCATTCATTGTAACCTTGTGAAGCTTTCGTCCCAGTTCAACTCCTGAAATTTAACAAGTAGAGGGGCCTGCACATTGATATGAACCCAAATTTGCTGGATTTTCTCACCAATACTCTTTTCAAGTCCTTCTGATCTGGTTGCCCAATTGATCATTCTATTGTCTGCTATGGGATGCTAGTGATCTAAGTAGCTGCATTCCTAGAGATAGTAGCTCTTAAGTTAGTTGAGCCAGCAGCTGCTTTTTTGAAGAGAATTTGTTTTGTTTAAACTCTTAGTATTGTAGATTTGCAAATCAAAATGGTGATACTCGATCTCCAAAGAGACTGTGGTGAGCAGAGGACTGTAATTGCTCAGTGTAACTCTACATCTGCAGTGAAGGATTCCTTCAAATTTCAAAAAATAAAGTTGTTACCAGCCTTGCAATCAGCTTTTGCAAGGTACTTAACATTTAGTTATTTGTCATTTGTATAATTACATGAATGTGGTGCATCTATTTTTGCTTCCATCTCCTCTTTCTAATTTGTTGATTTTATTTTGCAAAGCCCTACATGCCCTAGTTCAGTAGGAGGTGGAGAGACTTGTGCAGAGACAGGAATCCAAGTTTTTTTTGAAAAGGTATATTTATTGTTCCGGGTTGTTATTTACATATTATTAGTCGTAACTTATTTCCCCTAAAACATGCCGTGTGGTTGTCATATTTGTTGCCACATTTATTTAATGTTGCTTGGTTTAACCTTGTTTTTTAAACTATTATTTCTTGGTTCACACTGAAGATTTTAAAGCTAGCAGCTATTAGTGTGAAAGGCTGCAATTGTCTCAGCAAGTGATGGAGAATATCTATGGCTTTGTCAATCTCCTGCTTAATCAGCAGACTGCTATTTTCTTTAATCGGCATATCGATCAGCTAATTGTTTGTGGCGTATATGGTGTGTCAAAGGTATATGCCAGTCTACTTCTGTATTGCTGAGTCTGTTTCTATCTGCTGTCTTCACCTCAATATGTCATTGTACTTGCAGATATCAAAGCAGAATTAAAGGTGACAATGATATATATGTCTATATGCTATTCTATTATTTGCATGGATAAACAAGAATACTGGGCTTCCTTTTGTCTAATATTTCATATTTTGCAGCGGCAAGAGTTGCTTCTCAATGGTTGGAACTTCTTCAAAAGGGCATTAGAGGGCAGCTATATATCTGGTAAATATAATTTCTATTATCATTTTAAAACAAGTATAAAAATATAAAGGAAAGATCGAAGAAGCATGTGGAAATTCTCTTTCATTCTGATTTTTTTTCGGGTAACTCTAAAACGAAGTAGGAAGTGATCCAGGATCATCACTCAGACGGAGTTGCCTCTTCTTTTGCCAAGGGAATTTGCATGCCAGCAGGAGACTAATGATTTATGTTTGGGGGAGTGCTCTAAATTATCAGAGGTACATATGGAGCATTGGAGATCCGTCTTCCATTAAATGGAGAAAGCTCTTTTTGAAGAAGAAAAATATTTGGTAAACTTAAATTTATGGATGCTTTTTTAAATAATGGCCATTATTTTTAATTATCAAAATATTATAAAAGTGCTCAACTTGTAATTGTGTGATTCAAGTTACCTCATATTTCTCTCTCCCTCGTACAAATTGTACTCCATCCGTCCTGAAATAGATGCTCCATGAGAAAAAAATGGTTAGCATTGCTATCATGGAGCATCTATTACAGGGCGGAGGGTTTTTTAAATACGAAATAATTTTTGCGACGAATTAATGTCGTCGCAAAAGATGGAAAAATAAAGTGGAAGCAATGTCTGCGACGACAAAACCGAAAAGACGTTTTTAAAAAAAGGGGTCTCCCTTTTGCGACGGAACTATTCGTCGCAAAAGCGGGTTCACCCTTTTTAAAAAATGTCTTACGTATTTTACGACGACATTAGTTCGTCGCAAATATAGCTTCCACTTTTTGAAAAATAAATTTCGTCGCAAATGTTATTTTTAATTAACTTTTTTTCGTGTATCCAGGTAAAGATGGCGACAAAATTACATCTTTTAGCGACGGCATATTTCGTCGTAAATAATAAATATTTTGCGACTAAACTCATCTCGTCGCAAATACTTTTTGTGACGGCGACGAGCTATTATTCGTCGCAAATAATATTTTGCGACGAAATTGGGTGTTTTGGCGACGAATATGGGCGTCGCAAAAGACCTGATTTGTTGTAGTGAGCAGAATCCCCTAAGATGAGCATATTGCTTCTTTGGTTATAGCACTAGATCTTAAATAAAAGAGCTCATTTCAGGTCGAGGTTGACTGGAAGACTAGTCTCCAATCTCCATACAATTTGCAAATAGTCAAATGGAGTGTTTAAAGGATGATGCCATCTCAATTATATAAGAAAAGGATGATGCCATCCTTCTATAGCACTGGAAAGACATGATTGCCGAATATTGACACTTGCTCATGCTCCTATTTCGAGGCATGTAGTGAAGCCATTAAAATTAGTTGTTCTGAATCTAATACAAATGCCTTTATGCAAGGCACCATCAGATTGTTCACAAAGTGTAGTGTTCGCGTGGGCGTAAACCAGTGGGGAAAGGCTTTTATATTAGGAAATCTTTGTATGGTGCTTCACCTTTGTATGTCTATCAGTTGGGTTTTGACAATTCCATCTTGTTGCTACATTAATAGAGATGCATTAAAACTATTTTTTTGTAAGGATACCCTCGAAGAAACTATGAACAATTAGTGTAATCTTAACACCAACATCGCAAGTTACAATCTATATTAATATAAGATAAGATTGTCACTTGAATAACATTAAGCATTTTAGGTGGTCCATAGTCCCAAGTTTTAGAGGACTATCTGAGTTGTTGTCCCGAATTTGAGTAGCTGCCGGCTCAAAGAATCGATAATGGAATAACTACGTGGACTATGTGGAGATTTAAGTTGTGATTATGCTCTGCCGCTCTACTGATCAAGTGGCCCATTTGGGAGTCCCTACGTTTGGGCCATACCCAGTTTGGCCTAATAACTCACAGCCATTTAACATTTATTGGCGTTAAAATCTTAAAATGCGGCTTGATAATCTGTTTTTTAGGTCTTTGAATAAGGGAATAGTTTATACGAGCCCGGGTTGGTGTGCACTGGCATGAGCCGGATCGAGCTGAGCCATCCAATTGAGAACCAACAGCACAAAGGTGGGCCATGATTCAAATCTGTGTGCCCGGCACCTGTATTAAAGCCCGCCACTGGAAAAAAAAATAACGTCTTAGATCGCATATAGCATGGCCAAATCAATTAGAATAACTAACATTAGTAAAGCATAGATTTTTAACCAGAATTTCTAGTTATAATTTAGTCCCTATCACAAAAAGTCAAAACAAGCGCAACAATATCTTCTTGCTGTAATAGAGGACTAAATTGAACCAAATAGACCACATATATTGTGCAACATGTTAATACTTTATGAGTAAAATGACAAATCATGAATTTATTTTAATTTTAAGCTGCCATATAGTCAGGAGCAAATGACTCGAGTTAGTATATTCATATCTAGGTAAATATAGTTATCGACAGTTGATCTATTACTAAGTTGAATCTGAATAATATGATGGCTTGACCACTAACATAATGCTAAATGTGTATTTAAAACATCTTAATGTCAATTTTTTTTAAAATGAGGGGTGTCTGACTCCTTAGGACCTTACTAGAAGGGGCAGGGCAATCGATCTCTTAGAGCACTATATCATGGCGCCAATCCGCTCAATTTCTTTTTGCAGTAAAAATCCATCTAAAATAATAACATTGGTGACGAATTTTTATTTGTCAGTAATAATCCATCCCTACAGCCCATCTCTTACGGTGTTAACCATTTTATGTAATTACTAATATCACTTCTTCCCATTTTATAAAAATATAAGCGGATAATCTTTTGCCAAAAATGTCTATTTATTACAAATAATGAGAATGGAAAATTTTATATATTTTTAAATATTTATATTTATAATTATATAAAAAATAATACTTTTATAAAAAGTAAAATATATTACTTTTGTGACAAATATAACAATTTGTCGAAAAAACTATTTATTATTTGTGACAAATGTCTAGGTTGTCGCAAATAGTGTATCCTTTTGCGACCAAATGGCTTTCTCGTCGCAAATATGTATTATTTTTTGCAACCAAATTGTCCATGGTCGCCAATAGTACTTATTTATGGTCGCCAATAGTAGGCATGTTCGCTGACCGGACAAATATCGGACAGATGTTGTCCGTGTCCGTGTCCGCCAAAAACTGTCCGTCAATATACTGGCCGTGTCCATGTCTGTCTATCCGCCGGACACGGACATGACACAAAACCTTCATTTTTTTTTGTTGCTTATGCATTTTTGGCTTTCATGGCCTTTTACTTGGTTGGCTCCTTGGGCTGGCCATACTACTGCAGGCAAGTCGACATCTATTGTGTCCTTTGAGAAGTTTTCATAGAATGGTCAACCCAGATTGTCCCAACTCCCAAGCTATGTTATCAAACTAAATTATATCCAGGTTAGTGGGTCCAACTTTAAGCATATGCTGACTGTAAAAAGTATAAAAGAGGTCCATCGTTCACTTTGTGAGAAAACGCAAGACAGGGCTAAATGCAATTTGCTAGACCACTTGTCCAGGCCACCAATCCCGGATCATGATAATTAAAAACTTCAACTTCCTATCAACTTAGTTGAAAAACAATAATTATGAGCATCAATTAGCAGAGACCATTGGTGGAAGGGGGATCCAAAGGCAATCGATAAATCAAAATCTCTAGGCTATGTAAATAAGACTTAGTCCCCCCGATTACCTTTTCTTTATAAGCTTTTCCAGTTTTATAATCTGGTCTTTCCATTCTTTGCAATCTTTTCATTAATGCCTACTATGCACATGTACAGGACTTCCATTTTTCTAAATCACTTTTAAGTCTCCTCAATCTCTATGTTGCAAACTAAAATGAGACTTTAGAATGGCAATATAGGTATAGAATTACTATTTAAATAGCATAGATAATAGAGATTTGAATAGTAGAATGAAGATATATATATATGACATAGATAGATAGATAGAAATATGTGAATGTCCATAACTTCGAAATGAGAGCCTATCAGGTATTTAGCTAACACATGGTGCAATAAATGTACCCAAGAAAAATGCCTTCGATCTTTACAACATTCAACCACAAACTGCAAACAAATTTAGTCCTTATCCCTTCACGGAAGAAAATATTACAGCTGCATTTCATCCCAAAGAACTAATCTGTAATGAGAAATGCAATCATGCTACAACAACCATGCATTTTCAGAAAACATTTGCCTCAAAGGAAAAAAAAACTATTTACCCTCTATTATTTAATAACCATCCATGGATGCTCCTAGCCAAGAGAAAAAAACAAGCCACAGATGCAAACAAGAGTGGAGCCCAAATCCATTCATTAGTAGTCCAGAGGACATAATAGGTTAGCAAATATTGAAAGTGCAACACCAGCATTAGACATTGAAGCAGTAGAAACATCTAGATACACAAAAATATAATCACAATAACAGTAAATCCGTTTATATTATTAAAGAAGTCAAATGGTCCAGAGAGTTTGAATAAAAGCTACTGTCTCTTCTACACTAACACTGCCCATCTTTGTTACGAAGATTGAGGGTCAAGCTCAAATTGCTTTTCGTCACTATCTGTGATGAACAAGAAAGGAAAATAATGAGAACATCAAGAGTTGTCAACTATAAAATGCAAACAGTCAAACTTTAAACAATGATCATACATATCTTAACTTTCAGTCTTGATTCATGAACATGCATTTTCTTCAAACTAGTGATTGTAACAAACTCACCTGCGGCCACATGAGTTATTCATTGTATATCCATTTATAGCTGAATTAAAAGCCTCCTGTTACTTGTTACATTGGTCCTCCTAGAGTCCTACTTGGGTTAATGTGAAACATACCAAACTGCCTTTGTGATAGACCAAACTCTTGGTAGAAAATGAAGCTACATAATCCTAATAAGCGAACATAATGGATCACATGATTCAATCTTTCATATGAAACAAAATCAATCACACTGCCAAACTTAAGCTGGTAGTTCACATGTACCTTCAAACCATCAGAAAGAACATGGCAATGGTACTACTTTTCTTTTCTTTCATTATGAAGAGCCATATTTAAACAGGTGAGTTTATACATAGAGCCATATTTAAACAAGCTAAGGTTAATACAAAGAGCCATATTTAAACAAGCTAAGGTTAATATCAACTACAACAACAAGCTGTAAGAGAGTTACCATTACAAAATACCCACTAGTCTGAAGAGTAGGAGAGACTTACCATTACAAAATTCGCCATCCAAATCCTCAACAGAGTAAACAGTTGTAAGAGAGTTTGAACCAGATTTGCCTTGGGCTACAATAACATGATATTTTAGAAGCAATTAGTAATTAGTATTAATGGAAAATTTAATAAAACATTTAGAGAACTACCTTCATATTCATTGCGAAGCCAATTTTGTGCACAAATCAGGGCTTCCACAGTCTCAGGTTTCAAACTGCTTCTATATTTGTCAATTACTCATCCTCCTGTGCTAAATGCCTCCTCAGATGCAACAGTAGAAATAGGAATGGCTAATATGTCGCGAGCTATTTTTGCTAAGATAGGATACTTAGCTGCATTCACTCTCCACCAAGACAAAATATCAAACTCTTCTGCCACGTGCTCAATAAATGGTACTGCCACTTCCTCCAAATATAGTTCCAACTCATTTTTGGTAGGTTGACTTGAAGAACATTCTGCAATAAATTTGCTAAGACTTTTAAGCCTAGCAATTTTTCTAGTAGAAGTAGAAACTAGAGAGCAAGACCCACTAAACTCTTTTTTGTTAAAAGTCTTATGCTTGCAACTCTCTTTATATTCATCATACAAACCAAACAAACTAGTCTTTACCTCATTAATCTTTCTCATTCCATTATCAAACAACCTTGAAAAATAATATTCCATCGACATTAACTTAATCCTAGGATCCATAATCGATGCCACTGCCAAAATAATGCATGTCTCATGCCAATATTTGTCATATTTCTCCATCATTTTAGCAGCTAAAGAAGATTGTAAAATGTTATCACTAGAAAGCCATTCCTTTAAACTCATTTTTAGCTCACA
Organism: Houttuynia cordata; assembly: GCA_039654745.1. Lineage (NCBI taxonomy): Eukaryota > Viridiplantae > Streptophyta > Magnoliopsida > Piperales > Saururaceae > Houttuynia > Houttuynia cordata. The sequence goes on along the minus strand of CM077510.1, from coordinate 7,223,784 downwards.
CACCATGCTAAAAAAAAGATTTGATGTTGGTTATTTTGTCCCAGACCACAACTCAGTTAATTCTAAGAAAGGAGGCAAACATTGATGAACAATTTTTACATCATCCCACTCTTCAGGATTTGGCAAAGTTTTAAAGTCTTTATCAAGTCTAGCAAAGCGTACAAATACATCTCTAAATCTTAAAGCAACATCAAGCATGTTATAGGTTGAATTCCATCTTGTTGTAACATCCAAAACCAAAGCGATATTTGATGTAGACGGATTGGTGCTAGCAATTTTGTTGAAGATGGCTTCCCTTTATACTGAATTTTTCACGTACTTTACACTTTCCCGAATTTTAAACAATGCTCCTTTCACTGCATTTAAACCATCTTGCACTATAAGGTTCAGAATATGAGCACAACACCTTACATGTAAGAAATCTCCATTTACTGGAATTTCACCACTTGCTTGAAGGATAGATCTAAGTTCTCTTGCCGCAACAATATTTGCACTTGCATTGTCCAACACAACACTAAATATTTTTCCATCAATTTTCCATTCAAGCACCTTCTTGTAAATAATGGAACAAATATCAACTCCAGTGTGTGACCCATCAACTTCACTAAAGTTTAAAATTCTTTTTTGTAACACCCAATTCGCATCAATAAAATGAGAGCTTATACTTATATAGGAGAAGTTCTGAAGTGATTTCCACATATCACTATTGATTGTAATCCTACTTTCATTTGTGTCCAACTTATCTTGTATTTTTCCCTTCAAATCTTTGTATATATCCATGCAATCTTTGGTAATTGTTTTTCTCTTGATCATAACAAATGAAGGCTGCAAATTCTTCACAAACTTCCTAAAACCCACATGATCCACAATTGAAAAAGGGTATTCGTGAAGGATTATTGCCTTAGCTAAATCCCTCCTACTATTCTCTTGATTAAATTTGAATGTCTCCACAAATGCACTTCCATCCGTGTTTTTACCCATTTTCAAGATTTGCTACTTAATGTCACCTCCTTTATCTAGTCGAAACTTTGGGCACTTTCCCTGATCATGTCTCCACAATTTATTAGTCCCATAAGAACCACTTGCATCCAGCGTAACCCCACAATAATTCCAAACAACAGATATTAATCTTCGCTTTCTAGTAATTGGAACTGTGTCCCTAGCATCTCCCTCCTCAACATCAACTACATTTTCCTTGGCATTCTTTTCAGCATTTTGCTTGGTGCTACTAATAACTTCCAATTCACTATTTAAGCTTTCCATACTTTTAATAACAAACTCAGCCATCATCTGCTAAAAAAAATTTATTACTGATTACTGAGAAGTAGAAATAAGACCGCATTGCTAAAAGAGGCATAACGCACAGTTCAAACCAATAGATGGAAAGTCAGGGTTCAGATCAGATGATAATTGACAATTTAGAAAAAAACATCCCAACGTACAGAGATGTAAGAGTCTTCAATGCTCCTATTTTTGGTGACAACGTCCCAGAGAATCCTTTCGAAGGCAATATGCTGTCAGTTAGGTACAAACCTTAAAGTGTAAATCATAGACCATATGCATTCCGATTTTACTTAAAGGAAATAAGTAACACGAAAAGGAAATTTTTAAAGAAGAGAAGAGAAGAAAGATAACTCACACAGTGCACTGACGACCATGTGCATGGGTTTACTTGATTAGGATTCCAATCTGAAAGCTGATTGGAGCCATTAAGTGATTCTTTAAGATCATACAGTGCATCATCTGAAATTGTGTCAACTGATATTTAATCATAAGGAAAGAAGAATAAAAACAATAATATGGAGGAGCAGAAAAAATTTGCAAATTAAGCCACTTGATACTGATCAAATGGAAACGCATAAGAGGTATGATTTTCATCACACATAAGGCACCAAAAAAGACCGCAAAAACCCAATTTTGCAAATCTGATCATTCCAAAAACCAAAAAGAAAGTACTTTTAGAAGCAATCCATAGTCAAAACACGCAATAAACACAATATATCAAGAAACGGGAAGCTCACGGAGGTGTGCTACGGCTGCGGGGCGATCGGCAGGGGGCGGCGGTGGGCAATCGGAATGCACTCGCTTAGCAGAAGAGTACGCGCGCAAGGAGGAGGCGGCCGCTGGGCAGTGGGGAGGATAATGGGGACGCGGGTTGGGCTCAGGGCGAGGAGGGGAATAATGGGGACGCGGGGCGGCGGGGGTCGGCCGCTTGGCTGGATGGGGGGAACTGGAAAGAACTGGAGTGAAAATAATTTTAATTTAGGGTTTGAAAGGAACCGGACCTCGGATAGACGGCTGTCCGAGGAATCGTGGCCGTGTCCGTGTCCAAGATTTGCGGACAATATTAAACGGCTTAGACACGACCACAGATACATCGGACGCAGACGGCCCCGCGGACACGGCCGTCCACGAACAGCCCTAGCCAATAGTACTTATTTTTGTGACTACATTCCATTTCGTCGCAAAATGGTATGCTATTTGTGACAATTATTAAATTCGTCGCCAATGGGTATCTATTGCAACAAAAATGAGTTTGTCCCAAAAAAATTTATCGCAAAAGCCCTGATATGTTGTAGTGTCCTTTAAGTACTGACAACCTTGTTTTAGGCACTTTGTGATAATAGACGAATTCATGTGACTGCTATCCCTTCGATGTAGTGGGTGAAATTCACGCTTAGAATCGATAAAGTGTGCAAAGCATGGTAAATGTCCATCAGTTGGGTTTTGACAAGTGCCATCTTGTTCCCACATAAAAAGAGATGTATTAGACTATTTTTGTAAGGACAGCCTCCTAGAAAGTATGAACAATTAATATAACCTTATCACAAACGTGGCTATTTACAATATTGGTGAAATTAACACTGGAATAGCATTATGTATTTAGGTGTTCCTGTTAGATGTGGTGTATAATATCCGGTATTTTTGGTTAATAAAATTTTATTTTTAGAATTGGAGCACAAGTACTGAATTCTTGGTTGTGCAAATGTGCCCATATTTTTCCCTCTGTCCCTTATTTTGTATCCCATTTGGTTTCTGAAAATGATTAGGGCACTTATATGCCAATCGATATCAAGTACTTATCCTCAGGGCATCATGATATTCTGAAAAAGTCAATTTGAATACAACCAAAAAAATAGAGAGGACAAATCATGAATAATATCAAGACGTTCCAGCAGGCTATTCAACTTCAACCTGCTCCTTGGACTGTCCATCAAATCTCATGTCATAATCCTCAAATGAGCCCAGGTAACTCTCTACCGTAAAAACATTTTAAAGCAGACTGGTCCATATCTTATCCTAATATAATACCAGCTTCACGAACCACATCAAATTATATATCTCCATTGAAATTAAAATTGAAGCAATTAAGTGTTGTAAGTCTATCCCATTGATTCATTCTCTTTATCACCACAGACAAATTCTACCTTCATCTCTCATCCAGTATATGTCATTGTTTTCAATGTTCATCTTCAAGCTACAGACAAAGGGACCAGTCTCTCTGGAGTATCTATTTTCTGATTCATACATTTGGGCATCATGTCCATCAACTCCTTCAAAACAACTCCATAGTATTTGCATACGCTCACGAGACATAACTCGTCATACTAGGGTCACCTAAAGGTTTAACGGCTTGTTGCATACGCTCAATGTAATCGTGTTCCCCACGAAAGCTCACAAGCTTCACAAGCTTAAGTTGCAACTCTCAAACTAGGTTTGTGACCTTTAACTCTTCGCTTGTTGCAACAGAAGTTCTTCAGGATTTTTGCTAAATCTGTTGTGCTTTATTCCAATAGACAGAGTGTATAAATTATTGGCTAACTTCTTGTACCTTGACATGAGTCTATTTTATATAATTCCATAATCTCTGACATCCTCTCTGATGCTGCTGTTGGATGGACTTTCCAATAACAGGAATAAAGTGAAAGCAGTGTATGTAGCAACAGAATGAATAATAGAAGCAAGCTCTGGCTTCAACGTAATCTGAAGTATGGAGATAGCTATGATAGTTTTTGTTTGTGAATTATATAACACATTTATGATGGTAAACTCAGCATGATAGAACAATGAAAAATTAACCCTTTGTAACTAGCTAGCAAAAATGCATTCGGTACCTGATGGGATGTTCAGGTTCACAGATTGACAGAAACAGGTGTAAGTATTTCAGAGAGGAAATTCAACACAACCACAGGGCATATAATCTGTAAAGGAGTTTAAAAATTGGTCATTGATTCAGTCTTGGCCTCGTATGGGATCATAGTCCATTTCATCTATTTCATGGTGAGTCCTCAAATACCGACCAAGTAAAACTCCATATTTTGAGTTAAATAACGATGATCTCCATTGTCACTTATCAAAAGACTGTACTGCCTACCTTACCCAGGAAAGTAGATGCATAATGTTCTTCAATAACTTTAGCAGCAACTCAAGTCACACTGCAAAAGAAATCTGACCAGCAACCAGAAAGAGATAAGCCATCATAACTGCCCAGCGATCGATCACGCCCCCAGCTTGCAAGGGGATCGATCACCTTAGCAATACACCTTTTATAGTATATACGATAGATCGGAGGGGGGGGGGGGGGGGTGGGGGGGGGATCGATCGCGCCCATTGATTACAACAAATTCCAGTAGATAGGGAGGAGGCGATTGATTGAAACATCAGTGCAATCAAGGTTTTTCAGTAGTTACGATCGATCAAGGGGAGAGCGATCGATCGTCCCCCAACTTTCTGCAACATTTGATAGTAGGCGATCGATCGCGTTTGAAACCGATTGTTTTGTTCCGATTATTTAGTAATAGTAATTGCATAAGTAGGCTAATTGTATTGCTGGCCTAGCCGGCGCAGCTTAGGGGAGTAACCCAGTTTCTTTCGTGTTATGTAATAAGGCTGCAGGCCCAATTAGTAGGAATAGCCCAAGTCCAATTCGTGGGAGTAGTATGTAAAGAGCTTAGGCTATCTTGATTTGAGTATTCAAAAAGTATTGCCCTAATTATCTCTTCCTCTAACTTCACCTTCATCGTCCCCCTCTGTACCAGCCGCCAGCTGTCCAACAGAGGGTCTTCTCCCCCGTCGATCCTACTTCTTCCCTATCCTTATTCCTCCTTATTTCTCTATCTCACGACCCTCTTTTGTCTCAAATTGTTGAGACATATCATTTGTATCAAAGCACCGATCGGCAAACTTTCGCGATGGCCAGGAGTATCTAGCGCTCAGACACAGATTCCCAGAGGGAATGAATTGCGCGAGATGATGGCGCACCAGAACCAAATTCTTCAAGTTCTTATCCAGAGCCAGCAGCAACATCAACAGGACATGAAACAACAGCAAAAGGACATAGCGATGATGATCTGTGAGTCCCTTGATCGCCTTTCTCTATCTACGACAGCATCCCCTCCTCCAGGCCGACCGGACAAAGGGGTATTGTCGCCCACCTTGAGCGGTTTGCCTGATGCCTCCCATTGATAGTTCGACTCCTGGAACTCAACACCACTTTCTTGGTCTCGTAGACGGCTACTACAAGACATCACCCCTTGGGCGCCGGCGTCTCAGGTCCACAGGGTGCTTGACCACATGCTTCTTCGACTCCCTTTATGCAACCACATGCTGGCAGGGGCTAGATGAAGAGGATCGGGATTTCGACTGGAACACTAACCAGGCGGAATCAAGTTGGACTAATCAAGGGCACTGGCACGACGAGCACCATGGACTCAGGCCAGTAGCAGAGACATGGCTTGCCAGATTCTAGTTCCCCAAGTTCTTAGGGGATGAGAAATTCTTCCGTTACCAAGACACACGATCCGATGAGGACAAATTAATGGTAACCTCCTTCCATCTCTTTGGTGATGCTTTGATTTTATATCAATATTTTGAAGCAGAATAACCAGGTCATTCATGGCAACAATTCATGCGGGAGCTTTGTATTCAATTCGGGCCTACAGACTATGCCGGCTTCAACGAGCTCATGAGTTCATTACAGCAGACATCCACCGTGCGTGCTTACCAGATGGAATTCATGCGCACAGCCAATCGTATCCCGTATTGGACCCAGAAGGCCCTGGTGGGTAAGTTCATGCACGACCTGAAGTTGGAGATTTCTGATGCTATTCGCCACTACCCGCGCACATCTATGGCTGAAGTGATTAAACATGCATGGATCCTTGCCTTGGAAGGCATATGGGATGAGGGCCCCCAGGAGGAGGAGATGGCTGACTCTTCCATGTCTCCGCCTTCTGACAATCCACCCGGGATATCCTTCCATGCCTTCTCGGGCGCGTATATGCCTCAGACCATGCGTGTTCTGGGGACTATTAAGAAGCAAAAGGTGTCCGTCCTAATTGACTCCGGCAGCACCCACAACTTTATCAATGATAAAGTGGCTACGAGGCTGGGATGTCTGGTGTATGCCTCGACCCCATTTGATGTTCGGATTGGCGATGGTTCGAACTTGCGTAGCGCCTGTATGTGTCCACAGGTAGAGCTGAATATCCAATGGCACGCCTTTTTTGTGGATCTATATTTATTGCCTACACAGGGGGCTGATGTGGTTCTAGGCGTGCAGTGGCTCCATGGCCTGGGTGATGTGGTTTGGAACTTCGAGGCCATGACCATGCAGTTCACTATTGATGGCCAGCCTATTCGCTTGTCCAGCGCACTTCCGGGTTCCCTCCACTCTGTGCTCTCGGTCGATTCCATCACGGCTGGTGCTCATCAGGGCTTCTTCTTGCAACTGCTGTCATCAGAGGCCTCTACCCCCTCGGTGTCCCCCTGACCTGGCTGCCCCCCTATCAGCTTTTGAGGAGCTCTTCCAGGAGCCAACTAGTCTGCCGCCCCCTCTGTCCCATGACCACCATATCCCCATTGTTCCAGGGGCTGCGCCTGCTAACGTTCGTCCGCATAGGTATCCCCATATCCAAATGGTTGAGATCGAGAAATTGGTTAGGGAAATGTTGTTGACAGGGATCATTCAGCCGTGCTCCAGCTTCTATTTGTCGCCTGTCCTTCTGGTCCATAAAAAAGATGGAACATGGCATTTCTGTGTGGACTTCATGGCTTTAAACGCTATCACACTCAAAGATAAGTATCCCATTCCAGTCATAGAAGAATTGTTTGATGAGTTAGCTCACGCGAGAGTATTATCCAAACTGGACTTGCACGCCGGTTACCATCAGATTCGCCTGCGGATGTCCACAAAACAGCATTCCGTACACATGACGGGCATTTTGAATTTATGGTGATGCCTTTCGGTCTCACTAATGCACCGGCCACATTTCAGGGACTTATGAATGATATCTTTTGCTACTTTTTGCGCCGATTTGTCCTGGTATTCTTCAATGATATACTCGTCTATAGCTCTTCCTAGGATCAGCATCTGGAGCACCTTCACGCCGTCTTTGAGGTACTTCAAGCCCACTCTTTATTTCTTAAATGCTCCAAATGCTCTTTTGGGTGTTCTCAGGTTGATTATTTGGGCCATGTGATCTCTAATGGCCAAGTGTCCACACACCCCTCCAAAGTAGCCACTATGGTTAATTGGCCAGTTCCGACGTCGCTCAAAGGTCTTAGGGGATTCTTGGGGCTAACAGGCTACTATCGTCGAGTCGTCGCTAGTTATGGTTCTTTGGCAGCCCCTTTGACTAGCCTCCTCAAGCAAGCGGCCTTCGTATGGTCGCCTACAGCCCAACGGGCTTTTGACACTCTGAAATCTACTATGTTTTCGGCCCTTGTTCTGGCTCTACAGGATTTTTCTCGGCCCTTCGTGGTGGAGAGTGATGCCTCAGGTCTAGGTCTCGGCGATGTCCTGTTATAGGAAGGTCACCCCATTGCTTTCTGGAACAAGGCCTTGGCAGGTCGATCATTGTCTCTCTCGGCTTAAGAAAAAGAAATGTTGGCTATTGTCCATGCGGTGACCATGTGGAGGCCGTATCTGTTGGGGCGCCATTTCATTATCCGTACTAATCACCAACCACTTAAATACTTCCTGGACCAGCGTATTGCTACTCCCACCCAGCAACGTTGGGTGACTAAATTGCTGGGGTATGATTATGAACTGGTTTATAAATGTGGTTCCGATAATATAGTCACTGATGCATTGTCCCGCCAGTTCGAGGAGGCCACATCCCTAGGTATGTCGACCCCTTTTTTTCTCTTCCTTGCCGACTTACAGAATGCCTATTAGGAAGATCCAGTGATAGTTGCTTTGTTGGATCGCCTTCAGAATCAGACTTTAGATGATCCATCTTTTGTTCTGAAAAATTATATTATTTATTGGAAGGATCGGCTATGGGTTCCTCACTGTGATCATATTCGTCATACTATTTTGACCCATTTTCACTCCACTCCCACAGCAGGTCATGAAGGTTCCTTTCAGACCTACAAGTGGTTTTCTCAGTGTTTCTCATGGTGTGGTATTAGGCACGCCGTTCAGAAGTTTGTGGCTGAATGTGAGGTGTGTCAGCGCGCCAAAGCTTCTACGATTACACCCTTGGGCCTTTTGCAGCCGTTACCTATACCGGAGCAAATTTGGGATGATGTTTCTATGGATTTCCTTGAGGCACTTCCGGTTGTGCAAGGTAAATCCGTTGTGATGGTAGTGGTTGATCGACTTTCTAAATATGCTCATTCTTCTGCTTTGGGCCACCCGTATACGGTCAAGACTGTTGCTAAGATTTATGTCCGAGATGTGGCTAAATTATATGGGATGCCCGTACTATTGTTTTGGACCGAGACCGGGTGTTTATATCACATTTCTAGCAGGAATTTTTCACTCTTCAAGGCTCTCGGCTCCCCATGAGTTCGGCCTACCATCCGCAAATGGATGGCCAAATGGAAGTTGTTAACCGCTGTTTGGAACAGTATCTCCGTTGTTTTGCAGGTGACCACCCTCGACGTTGGCTTCAGTTCCTTCCGTGGGCAGAATGGTCTTACAATACCGCATATCATACTTCAACCAGGTTTTCTCCTTTCCAGGTGGTTTATGGCCGACCACCTCCCACATTATTACATTATGTTCCTCAGCGAGTTGCAGTCAGTGAGGTTGATTATCTCTTGCAGACCCGCGATGATATCTTAAGGCAATTGAAGCATAATTTGGCATTGGCCCAAAACCGCATGAAGCAAATTTATGACAAGCACCATTCCGACCGTGAGTTTCACGTCGGTGATTGGGTTTACATCAGTTTCCTTCCGGAATGCCAATCTTCCCTCTATCAGCCGGCCAGTGTGAAATTAGCTCATCGGTTTCATGGTCCATATCAGGTTTCGGAGCGCATTGGTCCGGTTGCCTACTGCCTACACTTACCAGCTGATTCTGCAGTTCGTCCAGTGTGTCACGTCTCACGGCTCCGTCGTGTCATTGGTGATCCGTCTCTTCTGGTTCCTACTCCTCCTCCTCCGTTAGTTCCATCAGACTTACCATTGGTTCCAGCTTTGATAGTGGATTCTAGATGGGTGCGTTGTGCAGGTCGCATCATCATGGAGGTTCTTATTGCTTGGCAAGGACAATCCTTGGAGGATGCTTCATAGCTTCCTAAGGACGAGTTTTTGGCCCAGCATCCAGGTTGGAAGCCTTGAGGACAAGGCTAGCAGCCGAGCGTAGTGGAATGTTATGTTCTGATTATTTAGTAATAGTAATTGCATAAGTAGGCTAATTGTATTGCTGGCTCAGCTAGCCCAGCTTATGGGAGTAGCCCAGCTTCTTTCGTGTTATGTAATAAGGCCGCAGGCTCAATTAGTGGGAATAGCCTAAGTTTAATTCATGGGAGTAGTATTTAAAGAGCTTAGGCTCTCTTGATTTGAGTATTCAGAAAGTATTGCCCTAATCGTCTCTTCCTCTGACTTCACCCCCATCGTCCCACTCTGTACCAGCCGCCGGCTGTCCAACTGTAACACCCAAAAAGAAATAGTAAGTTTATTAAAACCGAATTAGACCTTTTTTATGGTTGATTTTGTTATGTTTTGCACTTTAAGATTAAAGTATGTTAAGAGAATTTTCCAACGCCACCAACAGTGCACAAATCGGAGTTCGGAGCATAAAGTTATGTTAGTTTGAATTTTGGTATGCAGTCAGGGTATGCAATTGATCGCCGGGTATGCAATTGATCTGGCGGGGTATGCGATTGATCGTCGGGGTACGCGATAGATTGCAACGGCATATTGAATACGGAAATTACGTTTTAAGTGGATTTTCTTGAGAAAAAGATACCAAATCCTAGCCAAACTTGGAGAGGATGTTCATGAGGAGATTTTGGAGGATTTTGGAGCTTCCTTATTGGTGGAAAGAGTCCATGATATGGCATGATTTGTTTTAAGGAGAGATTTTCCCAAACTCTATATAAACCCTTGTGGATTTGGCTTGTGTTATTGAAACCCTAGCCTTAGAACATCCAGAGCCTTGTTCTTCTCCTTCCCACGTTCATCCTTCTCCTAAAGGCTTCTTCTTGGTGGGAGATTCGCGAGAGGTTGGAGCGAGAGCTTGGTTGCAAGCGAGGAAGGCTTACGACACGCATAGAAGAAGGATCTTCGCGAGATAAGAGTAGGATAGTTTTTCCCTTTTCTTTTCTTCATCCATGTGATGTTTATAAGTGTTCTTATCCAGTACCATGATGTATTGCTTTGATTCATGTGAAATTATTTCATTTATGACTTTATTTTCCATTCATCTTGTGATATGATCATGTATGCTTTCATGCTAAGTGTCTAGATGAGATTCATACCCAAAGTTGGTTGTTTTATTCATTATTCAGAGTCCAGAAGTCCTAATCTTATATTAGTGACCTTAACCCACGTTGATTCTTGTGTCATATTGAGTGTCTTGTATAAATTGTCTTATTTGTGATGTATTAACATCTAAGATTGTGATATATGCTATGTAACATGATAAAAGGGTGTACTTTGTAATTCCAGACAATCCTAGGATGTTTAATTGACCTAGGAGGGGAGTGTTGTTGTCTGTTAATAATATATTATCATCTATAATGTGTTATTAAGTGAGATAAACAAGTTTAATTAAGAATTTTAATCTCGGCCAGAACTATTTTTGTGCTGACAGTCTGTTGTAATTAAATCATAACTAATTCAAGAAAAATTTAAAAAATATAAAATCAGTGGGGTTAGAAACTAGACTCGTAAATGTATTATCAGAAAACTTTTTAGAGGTTAAGTCTTACTTTACAGAGTCCGACGGCCATCGGAAGAGGACTCTGGTGCAGAAGGCAGTGAATTGAATCTGAGAGAAAATACTAAGTATCCAAATAACATTGTGTAATATGGTATGAGAATAATTAACATGTCAACATCAGTAATTGGACTATATGTTTATGGAATATCACAGTAAGGTGGGGTTAGAGTTTATTCAATTAGGGGGGACAATCCTTTGAAGCATCTATTTTAAAGCGTTGATGTCGGTTTGAGGTTCCAGTTAGAATTCAAATCATCTAAGACTTTTGGTATTCTTATCTCTGATATTTATATTATAAAATTTTAATGTGTATGGGGAATTCCTATCTAGGGCTGAGCATGAAAAGTATGCATTGATTGTAGTTATATTCCTATGGTGAGTTGTCATTATCCAAGGTGTTTGTATTTCCTTATTATTTCAATGAGAGAGTGTATGTCTTTGAGAAGCTTTGTTATTATGCCCAACTCCAGTAAGTGAGTGATATGTGGTTCAAGACCTTGATGTTCTATTTGTACACCATGAGTGTGAAAGTGCTCTTTAGGTCCTAGAGGGGGGGGGGGGGGGGGGGGGTGAATAGGACAACCACTTAAAAACTCTCACTCTATTTTAATAAGAGATAATGTTAATTTAAATAATCATTCAATGCAACATTATCTTATTAACAAGTAATTGGAAGCGCATGAGTGAGAAAGACTTACGAGGTGTGGAGTGTGTGTGTAACATTATGCAAGACGAGCAATCACACAAGATTTACAGTGGTTCGCCGCCAAGCAACTCGCTTCAACGGGTACATCCACTCTCGGAGCACCTAATCCAAGGAACCTCCGACATTCACTAAGTGAGGGTTTTTAGCTCACCCACAACATCATACACTCACCGGTTTTGCTTGGATCACCGGGAACCATACAAGAGTGAATCCACACTCACTATGGGTCACACCGACCCAACTCTCTCTCAAAAGAGTGGTTTGACCCTATGGTCTATACCACAATCTAACACATGTAAAGAAGATATTTAAGAGTACTTACTCTAGGAAGTAGGAGTGACTAGAGTACATACCCTTGAAGAGAGGATGTGAGATATCCTACCCGTTTTGCTCAACCTAGTTTTGAGCTTATGGCCGTCCATTGTCCATCCTTGGATTCAACTAATGATGCTCCGAAATTGTAGAGGCTTTTTGGACAAGGGATTGGTTTCCCTAAGAATTTTCCTATGGGATTAAGTGAAAACCATGGCCAAAGATACTTTGAACTACTCTCAAGGGTCAATGGTATGAACCCATCTAATCATTAATGAGGGACCGGAGAGTAGATCAAAGTATTCAAGACCTTTGAGAGAATTTGGAAGTATTTGGTTCAAAGGTCAAGTGGGGGCTTTGGTTTCTAAAGGATGATTCTATATGCTCCAAGAAACCATGATCCAAGATGACTTGAATCTCTTCCTAAGATCTTATAGCAAGATCTTAAACCCCTTTCAAAGAAAGGAGAGGAAGAATAATCAAGAGCATCAAGGCTCTAGAGGACTTGAATCTCTTCCTAAGATCTCATAACAAGATCTTAAACCCCTTTCAAAGAAAGGAGAGGAAGAATAATCAAGAACCCTCAAGGCTCTAGATGATATGCAAAGAATAAGGCCAAGAGGCTTTGGGGAGATGGCTTGCCATTTCTTTCCAAGAGGTGGGTATTTATAGATGGAGAGGGAGGTGTGTATCAACCCATCCTTGGGTGGATCCACCTCATATCCACCCACCCATGGGCGGATCCACCTCATATCCACCCACCCATTAGTGGTTCTCTTATGTGGGTTGAGTCCTATTAATGGGTGGTTCCTTTAGCCCAAGAACCCATTTCACAAATGGGCTTTTTCTAAATGTCTTTTCCTAAGGACCTTAGGTGGGCTTTGAAAGAAGCTTTGGATCACTTTGGTTAGTGGGTTTTTCTTGGAATATTTTGAACCTAACAAATTTGATCCAAAAGCTATGGGCCTAGAGGACAACTATGGATGATCTAATGGTTGTGAGTTGATCCTCTAGAAAATATGCACTCCTCTTGTATGTCTTCATGATGGGCCTTCAATAGGTTGCTTTTAAGTGGTGTCTTGGCCATGGGCTTTCTGGTGTGCTCCCACATTGTCTTGGACTTTTGTGATCTTCATTTTCCTTTAGCTTCACCTTGGAGTGTCTTGCTCAATATGATAGCTTTCTCTTCAAGATCCACTTGTGTTGGCTTCTTCTTGAGATTGTCTCCTCTCAACCTCTTCATATAGCCCAATTTGTATATGTACCCCAATTTGTACATATACCCCATTTTCCCTCTCACATACCCCATATATTTTTGTACATTAAATTGACATACATTAAGAGACAAAATCACACTCCCAAATTTTGCCCTAACAGAGTGATTCATTATGGTAAGAATTACTCTATTCTCAGAAAGTTGAGACTTATGTGATTGGTTGTATCATTGTCCGGTTTGACATTGACCTATTTCTCCACTACTTATTCGGTGGAATCATAGTATGCTCACGAGCCATTGTTAGGTCCAGTGTGACCTCCGATATTTATGGAATTTTGATTCCTTATTGCCCGAAGGGAGGCAAATACGTACGTTTAGGCTGTATGACATTACAGAAGGTCTGCACTCTCCGCTCATTGTGCCCAAAGCACAGATGGGGCCAACATGCCTAGACGCGTGGCCAGGTTCTGAAGGAACAACCTCTAGGATGTTCTGGGTAAGTATCCACTTGGTTGGTAAACAGTGAGCAAAGGTTGAATCTTTTTGCACTTTTGACGTTGAGAGGTATTATTATTATTGATTCTTCTCCTTACACTGTTGACATGTTTGGAGTGGTATATGTTGCTATCCTTTTTATATACTTGAGAGCCAGGAATCCTTTGATGTTGACTAATCTTTCTTTTCAGGTGTATAGACCGTTGGTTCGGTCCAGATGTTGTTGAATATCCATAATCCTTTGATTGTCTTTATTTCTCTTCATACTGCTTGATTCTTTATCAGTGGGTTTTTACATCCTACCGAGTGTTTCTATGAAATGCTTATGCATCCTCTGATGCAGGTGCAAAAGAATGCTGAGTACAGGAAGTTGCATTAAAGGAAAGGCGGTTGGAGGTGCCGTGAAGTGATTGGAAGTTTACTTATTTATTTGCTTTGTTTATTTTGATGCTTTTGACATTATTGGCCGTTGTGTGCCATTGACTCATAGGTTTATTTTATTTGTTTTCCTTGTAGGATTATTGCTGGATTAAAAGTTAAGAAATTCATTTCATATTATTTTATGATGTCTACTATTGAATTACACTGACTGCGGGCATGACCGGTTACACGTCCATTTGTGATGATTGTAATTAGTGGTGAGATCGACTCTTCGGTCGCGTGTCGGGATTTCTACCTCGAAATGTACTTCTTTTGTTGGCTTCCGCACTCCGAATGAGGTGTGGAATTTCGGGGCATGACACCAACAGAGGGTCTTCTCCCCCGTCGATCCTAATTCTTCCCAATCCTTATTCCTCCTTATTTCTCTATCTCACGACCCTCTTTTGTCTTAGATTGCTGAGACATATCACTGATCGATCGCCACATACTAGTTACTGGCCGACCTGAGGGACCAAGGCGAGATGACCTCACTAGAGAGGCTGACCAATCAGGTGGAACCAACGGATCACGACTTCTTCGTAGTATCGAGAGCCAAACAAAAGAGACCGATCATACCAAATCTGCACTATCATGGTTTGGTCCAAACATTCTCTTCGCTCAAGGTCTCCGCTCCTCTCATAGAGTATGCAGAAAAGGGCACTATATGAGGCAAATGTCCTTAAGCTGGGAGGCGCTGAGGTTCTCCTTAGCTCTGTGTATGAGGTTTTGTCCCACGACATAGGTATCAAACTTTTTATCTTCAAATATTTGTTGTTCTCCCATACCATTGTAATAAAGCCAGTGAACCGAGTTTAGATTGTATGGCCTACATATTTGTTATTTCTAACGAATTGAGTCAGCTAATCTAATTCCATAGAACAACTCCTGATTGTATGATAGATGTTGCACTTGCGCAAGTATATGCGCCAGATCACCTTAGCATATATGCATTCAAACAGAAGGTGCTTGATTGATTTTTCTCTTTTCCTATATTAAACACATCTGTTTACTAAAGGGATCTCCCTTCTTTTCAAATTGTCTAATTTAGCCCATCATTGAGTGTCATCCAAGCACAGAAAGAGTAACGGTTCACCTGATGCTTGAACCATATGAGGTCGTGCCATGGGACATTACCAGATTTCACTCTGTTTGCATCCCATGCACTCTTAAAAGTAAACTTTCCAGATTGTTTGAGCCACCCATAGGAATCCTCCGACTCAATAAGCACAGGGATATTCTCTAGGATTTCCGCCTTAGCAAGGTCTCCTCTTCTTGAAAGTAGTTGTTCACTTTGGAGTTTTCCAGACTTTAAGAAGTCAGCAATTGATTCATTTATGGTGCCGCCCAGTTCAAGAACAATTTTGTTGCCAAATTTTCGGATAAGTGGAAGCGGACCACACCATGGATCCAACCACATCCAAATTGTGCACTTATTTCCGATATGAAAAATATATCTCTCCTGCATAAGAGTTTGCAATTGAAGAATAGATTTCCATGCATAAGAACAATGTTAGGGCCTAGACATCTAGATGGAGTGCGACCCAAACAAACTTAGGCAACCAATAGTGCAATCGATCAGCTAGAGGCAAAAATAGTAAAAAAATCATTATTACTCTAAGAAGGTCAATTAAATCCCAATATCTATGACTAGTTTCCAAATCACACACATAATGCACAAATGCGTGTTGGTTCGAATTGAGACCTAGAAAAAACAAAAGCTGAAGCCACCACGGAAGGTCTCTTGTTTTTTTACTATTGCACAGCTTTTGTTAAGAAAAGAAACACGATGCAGATGTAAGATTTAGCTTGTGAGGGTAAACAATAAAAAGGAAAAAGATTTAGCTTGTCAAGATTTGTGATTGCATAAATTAATTGAGAGTCTCCTCCAACGAAGGCTTCTTTGGCAGTTGTTATGAGAATTGTTGCTGCATAGGAGAGTTTGCAGGTCGCCCTCCTTGAGCTTCTTGTGATAAACCTTGTCTCCAAGAGAAATTATTGTGGTTTCTCCAATTTGAATTGTAATTTCTACCTTCTCAAACGAAGGTTTTCTCTATCTTTCCTGTATTCTCCCATTGGTAGGATTTTTCTGATAATGCACCAAAGAAATGCACTCTTATTCATGAATTCTCCGTTGCACATTGTTTCCACTAATTGACGTATGGGAGATGTCAAACCTTCATAGAATAAATTGACCAATCTCCATACATAAAAACCATGGTGAGGGCATTTAAGGAGCAAGTCATTGCAACTCTCCCAACCGAGGTAAAAATATTCACCTTCATTTTGAACGAAACTCATGATATTCTTACGCAAAGTGTTGGTTTTGTGTGTCATAAATAAATTTGTTGGCTTCCGCACTCCGCACGAGGTGTGGGATTTCGGGGCATGACAGCATGGTATCGGAGCCCTCAAAGTCAGTCTAATACAGTACGGACATTGCTAAATTATGAGATGAGTTAGTAGAATCAGTTAGAGAGTAGAACGATACTAGAACTTATTTGAGAGTAGATACATAGATAGAACTTGAAACCTTATTTTAGCTACTAATGACCTTTCTTGTATAGGTTATGGCTAAAACAAGAAGCGGACGGGATTATGAGAAAGTTAAACAAGAGGCTGCTAGGCAGTGGCTTAAAGATTGGAAGAATGAGAATATAGGTCTGGGAACAGAGAATGAACCCTACCTGATAGTCATAGAAGAAGAACTTGAACCTGAACCTGTAGAGGCAATACAGCTAGTGCAGCCAGAGGTTCGTATTAAATTCGCAGACGGATCTTCGCCTATGCATATTGTCTTAGAAGAAAAAATTATGAGAGAACATCCTGTTTATGTAAGGGCTAAAATGGACGCGACACTCTTCTATGCCCTGTACAAGGAGTTCAAGTCCATGGGTTATTGGTGGCCTTACATGACCGGATGGGAGATTTTGAATAATCTGTGGTCGAGTGTAGCTCCCACTTAGACAGCTCTAGGAATCCTGGATGAGTATCTTTGAAGGTGAAGTTTAGAACAATATTAGGAAAGCCGTAGTTGCAAGCTTTGCAATAAAGCCCTCATCTATATGCCAGGGTCTTATTGTAGGAATCTTTTTCAAAATTGAATAAAAAGAATTGTTTGATTGCTTGCTTTGTGCTTCGCTTATTTCATGTGTATCGCCGTGTTTGATGCTAGAAGTCAAAGGAATGAGAGGTGAATTACAAATTGAACCTTAAGTAAGATTTCTAATTCATCACCTTTCTTTGACTGTAGGCACGCGAGAATGGTGAGTTCTGGAATTTTGCAGACGTCGACCCAATGCGATCGCTAATCCTTCGTAAGACGAGGGAGCCTGTCAGAATATGTCTGATATGGTCAGACAATTGGCAGCTGAATTGCGAAAAGGTGGAAGTAGTAATAACGGAGCGAAGGCGCCTACACTTGAGCGGTTCAAGAGGGCTGGGCCTCAATTTTCTGGTGAGGATAACCCAGAAAAAGCAAAGCATTGGTTAGTAGAAGTGGAGCGGCTATTCAAAGGCATGAAGGTACCCATGGCTGATCGGGTGATCTACGCTACATTCCTGTTTGTTGGTGAGGCGGTATTCTGGTGGGAGTCTGCCGAGCGCAACAATTTTACTGCTGATCAGGAGATTGCTTGGGAAGAATTTAGGGAGGTGTTTAATAGTACGTACTTTCCTCCTCATCTTCAGTGACGCAAGTTGAAAGAGTTCTTGGAGTTGGTGCAGGGATCAATGATTGTGCTTCAGTATGAGACGAAGTTCGAACAACATCAAAGGTTTGATATGAATGCATGCCCTGATGACTTGATGAAGGCGCAACGTTTTGTGGATGGACCGAAGGATGGCTTAAGGTCGAAGGTATTAGCTTCTCAACAAACGACAGTAGCGAAAGTGGTCGAGTTAGCTTCCATTTTGGAGGACGATTTTAAAAGGACCTTGGAGAGGAAGAGCAATCAAATTAAGACTTCAGAGAATAAGCTGAAACATCCGGGAGATAAGCGTTTCAACTACAACAATCATGGGAATTAGAGCCCTTTTAAGCAGCAAAGACAGCAGCAGTAGATTCGGGTGAATGGTGCACATTGTCAGCAATTTCGAGGCAATGGCAATAGTAATAGGGCTAGAGGTCGTTGCAGAATTTGTGGGCAGAATACACATGCAGGAAAGTCGTGTCCTCAGGATACACGGAGGTGCTACTCATGCAATGAGGTTGGGCATATCTCTACTTATTGCCCTCACCGTGAGAAGAAGATCGGAGACGAGACGAGTAAGAAGACTCAGGCGAGAATCTTTGCGTTATCATCATAAGATGTGCGTGGTTCTGATGAGGTTATTGAAGGTACTCTTCTGATTCTTAATCGTTTTGCTAGAGTGTTAATAGACTAGGGAGCTTCACGATTTTTTATTTCTTAAGACATTGTCTAGACTGAGTGATGATTTGGTGATTTCTACTCCTATGAGAGATTCGGTGGTAGCAACCGAATATCTTGAAAACTCTCTTGTGCTTGTAGAGGATAGTATTTTGCTTGCTAATCTTATGTTGATTGATATATGTGACTTTGATGTGATTTTGGGAATGGATTGATAGGAAAACAGAGTGCCCTTGTGGATTGTACTAAGAAAAGAGATCATTTTAAAATTCCTGGAGTATAAGAACTGGTGTTTCAGGGAATTAGATATAGAAAAGGAGATTGTGTGATATCTGCTGTGAAAGCACAGAAATTGATGGCTAAAGGTTGTAGGGCCTATTTAGCTATTGTGACACCTATTGAGATGCCTACCCTGAGAGTCCAGGATATAGAGGTAGTGCAGGATTTTCCCGAAGTCTTTCCGGATGAGTTTCCTGGTTTGCCACCAAAGAGAGAGATTGACTTTATGATTGAATTGATACCGGGAACAACACCTATTTCAACAGCACCATATAGAATGGCGCCAGCTGAGTTAAAGGAATTGAAATTGCAGTTACAAGAGTTATTGGATAAGAGATTCATATGGCCTAGTGTTTCCCCTTGGGGTGCGCCAGTTTTATTTGTGAAGAAGAAGGATGGATCGATGAGGTTATGCGTTGATTACCAAATGCTGAACCAAGTCACAATAAAGAACAAGTATCCATTACTCAGAATAGATGACTTGTTCGATCAGTTGCAGTCAACAAAAGTATTTTCGAGGATTGACTTGAGATCCGGATACCATCAATTAAGGATCAAGGAGGAGGATATATCCAAGACAACTTTTAGAACCAGGTATGGACACGACGAATTCCTGGTGATGCCTTTTGGTTTGACTAACGCACCAACAGCATTTATAGATATGATGAACATAATTTTTGTGGATTTATTGGATCGGGATGTGATAGTCTTTGTGGATGATATCTTGGTGTATTCGGCAAGTTGGGAGGAACACAGAACTCACTTGACTCTTGTATTACAGATTTTGAAGGATAATCAATTATATGCTAAGCTGAATAAGTGTGAATTTTGGTTGGACAAGTTGAATTTCCTTGGACATGTTATTTTAGAAAATGGTGTATCAGTGGATCCCACAAAGGTAGATGTAGTGTTGAAATGTTAACAACCAAAGAATGTGACAGAAATTCGAAGTTTCTTGGGATTGGCAGGTTACTATCGAAGATTCATTAAAGGATTTTCAAGTCTAGCTTTGTCAATGATGAAGTTGACCAGGAAGGGAGTGAAGTTCATCTGGAATGATGAATGTGATAAAAGTTTCAAGGAATTGAAGCACCTTCACCCAGTTACCTAATGAACAATTCCATTAAAGCTGGGAAAGAATGAAAGCCCTACTCCGGTCCTGCGCACACCATGATGTGCCCAAGTGGTAATTAGTGCAAAGATTTCATGAGGGTGTGTGCGATCAGCACAAGACCCTAATTGATGCCTCTTGTGGAGGCACATTCATGAAGAAGACCCCAGATGATGCTTGGGATCTACTAGAAGACCATATGCCAGGCAGGAGTGCCTCAAGGGGAGGCATGTATGATGTCAAAGTCACCACCAGTCTAGAACACCAAGTGGCATGGTCAAACCCCAAAATAGGTTGACAAATTGTCATATATATATACTCGGTGAATCCAAGTGTCGAACTACAGGGAATGATGTAGAATTAATCTATTCCAAACTAATTTAAAACTACTTAACTGAGCAAATTAAAATTCTTATCAGGAAATTATGTAGAGAAACTGTAATTTAATTAACGACTAAAATGACGATTAAAGATTCAATTAAAACTAACTAAAGATAATTGATGAGAGATATCAAAGCTTTAAGGATCAATTATTTAATTAATACTTTACGTCTATTTAATTACGCAATTAGATTCAAATAATGATTTGACCTAATTAATCAAAAGATTTAGCTATTCATATTCATTAGAAAAATTAGATTTGGAAGAAATTGCATCGAAAAAATACTGTAGCAGTTTTACTATTCACAGATACACTAGCAGTAGAACACTGTTCACCGAGCATTGTTCATCTTCTTCCCCAACTCCCGGTTACTGTAGCAGTACTGTTCACCGCCAAAAATCAGTCCAAAAACCGTGCTTTTTCCTCTCGATCTCTTCCCCTTTCTTCTCCCAATCTATTTCTTCGTCTTCCTTCTGATTTCCCTACCAGAAACACAACCCAAATCAGCCAAAATACCACCCAAACAAAGCTCTGTTTTTCATAAAACCAGTCCCCTCCTCCTTTTTTTTTTCTGTAAGGTTCTATTCTTATAGGCGTTCGAGAGAAGCCCTTTTCCGTTTTGTAACTCTCTTGAAGTCAATATGTGCAGCAAATCCTAGGGTTTTCTACTTAAGACAATTACATGTAATGCCTTAGTGTTTGTCTGAACTATTCTGGTAATTCTATCTAGAAAGTTGGATTCCACATGGGTTGGCGCAACACCTTTGTTCTTTGAGTTATTATCGGAGATTCAATAGGGATCGACACAACACCTCTGTTCTTTAAGCTATTATTTGAGATTCTATAGTAGTTAGCACAATACCTCTGTTCATTGGATTATTATTTGAAATTCCATAGGGGTTGGCATAACACCTCTATACTTTGCATTTTAATCCCGATTGAAGTCACCACAAAGATTGACACAACATCTCTGATTGGGAATCATAGTATGGTAAATAAGGCATGACCAAACATTGAACTTGCGAGGTCTTTGTCCTTATTTGGGGATTGTCACAACATCTCTGCCCACAAGAGGCACTACAACACT